>JAWMAG010000006.1:8135000-8197500 GCA_037013455.1 Ceratitis rosa
AACAACAACAACAACAACAACAACAACAACAACAACATCAACAACAAAATTCTTATTTTTTTTGTTGTAAAAAGTAAGGGGTTACATACGTCCAGCAGCACCGAAAATGCGCTAAAACAAAAACTGTTTTCAGAAGGGATAACAATAGAAATAAATATAAAGAAATTTTATACAATGTTTATTGGTACTTAAAGTTTATAAAAAAATGTATTTTAATTTTTCTTTACAAAAATTAGTACATAAAATATCACGTGACCCAAAGTACAATGAAAAAAAAGTTGCTCCACGGTTTGCATCATTTATCCTTGGAATGTTGATGGATCTGTAAAAATAAAAAAAAATTCTTGTAAAATGAAGTTGTAGTTATAGTCTGTCGAGCCGAATTTTTTGATTTCGAAAAATTTTCCAATTTACGGAATTTAGAAAAAAAGTATGCGTTTTACGTCATAAATGTCACACTTTAATTATGTTCATAAAATTTTTTAATAAAAATATCGAAAATACGGCTCGACAGACTATATAGAAAACATTTTCGAATATTTAAAAAAAAATCGCATCAAAAAATGTTAAAAACTGTATGAGTTATCATGCAGACCGTGCCGGGAAAAGTAGTTTCGAGAAAAACGCGTTTAAACTTTCATGTGCCTCAAACGAAGGACAGCTACCTGTGTGCATTAAACTCTCGTCGGGCGGTCTGATTTTCTACCATAACTTTGTATCTATGGGGAATTTTTACAATCGACTTACACAGAAATACGCCTAAAACTATAAAGAATAATAACCTATAAAAAAAAAATCGATTTTTTGAAAATTCTGGACGTATGTAACCCCTTAATCATATTTGCCGTTAAATTACCTAACCTACAAAAGAAATTACAACTGGTGCTACAACTGAAACTAAAATTACAACAATAAAAACTACTACTATAACAGTTGTCAAAACTACAAGGGTATTATAAATTACTATTTTAACTAAAATCATAACTACAACAACATAAAGGCCCAAAAATCAAATTCGAACTACAGTTAGTTAAGTTAAACCATCTTTTGTTATGGAAAAATTTTCTTCCAACTACTAGCTATTTGGAAAACTCTCCAATTAATAAACTAACAAATCGGATAAAACACACTTTCTCCCCAACAAGAGAAACATTTGCTAAAATCTAAAAAGCTCTAGTGTACACATATACATATGTACCATATGTATGTATATAGTTAATTGTGTGAAGTGAATAGGAATAAATATTGTTCGATAATCACTTAGAGTTATAGGTAGACATTCACACAGGCAATGGCAATGTGTGTGTGTTTAATTTGCAAGTAATACTCATAATGGCGCTGAGAAGAGATTTGGAAAAATAAAAAGAAAAGAAAAAAAACGCTAGTTAATTTTTGAAAGTGGTACACACATAAAGTCACACTTACACCAACACAATATACTTTGTGTCGAAAATGCAACCGAAATGTGCCAATTTTGAGAAGAACAAGAAGAAGAAATAGAAAAAATTGCAACAAAATTTATATATACATTCTCTTCTCTCTTCTCTCTTCTCTCCACCACATGCAACAATAAATTGCTGAACGCACAGATTCAATTTGATGCAGTCACTCTATCAGCCAGTCAGTCAGTCAATCAGTCAGTCGGTTAGTCATCGTTTCGAAAATCTGCTTGTAGCAATGGCTAATAAGGCTTGCCGCATTTCGTACTGCCTACGAGTAGCTGGGTGAAAAACCAATAACGACAACTACACAAATAGCTCTATTTTCAACTGACATGGCATATTGAAATGGAAATTGTGAGATTGAAAATTGTTGATTTTCCAATGTGTGGCGGTGCAGTGTGCCGTTGTAGGTGGCGGCGGTGGCGGCGACGGCGAGAGGTGGTCTGCCTATAGAGTGTTTAGTAGTGTAAGTTGCCATTGGCTTTGACTGTAAAAAGCAGTAAGCGTTTATCAAAAGAAAATGCATACATATGTAGGTATGTGTATTTACTTGCATATTTGTATGTACATATGTATGAATTGCAATAAAAGCACCTCTGTATATAAATTTGGTATGCTAGTGAGAAATTGAACAATTGGCAACAGAATGGCAATATAATCCTTAACTCTCTCACACACACACACCCATACACGCGCACACATACACATACATACACACATTTCTATACCACTCTCTGCGCTCTTTTGCTTAATTGTAATTTTGCTGTTTCATTTTTGGTGCGTTTGTTGGGTATTTTTGAAGTAAATTTTGTTCCCATCAAATCACTGCCAGAAAGACTTATTGACAACAAAGCGAAAATTTATGATTCCTATACTCGCACAAACATTGCATTTGGCTGCAGATGCCGAGTGTCATGGTAACGTGCACATATACATGCATACACATACACATAGAACTGTATTTGTTTTCACATATTTATTATGATGCGATTTTCTATCTGACAGGCTCTTGTACGGCACAAGGAGAGGTGCTGTGGTTGATGTGTGTTCCGATTGTTGTTGCTGTTGTTGCTACACCTTTACTGTGGTGAATTTTTGGTTGTTAAAGTTGTGGTCTTTAATTAAACAGTTAGTTATAGATTTCCCAGCGAATAAGTTTAATGCTTTTCAAGCCATCTTCACAGATTTCTTAATTTCATCTTTTTCTTCTTCTTACTTCGAAACGCCTATGGAACAAATTAACAATCGCAGTCGTTTCTTCTTTCTGCAATATGCTGTCAATAGGAGACACCAAGTGCAGCCAGATTCTTCTCTGCCTGTTCTTTCCAACAAAGCGAAGGTTTTCTTTAGATTTTGAGCGAGCAATCGCTCTTCGAGCTTCGCCATGGTCGGGGTATTGGAACTAATTTTTCATTATGACTTCTTTTCATCATCACTTCTTTTCACTATCACTGCCTCATTCAGTCGGCTTAAGAAGTATTCCCTCTATTAACAAAATATGCTACGTGAATTGGTTCCATTGTTCCTAAATGGGTATGCATCGGTCTCGGAACCTTCTATGTATAAGTTGCGTCATAGAAAATACGTTAGAGAATTAACAAGCATCACCTTTGGCGGCTAGCTTCTCAAGCTCTACATATGGTACTCATGCATGCCGATCTTATTTTTTGTCTGCAAATGCATCGTGTCGTGGTCGAACGCAACGTTATAAGGTCGGCAGTTTTTTCTCTTCCCTACATTTCGACATTCCACGGAGTACAAGTTCATTTCTTGCTCTCGTAGTAAGCGTGAAATACCCATACACTGTTAGTTAGTTTAACAGATTTTTTGATCATGGAACCCTGATCTAGCGTACTTAGGCCTATTGGCCAGTTGTGATACCTGTGTTGATCTTGTTATGAAGATTCTTTTTCTCATCCAAATATCCAAACCACTTGGTTTCGGAAGATTAATGACGCCTACCGATGCAAATTCTGAAAGGTAATCGAAGAAGATTCCTTCTCATCTATGTTCCTGCAACTGCGGCAGAACTGTTTGAGAAGCAGCACATCCTTCTACCATGAGTTTCCATAACGCTGGTTATTATGTTTATGGAGATTCAGTTTAGAAGGAGTAAAGGCTTAGTTCTGCTTATCTCGAAGAATGACTAACATCTTCTGTTGGTCCTTCTGGTGAATGCTCGTCATATCGGATACTCTGTCGAGGGAGGAGGGGGGAGATCCCTCTGCATTTTATTGCCATCTTTGAGGTAGTATGACTGCATTGGAGAGACTTAATGATAGTCTGACTGTCAGAATATACTATAATAGTTTGGGTCAACGTAGCTGCTTCCATTATAATGGTAAGTTCCGCTTGGAATACGCTACAGTGGTTGGGAAGTCTTTTAGTTAGTTAACAATCGACAAAGGGTTAGAGTTAACTCCACAACCTTCTTTGCCATCCAGTTTAGAGCCGTCGGTGAAGATGTCTACGTATTTATGATCCAGAACGGCTGACTTTTCCCATTCGTTCTACTGTGGGATTTTAGTTGAGAAAGTATTGTCGAAGCAGAAGACACAAATGGTGTAGTCCATCTTTTCCGAGAGTGATGTGGAGTTAGGTATTTGGGCGTGTCCTATGCGGTTTCCCCATGGTTGCGTTGAATTTAGTCTTATGGCATTACAGCTCGCATGGAGGCTCTTGTCGATCGCCGCTTTGCCGGCGTAGGGCAGGGTCGTAGCTTACTTACACTTTCTACTGTGTTCCGGTTTCAGTTGAGTTTGCTTTCTAATATTACGCTTAGGTATTTAATCTCAGTAGAAATAGTGATATCGGTGCCATTGAGTCATTACTCAATGTACCTTCTAGTGAAGATTACCAGCTCGGTCTTTCCAGTGTTTGCCAGTGGCAGTCGTCAGTGTGTACCATTGCGTCACAATCCATATTTGTCAGCTTGCGAAGCAGCGCGTTGATCTAGCGAAACCATAAAATGGGAGAGAGAACTCTCTGTGAGTTGCCACAGTTCCACTTACATCAAGTTGCTGATGGGCGCTCTCAAAAAGCAATACATTATAAAACTGTTTGGCTGTCTGTTGTGTTCTGTTGGACAGAGGCACCTTGTAGTTAAGAGATCGCAGCAATGTCCTCAAATCATGATCCTCTTATACGAAGCTTATTTGTATTATTTTTCATTGGAACACATTTTTATGTGGTGGATCCAAAACTCCATGTACCGCCGTCGAGAATTCGTTTTCTCACTTTAAATTTAGCTCGGATGTTTGTTGGCTACCCAGAGGGTACATGATATAAGACTGGAAGACGTGAGTTGTTTGAATCATGCTTAAAGTTCGGATCGTTTTTGGTGAATGAGAGTCAAAAACTTCCCTTTTTGTTTGAATTTCTACATATGGCCGCATGCACCATCCTCCTCCCTTTCCTCTCCTCGTGCCAAATGTTTTCACGCGTTTAATAGCCACATATGAAGAAGTGTAATTGTCCGCTGACTATTAAGACGGACCAAACCTAACTATTAATTAAATGTCAAATTCAAACCTCAGATGATAAGAGATTTCAGTTTGAAATGCGATCTTACCTGTCCTATGCACTCTATACTCTCTATGCTATGGATTACCGTAAAACTAAAAAATATCCACTATAATAGTCGCTCCTTGATCACTGTACTCTTTGTACTTCCCACACACATACACACAAACCAAAGGATTGCAACTGACCTTAGATTGGATTGAATCAATTCTATCAGGGAATTGAATGTCTGCTTCTGCACTATTGAGTAAGAGATTCCGTTATCTATGTTAGTGTTGCTAACCATAGACAGTAGAGCTAAATAATATTGTTGCAGCAAGCAGTTGCAAGCAAAAGCAGCAGTATTGGTTTTCAGCCACACTGACCACATGAACATCCGTTTGGTAAAATATGTTGTAGTGAAAGCCAAAAAGAGGAAAAAGAAGAGTGAAGGAAAATAAAAAAAAATTCGCCACTTTGAGGTGTGTGCGAAAAGCAATTGCATTGCAGTAGGTAATAGGTGAGTGGCCGTATGAGGAAGGAGAGTTGCGGTGAATATGTTGCAGCTGTTAGCAGCCATCTATGCACAAGCTAAACGAAGGCAAGGCAAGTGCTAGCATGCAATAACAATAAAATATGGACACAACAATGAAAGACACTGAAAGGATGCTGCCAACCAACAGCTCGAGTGTCCGTCCGACATATTGTCAATAAATTTTCGATAGTTTACAAGCAAAATATAAAAACGACAAAACAAAATGGTGAAGGTAGAGGTGGGGTTTGAGAAATGAAGTTCAACCTAGTGCACTGTCATAGCTTTTTCCTATTTATTGTCTCTCCGTCCTATCACTACTATATATTGTAGAACTACTATTTTTGGCCACTTTGTTGTATGCTATGGAATTTTAGTCACATGTACATAGTGACTTTGCTAATATATGTATATGTACATATGCATGCCTGTATGTATGTATTGGGGTCAGCAGTGACTGTAGGTAATACCGCCATTTGGTTTACTGCCTTTCGATCGAGTTTTCTGGTTGACTTCGCGCTTATGCTTTGAAAATCATCCAAACGAAATATTAAGTTTTAAACAAACTTTATACGTAATGCATTCTGCACGCATGCATATCTACATATACTCGTACATACATACATATGTATATATATGTAAGAGTCTGCTTTAGCTTTAGTGTTTCTGTTTATTTAAGCAACATTTCGTATTACATTTTGTGTTCCATTTTTGTATTATCTTTGAGTTTTGTAATTTTCTTTCAATGCACAACTACATACCATACATACGAGTATGCATGTATATAGTTTTAAATGAAAAATTTCGCATATATTTTTGTCTTTATGTCGTAAGGTACAATTTGTTTAGTAGCTCGTCTGTTCGGTTGCCCGCTGAGGTGTGAAAAGCAAATGTATAAAGCGTAAAAACAAAACATTTTCTTCAAGTTTTATTTGCGTTCCGCAATTGTACTTGTGCACTCGCATTGCGTTCGCATACAAGAATTTTGTAAAAGCCCAATGAGAAAACTGTGTAAGAGGTTCAGAGCTTGAAACTTGGAGTTTGTCTACTACGCATGACGGGTCATCCGATATGTAATGATTTTCCAGAATGTGGCCCTAGGACCAAACTATTTTAAAAAATCTAATTTATTTTTATTATATGATTTACATGAAATTTGGCTCAGAGCTAGCTTTTTTTTGGCTTAAATTAATATGAGGGACTCGTTCTCTTCCCGGAAGTAGACCTGGGATCGATGTTTTGGTGCGGTTTCGCTTAATATTAAATATGGAATATTTGTAGGTGGTTCACTGCTAATGTTATTATGTACTTTACTTTGTGGGAAGTGAACAAGGGGCGATCTATACGAAACATAGATAGCTCTGTGTCCATGTCAATGGATAGAGAAATTTTCATTTCACTTATCGTTTCACTTATCTTTTTGAAAAAATCATATTTATGGTTAGATTTTTATCCTTTTTCATACGTTTTAGGATAATTGTTTATAAGTTATAATAAAAAGTAAAAATATTAGCACCATCTTCAAATTCCTTGAAGACGAAGTCGGGGCAAACCCTAGTGTTCAATATATTTGAAGCTTAAATGCAATATCACTAAATTTTTCCAATTTAAATCAATTAAAAATAGCTACCTGAAAATAGGTGCAAGTGTGCATGGATTGAACGGATTTTACATTCGTTACATTATTTATTTATTTTTGATTTCATTTCATTTTTATTTTTACGTATATTGTACCTACTTAAATTAATTTTTTTATATTATTTTGTTTTAATTAATTTTTAATTTTTTTTTCATTAATTTATTTTTTTTTATTTTATTGCACCTTAATTTAATTTAATTCGTTTTATTTTTACTTTAATTTATTTTATTTTTCATTTCAACTTTTAGTTTTAATTATTGTATATAATAATTAAATTTTTGTGTTATATTATTTTCATTAATTTTTCATTTATTTATTTTAAATACATTTTTTGTTTTCAGTATAACTTAGTTTTATTTTTTTATTTTATTTTATTTTTATTTTTTTTTTGTTTTTTCATACTCAATTTTTTTTTAATAAAATAAAAATTTATTATATTATTATATTCCTTTTTTTATTTATTTTTATATTTTTTAATTTATTTTATTTTATTAAATATATTATTTAGTTAAATTTCGTCAAATTTAAATTTTTATTTAAATTTGTTTTAAGCATGATCTCTATAATTTATTTGGACATTTGGGTATGCTTTTTGCATCAATTATTTTTTTTTGATCTGCTTAAATTACAAAAGTTATCGCGAAATGTAATCCGTCCGGAAGAGCGCACAATTGGCAATAGTCGTTCCCAAATTCGAGTAAGTGGCATGAAAATATATCGGCCGATAGATCATTTTGCAACTTTGTAACGATATATAGATTAATTAAATTTAATATTTTATATATAATGTTTTAATGCAATTTAATAAATTTATTTTATATTATTATTTGTTTAGTTTTATTTTAATTTACGTTATTTTAAATTGTTATATTTCTTGATTTCTAATTATATTTAATCTTATTTGTTAAAGGTTTTTTATTTTAAAATTTTATTCATTATATTATATATTTTTCTGTGTGTTATTTATATTCTTTTTGTTTTACTTTATTTTGATTTATTTGATTCTATATTTCTTATTTTATTGTATTTTGTTAACTTTAAATTATTTTATTTAATTTTTATGTTTATTTATTTACTTTTTTTTCTCTTATTTAATTTATTTTTCGTTTAGTTTATTTTACTGTTTAATTTTGTTTATTTGATTTTAGTTTTAATATGCTTCAATTTATTTAATTAAACTATTTTGGTTCTATTTTGTTTGTGGTTATTTTATTAGTTTTTTTATTTGGTTTAATTAATTAATTCATTAATATTTTTTTATTATTATATATTATTTATTCTGATTTATTACACAAAATTGATTTTTTCTATTTAACTAATTTTATATTATATATTTATTTTATGTGAAATTTTGTATTTTGTTTATTTCATTTAATTTAAATTTAATATACAAATTTTGTTCCATTTTTTCCTTTTTTGTTTTAGTTTACTTTACTTTATATTATATTATTTGATTCTTTCTTATTTTACTTTATTTTTTGTATCATTTTATTTTTGCCTATTTTACTTTTTTGATTTACTAAATTTTTATGTTATTTTAATCATATTTATTTTCTTTTTTATATATATTTTTATATAATTCGTGTTTTGTAAACACAGAAAAGTTTTTTGGCCGAGCACCTCCTCCCATTTTATATTGTGCGGCTTTATATTTATATTTTCCCAACAAATGGAATGGACCTGCAGTTTATTCAAAGCCGTCTCCGACTGAGAGTTATTTGAAGATTTTTATTTCATGTCAGAAATACGCTCGGAATCATTCCCTGCCGAGGGGCAACTAAAATCAGGAAATTAATTTTTTTAGGTTTTTTGATGATTCGATCAATGGCCCTTCCTATTTTAGTACGTACTTCTAGCTACTCGGTTTTTTTTTGTGTATATATGTATGTACACTGCACTTATCATTTGCGATTTGCAATTTCTTGTTGGGCAGCCACACTTGGCACTTGCCCGCTTCTTACACAACAAAAACTTGAGTCCTTACATTTATCCGATGTTTATCCAAGTAGTTACAGTTAATGTTGTCCATTGTGTTGGATCTCTACTGCCACTCACAAACCTCCTCAAAGTTATTATGTTATTTTGCAGCAATTTACGTCTGAGTTTAGCTATCTACCCTAGCCTACCTACTTCCAGCAATTTACTGCTTTGTTTATTTGCCTTTCTTATACATACATACCCGTGCATATGTGTGTGTCGTTAAACATTTGACTAAAGACTTTTCACTCCAACTTAGAGAAGCCACTTTATTGTTTGTGTTTCTTATTATTAAACAAAATAATTTCTGCCTTTATATGGTCACTTACTTATTTTCTGCTCACCCGGATACAACATGGAAGTCAGCGCTTTCCTCTCATCTTATTTACTTTGTTTCATTTACTTTGCGATATTTGCTTTTTGATTGTTTCAAAATTTATATACCTGTGTGTGTGTTTGTATGCGTATTTTATGCAATTTCTTTGACAGTTGTCAGCTTTTTTTAGTAACATCTGCTATATTTTGCTTTGCTTTACAGAGCTCACTTGGTTCGAAATATTTTCGGTTTCTCTCTGCTTTTACATGCAGTGTCGTACACATTTGCAGATGTTATCCAATTTTTCGGCTCTAAACACAATTTCCATCCAAATGGTCACACAAATAGACATTTTGTCTCATAAACAGAGTATTTAAGTGCTTTCGGTGCGAATGGCAAGTCGCAGTTAATGGTTTAATAAATATCTTTATACCGGCTCATTGTGCGCACTTAATGCTTTCTATATGTATGTACAACCACACATATAGAGATACATGCATTTATGGCAGCCTACATGTGTCGATTTACATGCTCACTTTGAAGCTCTGTATTAGGATATTAGGAGTAACCCAGCGGACATAAATATATTATTTCCGCATAGGTCAGTCCATTTCCAGGAGCCATAGGAACAATCTGACTAAATTTCAAGTGAATCGGTTTGTAACTTTTTGAGATTTGCGGATATTTCCAAAAAAATATACGATATATATATATAAAGGTATATAAACGTTGAATTGATTGATTAATTGTTATCAAATTAATTATTTTATTACTTAATAGGGTTAATTTTATTATGGAAATGTAATTAATAGGGGAATTAATCATTTGTTTTACATTTTGTTGCAATAATATTTTATTAATCATTTAAATTAATTTTCGATTAATTTAAAAATAATCAATTAATCAGGTAATCAATAAATTAAATAAAAAATAATTATATTACAATATAATTATTTAATAATGATGAAAATTTATGAATCGCAATACTTATTTTATTAAACATTAAATAATACTTTCATTAATCAAATGCAACTAATGATTAACAAAATTAATTTATTTGCAGTATTGCAATAAATCAAAAAGCTATTTACAAATTAATTCCAACCGTTTACTTTTTTTCAGAAAGTTAATAAAATCAATAAATTAATTTAATAAAAAAATTATTTAACTTTGATTATTCAATCAGGTATAAAATTGTTTATTTGGAATATTTTTTAACTTCTCATTTATTTCAAATACATCAAATATGTTAACTGGCATGTGCAATGTATGTATGTATGTATGTATGTATGTGTAAAGTAGAATTTAATTATATGCGTGTGGCGGCTACCCAAGCATGTTTACCCGTTTGGTCAGGCTGTTGGTGTTGCATGGAAAATGAAATTATTGTCGGAAGCCACAGGTTAATTAGATTAAATTCGCTCGATTCACTTACACCAACATACCATACATTTGGACGGCAGGAGAATGTGCGTGTGCGCGCATGTGAGAATTAGGAATTTGGTTGCATTTACTGGTTAAGCCGAAGGCCAACTTCTGTCGCCACTTGTTGTGGACCGACTACTGTTATGCTATTTATGCAGTGTGGTGTAATTCAAATTTACCTAAAATGAAGTTTGGTAAAGGAGAAGAAGGGCAGAGGGAGTGTAAGTAGATGAGTGAGTATATGATAGCACGTGTCTTCTTGGGAAATTTGGTAATTAAATTGAAGTGTATAACGAGCTACAAAAGTTTATGCCACAGCTGTTGTGCTCCCAAGTTAGCGGTAAATGTGTTGTAGTTGCAAATGACAAGCAGCAAAAACTCAATTTACCAACACAAAACACGCGCTGCCGCCCAGAAGACGTTGTCGTTGATGATGCATTGTCTATGAATGCCACGTAGTTGGTGCAACAACTTGCAACAACTTGCAATACTTAACCGCTCAACAATTCTTGTTTACCCTACCAAGCGACCTGTTTGTCATGCAACATTGGCAACATATTAACGGCGTTCCAGCAAACATTTTGTGCCACAACACAACACTGCGTGTCTTGCAATATTGCCTCTGCTCTTCTGTACTTTGGCTACTCGTTTTGGCATGCAACATTTCTACTTTCATTCATTCAGCTCATTTGTCATTCAAGTTCGCTAACCGCTGCTTTCTTCTGCCTCTACTTCTTCTACTTCATTCAAATGCAAGGCCTCTGATTGCTCTATCTGCCGTTGGCTGCTGTTCTACAAATGGTGCCACCGCAACCGATTGCCGCATTGTTGAGTGATGTTGCTGCATGCTTGTGCCACATACTTAAGGAAATGCCGTGTTGCACGTTTCATCGTGAAGGTAGTGGAGTGGAAATTTCATGGTCGCTTCATCATCATCATCTGAAAGATGGTGTGCAAAGTTTTGTGGCAACATAACCATAAACTTTGCTTGTGCACTCTGCCGGCGGCATGCAAGTGTGTGTTGTTGAGACGATTATCGATAAAACTGCATTTAAGATGATTTGGCATTGATTAGTGGCTCAGGCTGGAAGGCATTCCATTTGGGTCAAGAAAGTCGCCGTATTATTTGCAGATAATACCATTTGGCTTCTACTTTGGGAAGCAATAAAGTTTATGCTTAGTTGATTAACGGATGACCTTCGAAGGTCTCGGCTAGGAAGGACGATTTCAATGATTTATTTAAAATCGAGCCACTTCGCAGCTTTCACCTCTTTTGCACTGCGATCTGGTTACCTATTTGATAACTGGGTAACACGTCCATGGAAGGGTCAAAATAAAGTGTGGGTTTGACTTCGAGCAACTATTCAACTCGCTCGATGAAGCGATTGTAGGATTCTCTGCGAGTTTTCATGTTTCAATGTTCTTCTACAAATGTGTGAATCTATAGTTTTACATCGTCTCTAAGCTGCTTATCGGTCTTGATGTGGAGCTATTATTTTCATGTCTGCTGACATTCTTTGCCGTGAGAAAACTGAATTAAAAAAAAAAGTTTTCGATTTTCGTGTGGTCAAAATTGCAAGCTAGGATGCTCTACGTAGCCTGATCGGGAATCTATTTTAGATAAATATCGATTGTCTTAACCGTAGATATCAAGATATCAAAGATTTTGGTGCTTGCTATCTGTGAGGTGCAGATAGTCTTAGACTTCACACCACAGTAATTTTGGGACTAATTTCCCACACGTTGAGTGCTTTTTCAATGACTTCTGATATAGATATGTATGTAAAATATTTGCTGCTGCGCCAAGCTACTACGTAAAGCAGGTGTGTACGTAGCTTATTACCATCCACTCACAGGCAGTCTCCGTATACCAGCATTGTCAATAATTACATGTCCGTAGTAACTACTTGCCACGAGTCGCTTCAAGCTTGACTGCATATCACGACACCAACATTAGCAGATAACAAGAACATGTGAACTTTGCAAAACTGCCGCTGCTAGAGACCTAAGCCTACTCCCTCAAAGTGCGGGACATTCGTTGAGAATCTTCCTTAGTGCTTCAGGCTTTTCTTCTTATTGTCTGCAACTCTCTGCGTGTCTGCCCAATTGAATATACCTTTTTAAGCTCGATAAGGTCTCGTGACCAGCTCTATTCTGGCCATATTGTTCTGGTCACATTACATGCACTGACACTTCTCCTTCCAGAGTTAGATTCCTTGATGTCGAAAGGGTAAGGGAAGTCATCTCTTTATGGTTCTTGTTCTATTTAAAGCTCTCCTAAGACCACAACCAGTCGCCATTTTGGAAGTTTACATATGTTGAGCATAAAATCTTCGCCGTTTAAATGCAGCAAGTAGTTCTCGTCTCTAATCAATGTTGTAAGTATCTACTTCATTTTGAACTGAAGGTGTATGCATTAATTCGTGCGTTTTTTTTCGAAAATTAAGACTTTATTGTTCAAAGTATTGCCCATCGGAAGATACGATGTTTGCCCATCTTTCTGGCAGTTTGTGGATCCCATCCCAAAAGAACTTCTCCGGCTTGGAGATCAAGAAAGAATCGAGCCAATTTCTGATACCCTGTTCTGAACTGAAGCGTACTCCGGTGAGGGCATTCTGCATTGATCTGAACAAGTGGTAATCGGAAGGCGATATGTCTGGGCTATAAGGCGGGTGAGGTAGAACTTCCCACCCACAGTTCTCCAAATAGTTTTTAACTGGCCTTGCAACATGTGGCCGAGCGTTGTCATGATGAAAAATTATTGATTTATCGTATCTGGTCGCATATTCTGGTCGTTTTACCACGATGGCCTTTTTTAAACGAATCAATTGTTTTCGGTAGAGGTCCCCATTGATCGTCTGACCCAATTTTAAAAGCTCATAATAGAGCGCACCCTTGTGGTCCCACCAATAACATAGCATAACCTTGGCACCATGGATATTCGGCTTTGCCGTGGATGTCGATGGTTGGCCGGGCTTTACATACGATCTTTTGCGCTTTGGGTTATCATAATGTGAATCCATTTTTCATCGCCAGTGACAATCCGATGCAAAAATGACTTCTTTTGGTGGCGTTGAAGCAACATTTCCGACATGCATCGACGTTCGACGTCTCTTGGCTTTAATTCATAAGGCACCTGATTTCCGAGCTTCTGGCCGAACCCTAATGATTTTAATCATCTGGAAACGGTTTCTTGATCAACTCCTAATACTTTCGCAAGTTCTTCTTGCGTCTGGCATGCATCTGCGTCGAGCAATGTCTCCAATTCTTCGTCTTGAAATTTTTTAGGCAGTCCGGGTCGTTCTCCGTCGTCTAAGTCAAATTTGCCACTTTTAAACCGTGCAAACCACTTTTGGAACGCTCGTTCGGCTAAAGCATGGTCAACAAAAACGTCCAGTAAAATGTCGATATTTTCAAATGAATAAAACAAATTGTTGTTCTCGCTAAAACAAATGACATCTACTGGTTTTGGCAAAAACAGAGACACAGTATTTAGACGCTGCGATATGTTTTTCATGAAAAAAAATCATTTACAGTAAAAGAAATCAGACCAACATTTCACTTTGCGGTCATACCTGGTATCAAAAAAAAAAAAAAAAGAAACAACAAAAAGAAAACAGAAATTCCACAAAACGTACATGATCCGTCTGCCGCTCTAGTTGTCACATGCGATTTTAATTATTCGTTTGTGGCATGCAACAAACATCTCGGAATGTCAGCAATTGGCACACACTTGTCACATATTTTTCGCAATGCCACATTTGCCAGTACCACTTGACTTTGTTGCCATTTGGCATGCGGCCACCGCCTAACTACTTGGATATCTATGAATTTGCATTTGTGTAAACTTTCATAATTCCAACTGAAACGTATTCAGTCGTAACATTCAATGGTTATTGGCAGTTGGGTTGGTAGTTGAAGATTTCGAGAGTTTGTGGGTTCGTGGGTTCGTGAGAGGCCCGCCCATTTCTCCGCTTGTGCAATGTAGACAAAAATTGATGAAGGCAGTGTACTCATCAGGCGACACGCACCAACGATCAAGTCAATTAGCGTAACCTGACAGCTATGCATTCTTTTGATGAGCTTCGCGATTTTCACGCACCTGCGAACACACACTCACACACACACACACACACACAAATGCACATAGAGACTAGTATACACTTATATACAGTTATAAACTTGCAGATGCTACTATATTGTACAGGATGGTTGCTGCAGTGACTTGTCCACCTCAGTACAGGCTGATTGCCTATAACGGTAACGGTGATAGTAGGTTAAAAAAAGAAAAAAAATAGAAAATTAAAAAAAAAAATACAAAAAATAGGCCATCATATGCCATCATGTCCTTGACGATTTCAGTCAACAGTGCAACATCAACAACAATGACAGCGACTGAGCAACAGAGCAAAAGCGACTGTGTGGCAACGCCTACGGCTTCATCGCTGCTCATCGTTCGCGGCTTTGTTGTGTGCTGAATGAGCACAAGCTACACTCGTTGCTTCTTTGTGTGCTTGTTGCGAATCGAATGGGGGTACAGCCAGCCAGCCACTCTATGCTCTTTGACGTGGCTTCAGGCGTTGGTTTTTGCATTTTGGTGTCGCCACGTAGGCTTCCTGAAATATGTCAATCATGAAATTGCGTGGCCTGGCTTCGTTCGATTTTTTTCTGCTTAGCTTGGCATTTTCGTGAGCATTTTTGGTTTTACTGTCATACTGTTCACACAAAAGACGGTTGTGGCGGTTGCGCCTGTAGGTGAAGAGGGGGCGGCGGTTAGGATGGTAGGGGTTTGTTATTTTTTTGGCGCTTTTTGTGTTCAATATATATACATACATAGGCGTAGGTGTGTATATTTTTGTTTTATTTTTTTGTTGTTTCTGTGGAATTTTGTCAGGCGCGGAAATTCTACGCTTCTGTGAGCCTGATGGATGATGAATATATGTAGGTGGGGGTGCAAGGTGTTCGTCACACCGCTGATGGCTTTGATTTAAAATTTAATATTTATACGGCTGCAGGCAGGTCAATTGAAAATACCGTAAAATTAATTATTAAAAGTATTTTTTCGTGTTTAATTGGCTTTTATTTGTTTTACTCTATGCTAAAAGTATTGGCTTTTCAGACTGAGTGCATTTCCCGTTGTGTCATAAAATTTTGCGCAGATATTATTATTTACAAATTTTTTTTCGATAGTTGAATACATACATTGGTAGCAGTACACACACACAATGGGGCATTAATGCCGACTAATTTAAGTATAGCAGTATCATCTGCAAAGGCTGATGCAACTACTACGTCACTGGGAGGAATATCTGCGGTGAAGATCATGTACAACAATGGCCCAAGAATACTACCTTATGGAACTCGTATCTTCTATAGCGTACTCATTCACTTTTACAGTGAATTTTCCGTTAAATAAATAGGATATAAGGATTTTAAGGAACTTGCTAATTTTTTAATTTTTTTGAAGTAGACCTTCATACCTTGTCTTCTTTGATTTAGAGAGATTTTGTTATTTCATTAGTTATGCGATTTACTGGTTCAAGTGTGCCATGCTTTCCATGAAATCCAAATTGATTTGCAGGAATCATATCCTTTTCATGGAGAAAAGAGGACATTTTTAATAGCAGCAACTTTTCGAAAAGTTTTCGCTTAGCTTTCATAATTATCTGTAACTTTTTCTATATTTGTAGATAATATTACAGCTTTGATTTAGCACTGAATAGCTTGGTGGCAAAAATAAAGTAAAATGAATAATAAAGTAAATAATGTTTGCCAGGGCGTATGAGTAACTTTTTTTCTTAATTGAATATATACGATTTTTTTTTTTGCCGAGAACATCAGAAATATTTACTCACTAGGCGTACAGAAATAAATGGAAAAATAAAAATACTTTGGATCAGAGTGATGTAGCCATCTTCACGGCCGGTTCTAAACTCAATGAAAGGGTGTGACATTTTCTCACTAAATCATTCCATTAATTTAATTTTTGGTTCACTAGACTATTGCCGCAGCTTCCAATGTTTGGATCTCTGATTACAAACCAAAAAAACATCATATACTCGGATAACCAAACTGCCATCAGGTCTCTTCAGTGGCATTAAAATGCAAAAACCATTTAAACAAGCTCTCTTCTTGATGCAACACAGCCTGGGTGCCCATACATAGGGACATCCTAAGCAACTGTGTGACGAGCGAGCTAGCTAGAGGACATATTACTCTAAGAACAATATATTCTACGCACATCACGGGCATATCCCTATCTACGGCAAAACTCACGCTGAAGCCATCTGGTATTGGCGAGAGAACTTATAATTTGACTAGACAGTTTTGGCCTGTATTGGAAAAAGGAATCTAATCCTTCTAGATCGGTTCACCATCGAGCACTGTTTCTGCCACTGTTCTTTGATAGCCTGGCTGACACAGCAACGGCTGTTATAGATAGTATGGCATCGTCCATAAGGTACACGAAATGGTTTGTACGTCTGAGAAGGTGACAGAAGGTTCAAAGAGAAAAAAATTAATGATCTAAATTTTCTCATCTTTTTTTTCAATTACCTCTCAGAAAATTATACCGAAACTCAAGCTAAACGTAAAAGGCGATCGAATATTGAAAACCTTTCGGCTACCTACTCCTCAGCTAGTAGCGACGAATGGACGTAAGGTGGGTCCATCGATTAAAATGAAGCTGTGCATATCTGTATTGATGGGTCTAAATGTGAGGCAGGAACTAGAGAAGGGGTTTACTGTGACCACGCCAAAAACCAAGGTATCTTCAAAGTCATGACTACAGTTTTGGCGAGTGCGTCAAAACAAAGTTCAGATGCGTTAGAATACGACAAAGAGTCAATTAAAAGACTAACTCTGGAAAACACAGTGATCACTTGGGTCTCAGGTCACACGGATGTATGAGGCAATGGAAAGGCAGTTGGGCTGGCTGGCGCTGGCGAGGCTGTCACCAACGACTGCTTTTGACACTTTAGCGTCATCGAAGAACACTTAAGGTCTAAGAACTATTTTAACGGTGCACTAAATTATCGTGCGGCAGCGTGGATAGACAGACAAAACTGTTACTTGTATTAACGTGGCGTTTACCTGTAAAATATCATCTCCATAAGATAGGTAAAGTAGAATCGGAGAATGATGAAACGCTGAAGCAATACCTTTGTGAGTTTTCGGGCTTCGGCCGTTTGGTACGTCACATTTACCACAATGCTTTCAGCTCCAAGAAATTTTAAGAAATTATAAAATCGAGCATACTTTTTCCAAACGCCTAGTTGGAATACACGTGGGAGCACAATGAACAACGAGTCTGGAATAATGGCTTGGGGTATGGCCGTTAGCGGTCAGTTCCCTAACCTCCCTCTCCCAACTAACCAACAAACTAAGCAACCACACATTCATTTCCTTTCATTTCGAAAGCAGCTCCAAAGCGAAACTTGACTATAAATGAACAAAAAAAAAAAAAATAAATAAAATATCATATAATATTGACTCAATACTTATGGGAAAACAATATTTTTGGCCTTCCTGTTAATCTAAGCAAAATTTCAAGTAGATTGAAGCATAAATAAGCTATCTTCGCATAGCTCCAGTCCCTTGTCGACTTTCGAAATGTTTTTTGTTTTTCATAGAAAAAATCTCACAAAATTTTAAGTCGGTAACTTTTGGAGATTTTTGGAAATTACTGAATTACGGTTAGTTATATTCACCAACTGTTCGAATAAACAAATCAGAAAGAAAACACAAATTAAAGAAAAAAAATTGGGAAAAAATTTATATGGAAATTAGTCACTTTTTGAAATTTTCCGATTTTCCGATTTTTCCTCAGTTTTTTTTTTTAATTCTAAACCTTCCCAAATTTCATCAAGATCAGCCGTTCTCGAGCCTTGGCGTCACCAACAAACAAACAAACATTTTTATATATATTAAGATATGCTGAGATGAAAATTCTCGGTTTATGGTAGTTAAATATTGAAATGTTCAAATGACGTTTTCACAATTAAATAAAACTGACGTGTGCAAGATTTTCACAATTTTATGAGCTCCTTGAATACACAAACATTAGTTTTACTCCTTCAAATGATACTAATCTGCGCAGAGGAACTTTTAATTTTCACAAAAGCACTAAAAAAAACTTAACTTTCCTTGCCTTAGTTATTACCTGAAAATTACGATTTTATGCAGAAATTAAGAAAGCAGGCTACACACACACACACACACACATACAGTTCTTCCACTGCTCCTCTGTTCAGTACGATTTCATATTCTAATTTATGCATGTACCAGGTGTGTTTATTGAAGTGTGCCGGTTTTACTAGTAAATGTCGCTAGCAATATGTATAAATTTCTATTATTTGGCATGTATGTAATTTTTTTCTATTGACATTAACCTACAAAAATACGCAAGTCACATTCCGCCAAAATAATAGCGTCATATTTGTTTACCTCAGTGAATATGTCGAGTTTCGTTCCAAACAAATCGCATTTGCGGCATTCGTTGCGTTTCTTATTTCATCAAAAGAAAAAAGCAGCTGAAGCTCACCGGTTGCTGGTAGAAACTTATGGTGAACATGCTCCAGTGATTATAACATAGAACATGTGAGACATGGTTTCGTCAATTTAAAAGTGGAGATTTCGATTTGACAACAATGAACATCCTGGTGCAGCGAAAAAGTTCGAAGACGAGGAATTGCATGTTGATCCAACCCAATCGCAACAAAAACTGGCAGAAACACTATATGTGACACGAGGAGCAATTTGCCAACGTTTAAAAGCCATGAGAAAGATCCAGAAGTATGGAAAATGGGTGCCACACCAGCTGAACGATAGACAAATGGAAAATCGAAAAACCGTTTGTGAAATGCTGCTTCAACGATTCGAAAGGAAATCTTTTCTGCATCGAATTGTCACGGGGGTCGAAAAATGGATTTATTCTGAGAACCCGAAGCGAAAAAAATCACGGCTTTCCCCTGGTGAAGCTAGCCCATCGACTGCAAGGCCAAATCGCTTTGGCCGTAAGACAATGCTCTGTGTTTGGTGGGACCAGTGTGATGTGGTGTACTACGAGTTGTTAAAACCTGGTGAAACGGTGAACACGGATCGCTACCGACAACAAATGATCAACTTGAATCATGCGTTGATCGAAAACCGGTCGTAATGGGCCCGAAGAGATGGCAAAGTTATCTTGCAACATGACAACGCGCCGTCTCATACCGCTAAACTGGTGAAAGACACATTAAAAACACTTAATTGGGAAATATTATCGCATCCGCCGTACTCTCCAGACCTCGCCACGCCCGACTATAACCTTTTCGTATCGATTGGGCACTCCCTTGCAGAGCAGTGCCTCGCTAATTTTGAAGAAGTCGAAAAATGGCTCATCGAATGGTTTGCCTCAAGAGAGGAAAAGTTTTTTTGGAATGATATCCATAATTTGCCTGAGAGATGGGCGAAATGTGTCCAATGGTCAATACTTTGAATAAAAAAATTTTGAGATTCCTCTGAAAATAAAGTGTTTTCTTTATCGAAAAAACCCGGCAAATTTCAACTAACAAATGTGTATTTATGTATGTATGTATGGATGTATGTATGTATGTATGCATGTATGTACACGTACGTATGTTTGTATGTATGAATATATGTACGTATGTATGCATGTATGTATGTGTGTGTTTAGAAAGAGTACCGAGCGTAGAGAAAAGTGTGCAACAACTTAAGCGTATAGAATGAAAAAGTAAAGTAATATAAGCGTTGACACACACTCACACCCACACACACACACACTCATATACATGTACGTAAAGTGAATGCAACAGCAGCTGAAACGCCATCACATTTTAGCAATTAAACTTTTGCAACTGCCTGTGTTCTGCTGCTGCAGGTGCTGGCGCTGCTGGTTCAGCAGCACGTACTCGACTGCTCATTTACATAGCACTGGGTAACCCGACATCATTTTAATTTATAAAATTTAGTAAGAGTGATGGCAAAAAATGCAAAAACTTTACTTCACAACCAACTAAGTGTTGCACTTGGCTTTATCGTCTTCGTTATTGCTTTGCTCCCACTCAGCTCCTGTTGCTCCTGTTGCTGTTGTTGTGGCTTTTCAATTTTTTTTTGTTTGTTTGTGTTTTTTTCCTCTGCACGTTTTTGCTTGTTTGCCCAAGTTGCATAGTTGCGTACTTGATGTACTCTGCATTATGGCTGAGCCAGTGGGGCAGCGGTCCGTTTGGTGATGGGGGAGGGGGAGGGGGAGGGGTAAACAAGTCAAACGCCAATTTTCCAAAGTTTCACGTCAACGCCACGTGCTGCTGCAAGTCATTGCAACTTGCCTTACCCCGCCGACACTAGTGCTTCATGCCACCCGCTGTGGGGCGAACATCAATCTGTTATTTGAATTTTCCTATTTACATTCAGTGGAACGACGCACTTTTTTTTACTTCCAACAAACATTCTCTTCGCACGCACGCACACATACACCTACACCTACAAACATGCAACTATTTTCAAGCATATATATGTAGACAACGTACCTTGGTACGCCCCAGCTGGGTTGCCTCGGACATTTCTTGTTGCTGGTCAGTGTAGCTTATAAGTTTAACGGTAAGTTTGCTTGCCACACTAATACTGGCACGCCAGCCGCGCGTTGTTGGCTGGTCTCGTTTGCGCGGCGTCTATTTTGTATGCAAAACGATTTATTGCTTTTCCGAATGACTTTTGACCAAAGTTTTTTTTTTGTTCTTTGTTATTTTTTTTGTTTTTAGGTCGTTCCTCATACGCTGTGGCGGGCAAAACTATAAAACTCAGCTCAAGCTGAGCGCAAGTGATGTGGCGCGCCAGAGCGTTGCGCCAAACATTGCTTTCCTGTGTGCCCAGCTCATGCCTCGGTGTTGATTGTTCGTGGCACATGTCCGTGCGCGTGCATTTGCATAACCTCGTTTACACACTTCGTCCACTCGTCCACTCGTCCATACGTTCGTCCCTTCACTGGTCATCCATGCTCTATATGCGCTGTGTTGTTGCCATGCAATGTGTCGCCCGCTCATTCGTTGGCTCGCTTTTAGCCACCATGCGTTAATCCTTGTCCTGGCGTACATCACGGTAACTTTACATAACGGAAATCAATATTTTCCTCGAGTTAGTCGCTTCGTTGGCTTAGTTTTTTCTTCTTCAGCGCGCTTAGTTCGGTCTCGCCGCTGCTTGTTTGTTGGTAACTTCATTGGTTGTTTTTTTTCTCTTTGTTTTTGTATTCATACACTAAGCTCTTTTTTGTACTGTTCGTCGCTTGTGACATCCTTCCTTCCTGCACATCCTGTGTGTCCAGTTTCACTCAGCCACACGGTGCCTTCTTGCCCTCGATGTCAACAATGCTCTGGCTCTGGCGTTTGCTCTGCCATTAACTCGGGCTATAGAAAAATGTGTTGCTTACATTGTTGTTGTTGTTGTTGTTGTTGTTGTTGTTGTTGGCGAACCAAAAACAAGCACATGAATTGCAATATGCAAACTTTGGCTAAAATTCCTGCATCCTTCGGCGCAACGTTATGTATGTATGTGTGTGTGGAAATTTCGAGTGAAAGCCCCGACAATGACGCACTTCATGTGAGCACGTGTGTGTGTGTGTGCTCCTCTGCCATGATTATGTCTAATAGATGTCTAAGTCAATCGTTGTTTAAACGTTTGACATGTGCTTGACTCGACTCAGACACACAAGTGAGCCTGGGTAATAATTTGCAGCACTTACTGTCTGATTGGTAGCGATTTGTTTCTCACCAAGCATACTCGTATGCACATACATACATACATACATACATACATTCATATATAAGTGCAATAGCATTGGAGTGATGTTGATGTTGTTTTTAGACTCGCTGCTGGTTACTTGTTGACGTTTCGGTTGGTCGCGCCATCGCCGGCTCTGCTTCTTTTCAATTTTATGTGTGGTTAGACAATTATACAAATGTATATACATATACATACATACATACATTTGAAAGAAAGTAAGGAAAGTTATAAACGTAAATAAGTAATAAATGTTAATTTCGATATTAAGGGAATTTTTTTATCTTTTTATTACAGTAATTCTTTGGAAATCAACAACAGAAGAGTTTTGCTTTCGGATATTTTAAGGTGAGTAATATTTTAAAATAAAAATATTGAAAAAAATTAAAAAAATTCAAATAGACGAAAACAAAAGTAAAAAGGCTAAAAATTTAATTGTTATATTTTTATATTATTTTTATGAAATGTGTTGATGCCATAATTGAGAAATTATATGTTTTTTAATAAATTCCAATTTAAAAAAAAATGTAGTTCATTAAATACAGTTTCACAAATCAGAAGCGAGAAATATACACCCAAAAAAAAATTTTTCTTATATTAGGTAAAGTAAAAAGTTCGTTCGGTTTTTTTTTTTGGATGTAAATGGTTCCAAACGGTTTTCTGGCTTATCTTTAGTTCCTCAGCAATTAAATATGTGCTCACGTGACGGTCTGTTTCCACTATTTCAATGATTTTATCGCAATTTTCGATGACAGGCCTCCCGACGCGTGATGTATCTTTGACATCGAAATTACCGGAACGGAACCTAGCAAACCACTTTTGTGCTACACATTCGTTTACAGTATTTGGTTGTAGAGCACGTGTTGATCAGAGAACTATCCATTCCTTCCTGAATGATTATCCTTTTTACCCATTTGTCGGTCTAGAGGCTGACGTCATTGCCGTCCAAGAAATGGGATGGATTCTTGTGACATTAACTACGGCCGCCATGTAAAAGAGCGCAAATTTCGTGTTGGTAAAGAGATTCCGTGAACGTCCCGCCACAGTATGTATCAAAGCTCAAACAAAAGAGAAGGACGATGTGACGGAAGACAAGTATTCAGTGTTTTAGATAAGCGTAGGTATCGAGGTCCTAACATCGACTCGGATCACGGATCACTCGGTCTCGTTGCAGCAGGGATAAGCACGTGCCTCTGTGTATCAAAGAACGCCCCACAACAAACACAATGAAAGTTCCACGTCGAAAAGCTGCAACCACAACAGACTGCCGAGCGGCTTTCTATTCATCTTGCACTTTTGCTCTCTGAGAGCATTCATCAACAACTTGATATAAGGGAACTTTGAAACTACATTTTAAGCTTCCTACGTACAGCAGTAAATGAAATTATTGGATTTCGGAAGGATCGTAAAAACAGCTGGTACGATGAGGACTACCGTGTCGCAGTAGAAAGAGAGAGCAGGCTGCCTATCTCGCAACGTTGACAATCGAGCACTACACGTGTGAGACTACACGTGTGGAATGGGATAGATACTGAAGCGGAAAGCAAGACGTATGTGCAGACAAAAAAGAAAGAGGCCGAGATGCGTGAGTATGAACAGCTTGAGAGAGGGTAATGCTCGAAAATTCTACGAAAAGATACGGCCGAAGATACCGAAGGTTTTAAGATCGTAGCAAACTCTTGTGATATAGTAGCTGATACTGAATTTATGGCAATGAAAGTGTAACACCAGCAGATGGCGAACCCGATTCCGCGAAACTGCAATTAAGCTATACCAAAAGCTCCATCAGCATCGGGAAGGACCTGCCCGGGCTGTTTGATACCAAACGTGGTTTCAAACAAAGTGATTCCTTATTGTGAGTCTTTTCTCATTTTATTTGTTGAATAAGATAATAAGTGCTGCAAAGCTGAGCTGTGAAGGTGCAGTCTTCTATAAGAATGTTCAGCTGCTGGCGAACGCCGATGATATCGACATTATTGGTCTCAACAACCGCGTTGTGAGCTCTGATTTCTTCAGACTGCATAAGGAGGCGAAGTGACCCATACACTCTGTCATCAAAAAAAAGTCATCGCCTTCGCGACTCGGTTTCGAAGTCATAAATAACTTCATCTTTCTTGAAACCAATATTAATACAAACAATAATTTCAGTCTGAAAATCCAGCACAGAATCAGTCTTGGCAACAGGTGCTACTTTGGATTAAGTAGGCAATTGAAAAGTAAAGTCCTCTCTCGGCGAACGAAAACCAAACTCTACAAGTCTCTCCCGTTCCCGTTCTGCTATATGGTGCGGAGACATGGATGATGACATGATATGATGAGTCAGCGTTTGGCGTTTCCGAGAGAAAGATTTTACGAGTTGGGAACGTCGAATATCGCAGCCGATGGAACGATGAGCCGTACGAGTTATACGGCCACACTGACATAGTTCAGCGAATCAAGAAAAAGAGGCTACGCTGGGTAGGTCATGTTGTCCGAATGGAAAATAATATTCCAACCTTGAAAGTTTTCAATGCAATACCCGCCGATGGAAGCAGAGGAAGAGGAAGACCAGCACAGAAATCGGAGAACCAGCTGAAGAAGGATCGCGTAAGCGGTGTCTATCCGAGTAGGGATGAAGAATAAGTGTTGGGTAACATCTCATATTTATTACTTCAATTGACACTCGATTAAACATGAATTGCGTGGCGTACTTATTTTGATATAAAATATATTGATTTACTTGGAAAGTTTCAGTGTAATAATTTACAACAAAGCAAAGCGTATGATAATGCCGACTAACAAAATACTTTCACTGAAAACCCCAACGAAATCACCTGCAAATGCTATTTGAATTAGTGAACTGTAGCAGCTGCCGCATCAGCCTAAAGACACCACATGTGTACATACCTATATAAGTGTGGACACATACATACATGCACACTCAAGAAAACCCGCATAACATAAAGAGTCGGAGGCTGGAGCCGTCGCACGACATAAAATATAAACTTTGACACTCGACATACACACATACACACATATTATATTTTACAGTAAATGTGCTGACAAACCGAAACTGCAATGCACCATTGCACAAACAACTCAAGTGCCATATTAATAACAAAAACAACTACTGAACGTACAAGCACACACTGATATATATATATATATACCATATATATGAGTGTGTGTGCCTATTGTACGTAAACTTGGCTACCGTCTGATATTGCCTACTCCCAATTCGATCATAAATTTAAGTACCGCAAATCAAATTCAATTGTGTGAGAGTAGAAACCCCTGTCACTGCCTAGTGCGCACGGCCTATATTCAAGTGTATACTACATATATACACACATACATAATTATATAGATATATGTATAGTTGCTCAAATTACAACACATTCACGCCACGGCTCGCTTCCAAACGTTTAAAACTGAAATTGCCATATAAATGAAGTACTTACGATCATTCGGTGTGTGTGTGTGTGTGTGTGTGCATGTCCAACCAGAGTAGAGCTCAGTGCCAACGGCTTAGTGGCGAGGGTGTCTGCGTATTTGTTGCTCTCGAAGAGGTTGAAAACTTTTCTGGCATACGCTTCACATAATATTGAGTGCCAAAAATTGTTAAATGGGCCGTATATGAAAACTAAATTCGAACACATTCACATACATACACACACACGTGAATATGTGCATGGGTATATGTATGTTGAGACATATAGAAGTGAAGCTTACCATTGCCAGCCAGGCATTTTATACATATACATATGTAAATTTTTGTTTCTAATGAAAGGCCGAATGAATTTTTAAACTTTGCATTGTGCCAACGGGAGCCACTATATATTTACATACATAACACATCTAAATATATATATATAATATATTTGTCTTGTTCCCATTTTATGTTGGCGTTCACACTTAACAGGCTAAGCAATGGATGAACGTTGGAGCGAACGAGCATATGCGAAAGTTGGGGTGTAGTTGGGCGGGTAAGGTGGAGGCGACCACTTTGAAAGTACTGTAAGTAACTGTTAAGAGGAACACAAAAGTCGTTGAAGACATTTCCTTCTCACACAATTTATTTAAAAACTAAATAAATAATAAATGAAGCTCGTGCAAGTGGCTAAAGTTCTGGACTATCATTCAGCTGGGATTGGCCAGAGGCGGCATCTTCTGGTTGGCCAAAAAACATCGGGTTAGAGGCAAACTATAGTGTGAAGGCAAATGACCTATAGTTGTGTGCACAGTTTGAGCTCCACTGAATAAAAATCTTTCCTAATGAAAAA
Source organism: Ceratitis rosa (assembly GCA_037013455.1). Taxonomy (NCBI): domain Eukaryota; kingdom Metazoa; phylum Arthropoda; class Insecta; order Diptera; family Tephritidae; genus Ceratitis; species Ceratitis rosa. The sequence continues at coordinate 8,161,870 of JAWMAG010000006.1, forward strand.
ATCGCCCAATATGCCTCGCATTAGAGATTCTGCTTTTGATGAAGCTCCCTGTAAACATTTTAAGAACTTTCCAGCTCTTTATGCCCATAAGAGAGTTTATGAACGGGACACTTTTGTAGCCTGTTGAACACCATGGCGATGAGGCGAGATAGTCCATGCAACAGCTGCTATGCGGAATTTGGTCAGATGGGAGCAAAATCCACGAAAAACCTCGAGGCTAGAGATGGAGAATGTGATCAAAAAGGCTTTCTATGAGCGTCTAGAAACGCGTGTTTGAGCACAGCTCCAGCCAGTGTTTTGCGACTTTGACGCCAGGTTGAGCGAAGGTACTTTTGGCACAAACAAAATGGGCTGAAGCTGCTCGACTTGTACGGAGCCCAAAATATGGTTGTCTGTAGCACCAGATTTCCACACAGGAAAATTCATCAAACTACATGCTTATCGCCGGATCGAAATCAGTTTTTTAGATATGCCGAGTATGTAACATCGACTCCGATTACCACTTTGTCGTAGCGAAGAGACGCACCCGCCTCTGTATATCAAACAACCCCCACCAGTGAAGAAAAAGAAAGTTCGACGTCGAAAAGCTGTTATCCCAACAGAGAGCTGAACAGGTTTCTCCATGACTTGCACATCTGCTTTCTGAGAACACTCATCAGCAACTCGATGTAAGGGAACTGTGGAAGGGAATCTCAAACTCAATTGGTTTTTGACAGTGCCAGAAAAACAGCTGGAACAATGAGAAGACTGCTTAACTCACAACCTAGACCACAACAGCTGCGGGGTGGGTTAGATACCGAGAACGGATGTGGGAAGCAAGACGCATTTGTAGACAAACCAAAAAAAGGAAGAGGCCGAAATGTGTGGGTATTAAGAGCTCGAGGACTTGGTCCTCAAGGTTAACGCTTGAGAATTCATTAAAAAGATATGACGGCTTACAGAAGGTTTCAAGTTCAGAGCAAACTCTTGTAGGAGCGGGTGATCGAGGTCCTGAACATACTTGGTGTATGAAGGAAACACTTCTACAGCCTGCTGAATGACAGTGAAAGCGTAATAGTCAGAGATTGTGATAGAAAAGACGAATATGACGAGGTTCCATGGGTGGTCGATGGATGGTGAAAAGCTGACAAAGTTCATATATCACCTAAGTGTGCTCTGGTCAGTCCATAAAAAGTAGGACCCCCCCGCATATACAAGTAAATCGGCTCCGTGCAGTCGGTGCTCACTGTAATATCTTGTGAATTTTGTTGAATACCAAACGTCCTAATTGTTTGCGTGCACCGCTCGTATGTATGGTATGTGCATGCCTGTGTGCGGTGAGTGCGTGCGTGCGAATAAAATTCATGCTGGGATGGTGCTGTGGGTCAATTCGCGGTAACTGTGGTTGTGGTTTTAATAGGGTGTACCACTTTATTTTTCTAAGTCAAATTTATTATTTTTTAATCACCCCCTTGGGTGTTGTTTGGTGTAAATTTTTCATTTTTCTCGTTTTCTTTTTTTGTTTTTTTTTTGTTTGCTTGGCCAGCAGCTGTTATGCCAAGGCAGCAACCGTCCTGTGGCTATGCGGTACTTGAGTAACGCACACACGCATTTAAATATTTATATTAATGTGTGCGTTCGTGTTTATGTGTGTGTGTGCAGTGGTGGCAACAGAATCAGAGAAGCAACAGCAGCAGCAGCAGAGAGCTGAAGGACCTTGGAAGAGCAAAAGTTGGTTTGAAAAGTTGGAAGTTTATAAACGTAAGCTGGCATAAATTTGACCTTTTTTTTGTGAAGAAAAGTAAAAACAGTAAATTCAAACATATGCACATACATACACGCGCGCTCTTGTGCTGGAGTGTTCACTCGCGCATTCAGTTGAAAAAAATTCGGTAAAAATTTTGAGCGCTTTGGATGGCGTTCCGGGGATGGGGTGAGGGATGAGTGCGAGGGTACAGAAATGCAACGAATAATCACTTGTGTGATTTTCACAACGAGGTCAAGTGTTTGCTGCTTACAGGGCTGGTTGTTGTTGTTGTTGGGGCTGGTGTTCTTTTTGTAGTTGTTCTTATATGCCACTCAGTTTACTGTAATTCTTTTTTTTTGTTATTTCCTTTATAAAATTCCCGTTGAAAATACAGTTGCGAATTCGACCCGCGTATCAATTATAAATACTGATTGCCGCCGCCGGCGCATATAACAACAAATTATGCGTGAGCCCCTGGCGTGTGCTCGCCTTTGTTCGGGCCTTCTTAATGCCGCTTTTCTTATATTTTTTTATTATTAGCCGCTTTTATTGTAATTTTATTAGCTCAAACCAATTTTGTTCCCTTAGTTGTTTTCCTCTTCTGCTACTACTACTACTTTTTTTTAGCACTTTTTTATTACTAATTGTTTCATCTCAATGCGCGACCTTTAACCCGGGAACTCTGTATCGGCAACTATTGACTTAAAATTTTAACGTGACTTTTGTTGTCATCACAGTTATTGCTGTGGCTTGTGTTGTTGCTGCTGTTACTGTGATTTTACGCCTGCAGCGACATCTGCGCTGGCTTCGCAGCAGCAAGAAATCGAAATTCATTTAATCGCATTGATTGCTCGTGGCCGTTTTTTTTCGCTTTTGTTCTCGTGTACTTTTACTGTTGTTGTCCTTTTGGTTTTTCTATTTCTTTTTTCTGCTTTTTTATTGCTACTCTGTTGCCATACAATCTCTTACCAAAAACAATCGCCTTAAGTGGTTTCCTGTTGGTGTTCCGCCGTGAGCGCCATTTTTATTTGTCAGTAATTAAGTTGGCATTCTTTGTGGGCTGTGGGCTGCGGACTGTGGGCTGTGGACTGCCGCTGATAGTTGCGGGAAATGCTCGGGGGTACGTGCACGTGTGTGGGGAGCTTTGTGTCTATTTTTACAATATTTGGAAAGTAATTTGCGCAAATTGTTTAACTACTGGCTCGCGGTTTTAATTATTGAAACTGAAATGAGATTACGGTAAATTTAATCAGTTATTTTATGAATATAGCTGAGGAGTTTAGGGTAAGTTCGGACATTTAAGTGCACTATTTTACTTCGACCTTATTGGTTAAGGGGTTATATACAGTTAATTGGCAAAAAAAAAAGCGAATTTTTAAGATTTTTTTTGAGAAGTCTATAGAGTTTATTGATTCCAAAAGTTTACATACTTATTATGGTATTATTCAACAATATTTTAATCCTTATAACTATTGTAGTAAAAATATTTCTCTGAAGAAGAGCTACAGCTGGTCTCCAGGAGGTCCTCTGAAAAAAGACGTCTTGCGGTGACCACTCTATCTCTGAACTGGATCATCTGAAATTAAAAAACCAAACAGATTTCATTAAAGTAATGTTAAATCTAGTGATTAATCACGAAGGAATAAGCAAAAAAATTTTTTTGTCAAAATTCCGCCTTCTCAAAGAAAAAAGTCGATTTTTCAGCGAAATTTCGAATTTAAATTGTTTATAAAAAAAAGTATTTATCGGAAAAATAAAACCTTAAATTAATCACTAAAAAATATATTCAAGAAGCTAGTGTTAAAATTTTAGACAAATCAATTCAGCCGTTTTTGAGTTATATTGGTCACCGCTTTTGAAAACACCTTTCTGAGAAAAACGCGTTTGAAGTTAGACTTATGCTTCCAAGCGCTCCGAAACGTCTTTACAAATGTGCGTGTAACTTCGAAAATATTTGTCTGATCGATTTGAAATTTCTTGTGTGTATTCTTAAATATAAGTAGATATAGAAAATAAAATAAAAAAAATCGATTTTTTGAAAATTATAACTGTATATAACACCTTAATGCGGGCCAAAGGGATTCGAGTAAAGTGGATCACTGACTTGTAGAACCAATGAAAAAGGTGTAAAAGTAAAATATCGTTCTTTTATGTTTCTAATGCATATTTGATATCTTTTTTCCGCAATTTCTTCATCTAAGGGATTTTCCAATATGATATGTTCTTTCAAATATTCTGCTATTCCGATAGATGTCACTTTGAACGCGCAGGAATTTTTTGACATTTGACAAGTAAAAACCACTTCAGTAATAAAAAATGGAACGATACATACTTCAACATGTTTCATGTGGGAAATCTGGCAGGGCCGGTTCATAAAACTAAAACATTTTTCGGTTGTTGTGAAGCACCTCGTCGGACTGTAAAACAGAAATTGGTAATGTGAAGAATAACACACGTGCTCGTCGCTCAAGTACAACTGGGGAAAAAACAGGTTTGTCCATTCCTCATCGTTCTTTGGAATATGGCGTTCCATAAAAGTCATTACACCATATTTTGCATACAAATTTGTGTCTTAAGGCTTGTAAAGTTCGTTTAACGTATAAGACCCATAATTTCATCATAAAATCATCTTGACCACTTCGATGGCTACCTATTATAAGCAAAACTGTCGCATGTGGAACTTGAAAACCCAAGATTTATTTTTGAACAGCCTCTCGGTCCTCAACTTGTAACTGTTTGATTCGGTTTATAGTCCGAAAATCGTTATCGTGAGATTATTATGTATGTGTATGCATTAATTCTTGAGGTTTTTTTTTCGAAAATTAAGACTTTATTGTAAAAAAATTTTATACATTTAATATTCAAAGTATTACCCATCGGAAGCTACGATGTTTGTCCATCCTTCTGGCAGTTTGTGGATCCCATCCAAAAGAACTTCTCCGGTTTGGAGGTCAAGAAAGAATTGAGCCAATTCCTGATACCCTGTTCTGAAGTGAAGCGTACTCCGGTGAGGGCATTCTGCATTGATCTGAACAAGTGGTAATCGGAAGGTGCTATGTCTGGGCTACAAGGCGGGTGAGGTAGAACTTCCCACCCACAGTTTTCCAAATAGTTTTTAACTGGCCTTGCAACATGTGGCCGAGCATTGTCATGATGAAAAATTATTGATTCGTGTCTGGTCGCATATTCTGGTCGTTTTTCCGCTATGGCCTTTTTCAAAAGAATCAATTGTTTTCGGTAGAGGTCCCCATTGATCGTCTGACCCGATTTCAATAGCTCACAATAGAGCACACCCTTGTGGTCCCACCAAATACATAGCATAACCTTGGCACCATGGATATTTGGCTTTGCCCTGGATGTCGATGGTTGGCCGGGCTTCACATACGTTCTCTTGCGCTTTGGGTTATCATAATGGATCCATTTTTCATCGCCAGTGACAATCCGATGCAAAAATGACTTCTTTTGGTGGCGTTGAAGCAACATTTCCGACATACAGAATCGACGTTCGACGCTTCTTGGCTTTAATTCATAAGGCACCGAACTTCCAAGCTTCTGGATGACTCTTAATGATTTTAATCGTCTGGAAACGGTTGCTTGATCAACTCCTAAAACTTTTGCAAGTTCTTCTTGTATCTAGCACGCATCTGCGTCGAGCAATGTCTCTAATTCTTCATCTTGAAATTTTTTTGGTTGGCCGGGTCGTTTTCCGTCGTCTAAGTCGAAATTGCTACTTTTAAACCGTGCAAAGCACTTTTGGCACATTCGTTCGGCTAAAGCATGGTCACCATAAACGTCCAGTATAATACGATGGCTTTCGGTAGCGTTTTTCTTCATGTTAAAGTAATGAAGAAGAACTCCCCGCAAAGACACTTTATCTGGTACAAATTTCGACATTTTCAAATGAATGAAACAAATTGTTGTTCACACTAAAGCAAATGATATCTACTGAAAACGGCGCGAGATGATAGTAACTTTGAAATGAATATAAGCACAGAATTAATTCATACATATTTATGTTCAAAAAAGTGTTTTTCTTAGTTGCAAAAAAGAAAAATGCATGACTCAAAGCAATGTCCATCGGAAGCGACTACTTTTTCCCATCCCTCTGTTAATTTTTCAATACCATCTCTAAAAAATAAGTCCTATTTGTTCTCGATCTAATCCTCTGATTTGATCAAAATAACGCAACCGGTGACCGCACAAATCGTTTTGAGTTGGTCGAATAAGCCAATAGTCTGAAGTAATAAAATCTGTAGTATACGACACGTTACAGACACGTGAGGACGATCATTGTCGCGTTGCAAAATTATCTGGCCATGCCTATCGGCCGTTTCTGACCGCTTTTTGCGCATTGCACGGCATTGGTTGTCGTCGTCCTTGACTTCGACGCTAAAATCACAATTTTTGAGGCATGGAAACCACACTTTGCATGATGTATAAGTACAAGTATTCAATAGTCTGCAATAATTCAAAGTGCTGCTAATTTCCTTCCAATTAAAATGGAAAATCAATACTTCTCGTAAACGCTGTTTATTTAATAGAATAATGGACATTTGCGAAGTGGCAAAAAACAATGTTGTCGTGAGAAACCGACGCTGATGGGCACTAATTGTTGTTGACAGATGTGAAACCTTTCCTATGAACCCTGGCCAGGCGTATGGTAGCAGCTATCGCGGTCGCTATAAGACACTTTATGCTCATAATTAAGAATTTCCCATTTATTGATTATCGCTTTGACATGTTGTCTTAAATTAATCTTTATTGGACTTTAATAATTTTAATGCTCACTTTACGACTATTGATTACGCAATTAAGCTTTCGTTTGTCTAACCCTTTAATCATTTATTTAATTGTGTCACAATTTACATCGATGTCATTTTGATTGCTGTTTGGCCCTAAGCCTTTTTCCACCCGAATTTCCATTTGTTACATTTTATTGTTTGCTTTTGTGTTTAATTTTGAATTGACATAAGTTGTTGTAATTAAAATTTTCCACAACATTTATTACAAAACATTAACAAATCCTTTTTGTGGGTTTAAACAAGACATGCGTATGTATGTATGTAACATATAAGGGTTAAGAGCGAGATAGAGAAGGAATGAAAGGAAGGGAAATAAAATTTATTGCCTTTGAGTCAAAAATGTTTTTGGGTTTTACACACACAGAACCACACATATATATATACACTTATATTTCTATGTCTGTAGAAATTTACCAAAAATTTGTTGACTAAGTACTCGTAGCTCGATTGAGCAGTTAATTTACCTAAGTTTGCTTTGAAGCCATAAAATATTATTATTTAATGCTTAATTTTGAGATTACAATAACAAAGCAGCAACATAAAATGGTTTTTGAATAAAAGAAAAAATTTTAATCGAAATCTAAACCATTAAACTGTTGAATGAAAAGCGTTTCTGCTTGATTCGTTCTTGGTGCTTAATCACAAACTTCTCTCTCCATATTTGCCTTGTGAGCACCACCAACAACTGAAACTCAAACTTAAAGCAAACATCAAGGCAACGCGCAAGAAAAGGTGAAATTAGCACCAACAAATAATAATAACATAATTAAGAGAACTCGCCGATGGTGTTTGAGAGCGTGCAGAGTGAGAGGGAATGAAAGGAAATAACATTCAGATAAAATCAGCAAATGGTTGCCGTGCGTTGAGCGAGCACTTTAAAGCGCAAGCAAGTCAATTGTTTGTGCTGTACCATAAAATAACGGTTATGCGAAGGTGTTTATTTGTTGTTTTACATTTTTTTTTTGCTCTTACCTTGCTTATTTCTCTATTATTTTCCGTGCTGGTGCTTGAGAGCTTCTATTTTATACTCGTAAATACATACAGCCTTGGTCAAAAGTATTAGGCACCCCACTAATTACTGAATTTTTTGTTTTAACAAGTGAAGTAATAAAGTTTTATTAGTAAAACAGTGAAAATACAATGAATTAGTGATAATAATATTGATATTTAGTAGGTCCACCCTTCGATTTAATAACGGCAGCAATGCTTTTAGGCATGCTGCGTACAAGCTTTGCACATTCGTTCGCACTTGTAGCGTACCACTCGTTAATTAAGGCATTCTTTAAGGAAGTTTTTGATGTGTTATACTGTGTTCCTTAATCTTGCGTTTTAAAATTCTAAAATAGCCCACATGTGCTCAATGGGATTAAGATCTGGAGACCGTGCAGGCCAATCTAGCAAAACAATGTTGTTATCTCTAAACCAACGCATCGTAGTCGCTGATTTGTGACAAGGAGCATTGTCTTGCTGAAATTTAACCCCGTCTAAATTAGTATCGCCGAAAATGCGCGTTAACGAAGGCAGAAGAACAGCTTCTAATACATTTATGTACTTTTGACTGTCCATGCGACCCTCGCAAATGAACATTTCGCCGACACCATCAGCAGCCATGCAGCCCCAGATCATAATGCGGCCTCCTCCATACTTAACAGTGGGTACCACGCAATCTGGATGTTATTCTTCCCCAACCCGTCGCGTCACGAATGTCACACCAGGTGTTCCAAATATCTGAAGAAAAGAAAAAAATAATGTTTTCATAAGATTTGTATTATTGTCTTCCAAATTGCTCTAGAGTAAGAAGCTATTGCTGTTTATACTTCAAGACGATCTTAACTAAGCTTACCTCGAAGTTTGATTCATCAGACCACAGAACATTCGACCAATCTTCTGAAATGTGAAATGTTGGTATCGGCAAGCCCATTCCAAACGATTTTTCCTATTCTTTTCTGAGAGCCAAGGCTTCTTTCGAGTTTTACATCCTTTTAAACCTGCTTTCAGAACTCTTCTTCTAGCTTTTCGAGCACTAACTGCTTTATTAACTTCATCCGAAAGGGCAGCTGCAAGGGCAGAAGAAGATTTTTTGCGATCCTTGAGAGACTCGGGTATAAGTATTCGGTCTTCTCGTTTACTGGTTAGACGCTTTCTTCCACTTTTTGATTTATTATTGTGGGATTTCGTCTCCACAAACCGCCTGATAGCACATTTTACCGCGCACCACGCACCGCGAACATCCCACCAAATTGGCAATCCCAACCTGAGACTTACCTTCTTCACTTAGAACTTGAATTCTTCCTCTATCGTCGTAACTAATTTCACTTTGTTTAGGCATTTCGGTAAATATGAACTGTTTTTATAAGATTGGTAAGTTTTCACTAAATGTAATTTACATTTTCACTTTCAAATTTTAAATGCGAAAATATTTTATGAATTTCTTAAAAATGACAATTTTTAGGTTTACCTTACCCAGAGTGCTAGGACCTTTAATATTACACAAATTATTCGTTTAATCAACAGTTAAACACCCATGTAAGACATTTACAAAAAGAAATGGTAACTTTGATAGCCATATTTGAGAATACTTGTATTTTAGTGAGGTGCCTAATACTTTTGGCCAAGGCTGTATGTATATATATGCATATATGGCTGTATATATGTATTTATAACAGTATGTACAACGAATGTGGTTTGCTATTTGGTACTTATGCTATGCATTGGGGCATGTGAAACAGGATTATATCTTATATGGTGAGGTTAACGATTATTGCGCGCTCTCGATATCCGAATGGAAGCAACAAAGTTATTCAACGATTGCATAATAAACACTAAAGCCAATGGCCACACCGATTTGGTAATAATATTTATGTGTGTATGTGTTGTGTACGCGGTATAGAGAGCGGAGATTTTTTTGCTGTACTACCAACGGGCGTTGAAATGGACACGAGAGCGAGTTTTTCCTTAGGGAGTACTGCGTTTTTGAAAATGCTATCTCTTAACCTATTATTAAGACGTATTATATTAAAACGTATTCCTTAAAAGCCTTACACATATTAGCCTAGCCAAAAAACCTTTTTTTCAAGTAAATCGAACCATAAATAAGATTCTTTCGGACAGATCGGTCCCGAAAAAAAAATTTCTTGGAAGAAAAAGTGTTCCCGAAGTCAATTTACCTTCGTACCATGTAAATTGTACCATAAACGCGATTTTTCGAATATATGGTTCTTCTCAGGTCCACTTCTCGGAAGAAAAATATTCGACTCAAGCTATCTCTGTACAAAATTTCATGTAAATCATACGATAAATAAAAAAATTTTCTAATAGATTAGTTCCAAGTTTACTTCCGGGAAGAAAAAGTGTTAAAGCAAAGAGCTATCTATGTTTAAAATCTCATAAAAATCGAAAGATTCAAAACAATTTTTCGAATAGATCGGTCCCAAGTCACCACATTTCAGAAAATCTTTCCTTAACTGATGCCTACGTCATACACGGAACACACTCTTTAAGTTTTTAGATCTCTATGATCCGTGGTTTAGGCTGAAGGTTGATCCGTCAGTCATCCAGGACAAAGCTTTTTATATAGGTATAATATATAGATAGATATAGTTCAGAAGGGAGAATGAAGAGCTTACTAAAGCCAAGTCCTTTCGCGGCTGATTCGATGTTGAGATGATAGTTCAGTGGAAAAGCTCGATTTTTTACGTTAAAGAGTGAATCGTGTAGCCATGATCTCCGAAACTACTGTCCAGTGCAACACACTTATACTGAGGGAAGGGAGTGAGTGATGTCAAGCCTTCGGAGGTTGGAAGCATTTAATTTTGCTTTGATGACAACTGTCTCGGAATCTCACTTCTAAACTCACTTAAGATATGCTTTACGTTAATTTAAGTATTTTTGACCGCACTCCCAGTTCTCTCCTACGTCGACTACGTTTTTCTCCACGAAAGTTGGTTCTCTAAAAAAAAAGTCTTATGACCTTATGAGATTGAGTAGTTTGCATTGCCCACTAAAGAACGTAATCTCTCCTCCATTCGGTCCCATTTCAACGCCCCACAACTGTACATAATTGAGCATGCTGAGTGCATGCTGATGCTGGCGCAATTGCTTCGTGGCTTTAGCAGTCACCATCAATTGCTGCTCTAAAATTCAATTGCTAACAAAAAAAAAAAAACAAAAAAAAAGAGTTAAATAAAAACCAGCAGCAGCTGCAGCAGAGACAGCATTAAATGAAAATAAAAATAAGCAAAACAAGACGAAATGGAGAAGCTAAGTTGCAGAGCGAAAAAATCGAATTAAACAAAACAACCTGGTAAATGAGCATTGAAAAAGGCAGAAAAACACTAAAGACAAAAGAAAAAAAAAAGGAAAAAGTTTGTAAAAAATCAAGCATGAAACCAACCATAAAAGTCCAAACCAAACTGGCAGCTGCTGAGAAGTACGAGTCTTGATTGCAGCCTTACAACACACTCACACTCTCGCCAATGGTGGGCACGTGGGACTCCGGCTGCCAGGCGGTGGCAGGTGTTTCGTTGTGGTTGATGCTTTAAGTGAGATGAAAAAAAAAAAATAAATAAATTGTAATGCTTTTTCATATTGTTTTTGTTCAACACTTCAACTCATCAGTGGTTTTCGCGCGCTGACTATTGGGTACTGTGGGGTTCTTCGACCAAGTGCGGAGTTGTGAGCATTACCGACTTTAGCTTTCAATAACCGCTATGCACCGCTTGAGGCCATTTGTGGCTAGCGTTTTGTATCGGTTCATCAGTTCAGTTCAAACTTACGTATAAACTTTTCATTCTCTTTAGTTCATATACTAAATGCAGGTTTTGTAAGGGTATAAGTGAAGAAAAGTGCTGAAACTGTAATAGTCCTTAAGGCTTAACCACTAATTTTTGGATATTGATACGATATGAAGTACAGCATTTTTCGTCTTCTTCTTCCTTTGGCGTAGGCATCACTTACGTGATAACAGCCGAATCAACAATAGCGCGCCGTTCGCTCCTTCTCTTCGCTGTTTTGGCGCCAAATGGAATTGGGCGGAGCGCACTTAGGTTCTAATTGTCGGACAAACTTTCGCCCAACCATATTTTGCAAAGTAGCTGTTGCATGCACCTTGCCAGCTCTTCACCGCCATATTTGTTGTTATTTAAGCAGGCAATCGTTATTCGAATCTCGACATAGTCGGGTAGTGGAACGTCTTTTCCATGGGAATCTACTGAGATTTCGGGTCACTATCTCCAGGTGTTGCATTTTCACTGCTTTTCAGCAGGCTGGAGAAGTGTTCCCTCCATAAATTCAGTGTACTCTGGGTATCCACCGCTAGATTACCCCTCTGGGTGCTACAAGAATCAAGTTATTTTTCGTCTTCTGGAAAAATATTGTTTAAAATGTCAGGTTTAAATACATGTTAGATTCATACAATCGGCCATCTAATAACTAAACTGTTGACAGATTTTATGTTTTCTCTACATAGGTATATATAAACATTTGTCTGTCTGTCTGTTTGCAGTGATCTCCAAAACTACACGGCAGTTTATATTAAAAACTTGTCATTTGGTTTCTATGTTGTCCCTGTAAAAGTTTGTAAAAAATTTTTTTTCGTAAAGTGGAACAGAAACTGACAGATTTGAAAAAATCGCATTTATGATTTGATTTGACGAAAAGTCCGAGATTAAGTCAGGAAAATTCAACAAAATTATTATTATATATTCCTTTATTAATTTTTTATGCATAAAAATATTATTTTGTGGGGGAAAAGAGCAAAATGCTTTAATGTATTTTTCAAAATTATTTAACATCATTATTGCTTGTATAACGTATTAAATTTTCCTGTGAATTACCCTCATATCCCCATAAAAAAAAGATACTTTTTCAAACCATAAATATACAAAAGAAACAGGTATTTGAAATCCAAAACGTTTTCAGAGAGGCAAAGTTTCAAAGGAAAATCAAATTAATGAGATATGTTAGTGGGAATTTCTATTTTTCTGTTTTGCGAAAAATAAGAGTATAAAATACACGTAGATAAATAAAAAAATACCTCTAAATATGTAATAAAGCCTTTATCGCAAGTTTTCACATTAAACTATATATTAGAATTACTAACATAAAAGCACACCTCTGCTATGCGGGTGAAAAAATCAGAAAGGAAATTGAATGACTGCCTGAATGAATAACGGTAAAAAAAGAGTAACTTCGTTGTATTGACTAACAGACGAGCATCATTAGTAATGTAATACAGCTTGTGAGGCGGCGACGATGGGATATTATACACACATTCATACACAAGCACATGCATACTCGTAAACTGCCGTATGCGAGGAGATTAACAAAAGTTCTGTAAGTTGATTAGAGAAAACAATTCTCTTTGTATTTATTCGTAACTTTTTCAATGCATTTCTTAAGCCTATAAATCCACTTCTGAAAAGAGTCTTCAAAATCTTGCGTTTTAAGCTTATCAAATTCAGCATTAATCGCATTAATTATCTCCTCGTTGCTCTTAAAGACCTTTCCTTTTAAATTTTTTTTTAATTTTTGGAAATAACCAGAAATCACTAGGTGCTTTATCCGGGCAGTTTGGTGCTGGACGTATTTCTTCGAACCCATAGATCGCAATAAAATTACTCGTTATTTCAGCAGTGTGGGATGGCGCGTTGTCATGTTGCAGAACGTAGCCGCGCAAATCGTCTTTCTTCTTATTTTCCAACAAATTTTTGAAAACTTTTCGTAAGCACTCTTTGGTGTACCGTTTTGCAGTTACCGTCTGATCCTTTTCTAGTGGAATAGCAGCTACGATTTACTTTTGCTGCTGATATGTGTTGCTTAGATTTTACGGGTGGGTTTGCTCCTGTTGGACCCCTTACCATGGACTGCTATTTGGTTTCTGGATCGTACTTATAGAACCAAGATTCGTCGCTATTAACGACTTTACTAAAGTTACTAGACTGACCATTTTCGAATTTGCTTAGGAAAAATTGAGTAAAATTCACTCGAGCCTCTTTTTGGATTTCATTTAGAATTCGTGGTACCCATCGAGCAGATTTCTTCGTGTATCCCAGATGACTACTTAATATTTGCGATACAGCCAGGGCACTCAAGTTTAATTCATTAGCAGTCATTTCTTGTGTCAATTTTGAACTTCACCAGAGCTACTGTAACGTCATCAGTGGAAGATTTTTTTCGAGCTTCTCGGCGCTCGTCCTCTACTGAAAAATATCCGGTCTGGAATCTTCGGAACCACTTAGAACTAGTCTTTAAAGACGGTGCAATCGTTCCATGTACAACTTGGCACTCACTGAATATTTCTATTGGCTGTAAATTACGCCTAAACCCAAAGAGAATCAGACGTCGAATTTCTGTTTTCGTTGGTGGTAAAACTTCGTCTAACATATCCTCAGCTATCTTTCGTTTTCTCGTCTCGATTTTAGTCGATTGTTCTAAAATTTGAAAAGAATTGTTATTTTTAAATTTAGCAAAAACAAATTGAAACTCACCAACTAACCGAACTTTTGTTAATACCCTCGTCCATATGTATTGTACTGACTTACACATGTATGTACTTGTACATACAATATCAGTTCATGTGTAGGTCATATGCATTCCAAACACACATACATACTCACACATACATATTATTCGAGTTATCGAGTTCTCCACAGCATATGTGGGCGGTAGGTACGAGTTCCTCATGGTTGTAGGTGGTAAACTCTTACGTATGGAGTAGTAGCAAAAGTTCACCGAGGCCCAGGTTAAAAGTATTAAATGACAATCATTATTTCATTTTATGTTGTCATAGCGAAAAATATGGCGCATTTATGATAAACGGAAATACGAGTGGGGCACATCTTTTCACATTTACTTGCACGTAGAGTGGATGAATGGAAAAAAAGGTAGGTATATACCATAAATAAAAGCGCATAAAGGAGGGCAAGTGAAAGAAGTAAGAAGTGGATAACATCGGGTGGGTCCATTAACAAATTTTATTAGAAAAGTACACGTTATTGATACTAAATTAAATAGCTGCCAGCAAGGAACTGAAATTTTCGAAAGAGTAATACGCTCGAGACTAGAGCTCGAGATACCCTGGTATCGAGCACTGTGAGCTCGATACTGGTTCGTTGCTCAACTGCTCAAATGACAATTTTTGTTTTTTTGTTTGTCGAAATTTCTTCAGTATTCCATTGAATTTTACATTTTGCATAGATAAAATTAAAACTATAGAAAGCAGTTCTGGGAAGAAAGTCTAATTTTTGATTTAAAATGCTCAAAAATGCTCGAAAAAACTCAAATTGAAATCGGAAATTTTCGAGCAATGAGCAATGAACGAGTGTTCGAGTACTCGTTGCTCGTAAATGTTCGAACAAAAACTTGAACTCTACTCGAGACTCTATTCGAAACTTACATAACCAAAATGCATTCGATGGTAAACCGAAAATTTTCTGTCGTGGGAAAAAGCAAAAGATTTCAGCTTAACATCTCAAATTTTGGAGCAGAGTACTGGACTTCTCATCGAATTTTCCCAGATAACTCTCCCATTTACTGTTGTATTATCTATCAATAAGTATCTCTATGCCTTGTCGGAGGCAATACAAAATTCTGAAAAAAGTTTAGCTCTAATTTTCAGCTGAGAAAGAGTGAGATCCATTGAACTGTCGTCGATCTGTCACGTAAGAATTTTTTTGGAGAAGTCTTTAGAATTTATTGATCCAAAAAGTTTACATACTTATTATGGTATTATTCAACAATATTTTAATCCTTATAACTAGTAAAAATATTTCTCTGGAGAAGAGCTACAGCTGATCTCCAGGAGGTCCTCTGAAAAAAGACGTCTTGCGGTGACCACTCTATCTCTGAACTGGATCATCTGAAATTAAAAAACCAAACAGATTTCATTAAAGTAATGTTAAATCTAGTGATTAATCATGAAGGAATAAGCAAACAAAATTTTTTTGTCTATATTATAAAAAAAAAGTATTCATCGGAAAAATAAAACCTTAGATTAATTACTGAAGAATATATTCAAGAAGCTTGTGTTAAAATCTTAGACAAATCGGTTCAGCCGTTTTCGAGTTATAGTGGTCAGCGGCTTTGAAAACACCATTCTGAGAAAAGCGGGTTTAAAGTTATGCTTATACTTCCAAGCGCTCCGAAACGTCTTCACAAATGTGTGTGTAACTTTGTAAATATTTGCCGGATCGATTTGAAATTTCTTGTATGTATTCTTAAATATATGTAGATACAGAAAATAAAATTAAAAAAAATCGATTTTTTGAAAATTATAACTGTATATAACCCCTCAATGCGCAAAGAAACATAAAAAGTTCGTAAAATTTTTCTCTAGAACACTCCTTAGGACCACACGTTGGATGTCGACATCGTCCACGCTTCTGCGTAATATAGTTGGACGGGTATGTTGAAGAACTTGTAAAGTTTGGTTTTTATTCGTCCGGAGAGGAATTTATTTCTCAAATGCCTACTCAGTCCAAAGAAGCAACTGTTGGCAAGAGTGATTTTGCGTTGGATTTCAAGGCTGATTTTATTATTGGTGTTGGTTGCTCCCTCGATAGACGAAATTTTGTACGACCTCGAATTTATGACTGCCAATAGTAACATGGGGGCTGAGTCACGAATGCGAAACTGTTTGTTTGTTGACAGAAGATATTTCATCTTATCTTTGTTCACAAAAGTTTCTACTTTATGGAATACTGATGGAAGGTTTATTATCCAGGATCTTACTCAAAAAGATACGGTCGGTCACGTACTTGTTATAAATATATAATTATATACCCCCTGAAAAGACGGAAGCAGTAAACTGAGGAGGAAAAACTGACAAAAATGATCTATTTAAAATATCAGCCCAATATGAAAGACATGGATTTGTGTAAAGAAGTTGGCGGCACAGTAGGAACGTTGAATAAAACGAAAAACATTTCGAAGGGGTTTACCCTTTAAAATAGTCCCACCACTGCGTCTGTCGCCATTTGTAGGTATGAACAAACTTAAATTACTCCGCAGACAATGTACTACTGTTGGGTTTAAAAGAGCAAAAATATAAATAAAAATCTAAAGAAGAAAAAATAATAAGAGAGGACATGTTGAATATTATATTAAAATGAAATTCGAGAGACTCCCTAAGAGACCCCTTTGTATTGGGTGGTCGTCAACAGTGAATAATGACGAAAATCACAATAAATTGAAGAGGGCAACAGTGGCAATATAGAAATGGAGAGGCAGCGCGCCCATAAGGCGCAAACCATACTAGAAAAGCTCAGGCGGAAGTGTGCTGCGGCATAATCATACGCTGTTAGTTAGAAGTTCGCTACAAACCTAGGTATACTTGTAAGAATGAATATTTATAAATATTTATGAATTGTTTGTTTTTTTTTTGTTAGTGCCACGAAAAGTCACAGCTTGTTGGTGTGGCGTCATCGTCATCATCACCATTATCCCTACCATCGTCATCATAATCATCATCATTAAATACTCCTAATAATCAAAACGCCATGTATTAGCACGTGACAAGCATTAGCTTTTATCCAACATACCATACATACACACATGTCGTGGCATAGCATACGGTGGCATGACATGGCATGGCATAGCAGCAACAAGCGGCACGCGGATCGTTAAGAATGCTTGACATTCTGACAGGTTGACAAAGTGTCGCAAAACAAATGAATCAACTAAACAGCGACAACAATGAAAACGGCCAAAGAGCTGCTGTAAACTGCAAGGCATAGGCTAGTATGCATAAAGAACAACAAAAAAAAAAAAAAAAAAAAAAAATCTGAAAAAAAGCACCAAACAAGAATGCAACAAGTGGCACACATGCTGTGGCAATAACCTCCCTCACACCACCACAAATTGGCAACGTACAAACGCTATGACAGCGACGGCATTGTAAATCACAATTGTGATAAAGTAAGAAAGACATTTGCTTGTATTTTTCTTCTTCTTCTTCTTCCTCCTCTTCATTTTCTGCTCCTTTTCAATTTCTCGCTACACTCGCACGCAAGCCACGCTACATATTCCTATCAAGGTTTGTTGTGTCTATATGTATATGCGTACGCATATTTGTTGGTTATGATGAAGCCAATAAACTATGTACGTATGTGCATATGTAGTATATGTAGTATGTTGCTTGCTCGGTGATTTTGTCCAATTTGCCGCATTTGCCAAATTGTCTACTTTATTTCCATTCGCATGAGTTTCCGTCCGTTTGTGGGCGTGTGTAAATATGTATGTACAAAAATGTAAGTCAATGCTCTCATATTGGCTCTATTAAGAAGGTATGCCTTATGTGTTTTTTCATTTTCATTGAAGTTTTGAATAGCAGACAGAGTGAGAAGGAGATGCGGAGAATATGTAAGGTTTGTCTGTACTTTTTTAATGATGATCTTCCTGATCAATTAGCTGAGATCAAATAGTTTTACCTAAATTCTGTTCAACTCAATACTATTGACATAATTAGTGTTTGAGTATTTATATTGATTTTTTTTATTGCAAAAAGTATTACTTTAATATATTTCTTCTTAACTTTAATCCAAAAGAAATAACCATAAATAATTCGCAGAATTTTTCTCTCGAAAAATCCCAATCTGCACCGTATAGTAGAATGAGGGACTTGTAGAGTTTGGTTTTCGTTCGCCGAGAGAGCATTTTACTTTTCAATTGCCTACTCAGTTCAAGGTAGCACCCTTTAGTAAGAATATTTTTGCCATAGATGGCTTTAGTGATCTGTATCTCGCATTCTGTAAGTGCTATTGGACTAAGCTAGTTGGCATTAGAAAGATGATATTTTGTACTAAAAAATATAATGAGAGCGCATGTCAAAAATGTACACTAGCAGAGAGAAAATACTAGAGCTTAAGATTTTGTTCGAACATTTTCGAGCTGTTCGAGCATTTGAGCAACGAGTACATGCACACTCGTTCATTGCTCATTGCTTGAAAATTCTCGAGTTTGAGCTGGAGCAATTCTAGCTTTTTCGAGCATTTTGAATAAAAAATTTGAATTTTGCCAGAACTTTCATCTATAATTTATAAATAAAATTATGAAAAGTGTAAAACTCATTTAAATACTAAAGAAATTTTGACAAACAAAATTGAAATTGGAAAAACTATCATTTGAGCAGTTGAGCAACGAACGAGTATCGAGCGAGTATTGAGCGAGTATTGAGCGAGTATCGAACGAGTATTGAGAGAGTATCGAGCGAGTATTGAGAGAGTATCGAGCGAGTATTGAGCGCGTATCGTGCTGCTCACAGTGTTCGATACCCAGGTACCTGGAGCTCTAAAAAATACGATGTATCTACATATTTCACAATTTTTATTCGAAAACGCAAGTCAGGTAGCTGAAAATGTGAATTGTCCTGATACTAGAACAGTAATTCATGCACAATTTCAGATTCATCGATTTCGTTCCGATAATTTTGATGTAAAAGATACTCCACGATTGTCAGAAATGTCGATAAAATAATAGAAATCGTCGAGTTTGACCATCATGTCAGTACTGTTTCGATTGCCCAGCAACTAAATATTGGGTGTATGCATTAATTCGTGCGTTTTTTCGAAAATTAAGACTTTATTGTGAAAAAATTGTTATACATTTAATGTTCAAAGTATTGCCCATCGGAAGCTATGATGTTAGCCCATCTTTCTGGCAGTTTGTGAATCCCATCCCAAAAGAACTTCTCCGGCTTGGAGGTCAAGGAAGAATTGAGCCAATTTCTGATACCCTCTTCTGAAGTGAAGCGCACTCCGGTGAGGGCATTCTGCATTGATCTGAACAAGTGGTAATCGGAAGGTGCTATGTCTAAGCTATAAGGCAGGTGAGGTAGAACTTCCCAACCACATTTTCCAAATAGTTTTTAAATGGCCTTGCAACATGTGGCCGAGCGTTGTCATGATGAAAAATTATTGATTCGTGTCTGGTCGCACATTCTGTTCGTTTTTCCGCGATGGCCTTTTTCAAACGAACCAATTGTTTTCGGTAGAGGTCCCCATTGATCGTGTGACCCGATTTCAATAGCTCATAATAGAGCACACGCTTGTGGTTCCACCAAATACATAGCATAACCTTGTCACCATGGATATTCGGCTTTGCCGTGGATGTCGATGGTTGACCGGGCTTCACATACGATCTCTTGCGTTTTCGGTTATCATAATGAATCCATTTTTCATCGCCAGTGACAATCCGATGCAAAAATTACTTCTTTTGGTGGCGTTGAAGCAACATTTCCGACATGCAGAATCGACGTTCGACGTCTCTTGGCTTTAATTCATAAGGCACCAGATTTCCAAGCTTCTGGATGAATCCTAATAATTTTAATCGTCTAGAAACGGTTGCTTGATCAACCCCTAATACTTTTGCAAGTTCTTCTTGCGTCTGGTATGCACCTGCGTCGAGCAATGTCTCCAATTCTTCGTCTTGAAATTTTTTTGGCTGTCCGGGTCGTTCTCCGTCGGCTAAGTCGAAGTACAGTGAGCCGACACAAGCGGCCACCAACAAGTCAGGATTGACCGGCAAAAAGGTTTTGTTGTGTGTTTGGTGTGATTGACAAGAAATTATCCGCTGCAGGCTAAATTCCTACGGTCAAATTCTCAATTTTGACCTGTTGTGTCAGCAGTTGGACCATCGGAAGGAAGCAATCGGGGGCTCAAAGAACGGGAATGTCAAACCCTCCTTATAAAAAATCATCAGCCGTTCGGAGGCGGCTTAGGGTAAAGTGTACTTCCCTCCTTTTGTTGGAAAACCATCAAGACGCATACTCGCACATTAGAAAGGAATGGCGCACTATTCTTAACTTGGCTATAATCGCCCAGTAGCTTGTAGAAATGCTTGCAACAAGTGAAGCCATCCTTATTTGCTATAAATTTGCATATGTAATCTCAAAATTATCACTATATAAAAATCACAAATTTATTTCGGCTTTCACACCCGCTACGCGAACACCATTTTCCTGCTGGGCCTACAACTACTCTTGCTTTACAACCGATTAGTACAACCGATAACAGATTATTGATTTGTAATGCGCCGTAAATTGAATCGCAAAACGAGCGCAAAGCGAGGAGACGTTACGGCGAGCGCCACCACTTCATTCCTTCTTGATGTGGAACACTGTGTTGTCCATCCTTTTGCCAAATCTACATGCGTTTGAGCATAGGGTTCTACACACACATACATACATACATATATACGCTTTGTAATGCCTAGTCTTTGTAATAGAAGCTGGCTCAGTGGCTGTGGGCGAGAAATTCAGCGAAAATAAAAAGATAAAATAAATTCGGCGGAAAGCCAAATAAAATTGAATAAACGAAAAGGCGTGTAAATGGGATTGTAGGCGTTTTTTGTACGTACATATACTCGTATATATGAATGTATGTATGTATGTAGGCAGGTGTATATGTTGACTGACGCGTAAAACAGAGTGGCAAATTTTCGCTTTGCATGCAAAAGTCTCATATATTTTTTCATGATTTTAATATTTAATTCCAGAATTATCGTTAAAAACACACATACACACACACACACACACAGAGACACATACACACCCATATATAGTGTTTATTTATATGAGTAAAAATTCTCATATGCAAATGGCATATATTCACGCGTCAGACTCGCACACACACACACACACACTGGAAAGCACTCGCGCCCATATTGAGGTAGGCAAGCGCGCAGCTTTGGGTCGGGCGCACATGCCGCGCGGCACTCATCATAATCATAACATTAATATGCCGTTTTGTCACGGCGCGTCGCGCGCACTCAGCAGCCAGCCTGCGGATATTTCCCACACACTTATACGTCTATACAATATGTATGGATACGTGTATGTAATACTGTTACTATTGCTGTCTGTTTTTGTTGTTGTTATTGTTTATTATTACTGCTTTTGGCCATTATACGTACTTTATACAATAGTACTTTCGCGCGCGCGCCGTCTTCTGCCCATTTTAAAACCCCAAACATATCGTCCAACTCCATGCCCAGCCATGCCATGTCGCACAGCCATTTGAGGCGCTGCGATTTTGCCATTTTGGCATTTTGCGATTTTGATTTTCATGACAGTTGACTGATGGACGCGTTTGTGTAGTTGTTTGTATGTGGGTATGTAGGATAACAGTGGGAAAGGTTCGCTGCGGCGTTTCGTATAGGAGTATTTCATGTCAAGTGTCACATTAAAATTTGCAGTAAATTTCGGTTTTGATTTGAATTTGATTGAGTATATTGCTTGGTCGTGGCAACAATTGTAATTGCCTATGAGCAAATTAACGCACACATACATACATAGACAGTTACAACAGCAGAGGCATAATCGTAGGTAGTTTGTGAGAGTGTCTTTCAGACGGTGTTAATAGTTATGATTGTTTTTTTTTTTTTTTATTGAAATGCGGATAATATTGGTCGAAGTAAAGTTGAAGAAAAGTGAGATCTCTAAAGGTTAGCAGAAACTCTCACCTCTCTCTCTCTCTCTCTCTCTCTGTGTCTCTCTCTCTCTTTCTCCCTCTCTCTCTCTCTCTCTCTTTCTCCTACCCCCCCTCTCTCCCTCTCTCTCTCTCTCCCTTTCTCTCTCTCTCCCTTTCTCTCTCTCTCCCTCCCTCTCTCTCTCTCATTAAAGTGTGGAGCATGCGTAGGTACCGTAATTTAGGATATCAGGTTTATCCTCATCTCTATAACTCCAGCAATGGAACACCCAGTCTCTCTGCATGTCTATGCAATAACAAATAACCAATAAAAAGAAGATCTTTACGTAAGAAAATAATCTCTCATGACATCATTGTCACATATCAGTTCCATTTGATTCCAATAATTTCTTCCTCTTCTTTATTGGCGCAGACACCGCTTACGCGATTAGAACCGAATCAACAATAGCACGTCATTGGTTCCCTCTCTTAAATACCAAGTGAAACCAGATCTTTCTTCAACTGATCCTTATAACAGAGTGGATGTCTTCCTCTTCCTCTGCTTCCACTAGTGGGTACTTCATCGAATACTTTCAAAGCTGGAGCGCTTGCACTCGTTCGGACGACATGATCTACACGTAGCCGACCTAGCCGCTGTCTCTACATTCGCTGATCGTTCCATCTTGGTGTAAGACTTACCGGATAACCATTCTCTTAGGGAAAAAATTAAGAAGAATAGTAAATAAAATACTAATTAAAGTAGAAAAGAAGTTAAATACGGAGAACTTTCCTGAGAAGAAACTTGCGTTTGCAGATAGCGAGATTATATTCTTTCGCTCATCTATCTCAAGATATTTGACTGCAGTTAATGCAGATTTTATGGCCTGCGACAGCGATCTACCCTTCCAGCAGATCGTATTAGCGTATAGCATAGGGAAGAGTTGAGGTCTGAGCCCCAGGATTTGCCGATGGGTCAATAGTAAGACTAACGTTTCATTACGGTACATTTGTATGGTGGTCAGCTATAAATAAAGCTTCAAAGACTAATGTCAAAGATACGATTCAAAGATGTGCATTAATTAATACTGGTGCACTGAGGAGCCTGCCGAGTGAAGCTCTAAATGTAATACTCAATATCTTGCCACTCGACTTTATGGAAAATAAGTCGGCAGCAATGATCAGTACACGAACGGATGAAAGCTTGAGAGGAGAGCAAGCAGACGTGTCTTCTCAGAGCACCCTCCGATGGAATTTTCATGGAGGCTGCACAGCAAATCAGTGTAAGTTTCAAAGATAAATTCCAAAATAGGGCTGAACTGTCGCTGATCTCTACATGAGATGGCCAAACAAAACCGACTGTCACTCACCTGGGTCCCTGGTCCAGGAAGACTGTAAGGCGAATGAACTTGCTAGCCAAGGTACGACCAAGCAGGTTCTTCTCGATACGGAACGCAATAGTATGCCGTCTGCCACTTTCAAACTGTTCGTAACGAATTTATATATGAACAAGCCGCGTCATGGTGGAATTAAACTAAATAGTATAAGAAGAGTTCATGAGATATAGATTCTTATGATGTAATATAAATTGTGACAGGTCACTCTCTGATAGGAAGCCACGTGAAGTCACTAGGAGCTACCTATAAAAGAAGTTTCAAGGTTGATGAGGGGGAAAAAGCGATCACCCATCTCTTATGCGACTGTCTTGTTTTGAGCAGGGCTAGGTTTCGGAATTTTGAGACCATTTTGTTGGATGGTCTATAGATCATGAGGCTCATTAGAGAATCCAAATTGGCTGGATAATGCACACCGATGGTGTTGTGGCAACACAATGGCTCTTAGTAGGCCTGAGTGTAATCGATACAATAGATCGGTACCCACTACAACCTAACCTAACCTAACCTAACACTTACTGCCTTCTCTGCAAGCTCGCCAACTCTTCGCTGGGTAATGCAGCACATGCATATCGCTTTAACGATTTTGGCTGTGTATTGTGACCGACCAAATTGACGTCGCGAATTTATGTTCGTTTTATGAAAACTACTTTCGGCTTGACTCTGTCACAAAAACCGCACATTTTTCAGTTGATTAACTTTATTAGCGTTTGTTGTTACTATTATTGCGCTTGTTACGACGGTTGTTATTGCCTTGTATGTTTTTGTACTAGTATGTATGTATGTATGTGTGTTTTGCTTTCTGACATTTCGAACGCATTTATGGCATTTTAATTGTCCTTTCAATTGCACGCCTGGTGAAATCAAAATCCGGTTGCTACAAAATTCAAAGTATTTGTTATTATTAATATATACTGTTATATTGCCCATTAGTTATATGCGCGCGCGTGTGTGTGTGTGTGTGCAGTTGCTGTCTGTACAATTGATTGACGTTAGGGTTTTAAAAATTTAACGAAACAAATTGTAAAACATCAAAATTGTTTTGTTTTATCGCATTGTTGAGTGAGAGTTTGTGGTTAATTATTAATCAGACCTTAGTTTTTAGTAAATATTCAATTGTGTTATCTATGAAATGTGAAATTATTGAATTTTGGATATTTGAAACGACAATTGCACAGATATATATGTATGTACCATAAATAGTTGTTGAATAATTTTGTTTGATATTTTAGAATTTGTGAAAATCTCATTTGCAATTGGCATTCGGTGTAAACGGATAATGCCGTGAATATTTTGAAATTATTATTTACTCAATTTAATTACTTACGATATTTTTTTTACTGTTCTAAGCAACTTTTTGGCTAAATTATCTAAATATGGCAAATCCGTTTCAAAAAAAAATTCGTATTTATATATAGAACATATTAATTTATTATACATATTTGATATCGCGCCATGATAACCAACCATTTGTTGCCTGAAATTCATCTCGTTAAACTTTTGAAAAAAATTCGAAAAAGACAATTATCAAAAAATAAATGCCAAATAATGTTTCGAATGATAATAAACATTTTCCATTACATTTTAATTTTCTTTAAATTTTTTCTTTAAATAAATATGGAACCTCCAAATGTTTCAGCCTTTATTGGGCTAGAGCTAGTCAGAAAGGTAATACTTTGTACTTTAAAAAGATAATATTTATGAAAAGTGTTGATCACTTAACTAAGTGATGTTTGGCGAGCACTGTTTCGAGCTAAACATTGCACCAAAAAAAAAAAAAACAAAAAAAAAAAACAGTTTGGCAACACTTGAAAAGTTGTCGAGATTCGCTGCTGAATCGCAACAAAATCGACCAATTTCTGAAGTGAATGGTGTTTGGAGACGATAAATGGATCATTTATAGCAACGCAAAAGGGAAACTGTCAAGTCAAAGAGTAATGAGCCGGTCTAAACATTCAAACCGGCTTGTAAAGTTTTGTTGTGTGTTCGGTGGGATTGGCGAAGGATCATCCACAATGTGTTTGTTCGCTCTAAAAGTTTGTCTTTGACAGTTTTTCGATTGATTGACTCAGTACGTTGTGAGCACTCGTCAAAGATGGACAGCAGCAAAGAGAAAATTCGCTAAATTTTACAATTTTTCTTCGATCAAGGCGAAAAAGCAAAAATTTGGTTTTTGGGCCCGATACTGTAAACGAACGTAATTTCGGTAATTTCGATGTCAAAGATGCACCACGCGTCGGGAGGCCTATCGTCGAAAATTGCGATAAAATCATGGAAATAGTGGAAACACACCTTGACGTGAGGACTTATTTAATTGCGGATGAACTAAAGATAAGCCAGAAAACCGTTTGGAACCATTTGCATAATCTTGGATTCAAAAAGATGCTCGATGTTTAGGTGCCACACGAACTAACGCAAAAAAAACATGATAGACTGAATTTCCACACGCCAATCGTTGCTGAATCGTAGCAAAATCGACCCATGTCTGAAGCGTTTGGTAACTGGCAATGAAAAGTGGATCACTAATGATAACATCAAGTGAAATCGATCGTGGTCGAAACGCGGTGAGCCGGCGGAAACGGTGGCCAAGCCAGGATTGACGGCCAGGAAGGTTTTGCTGTGTGTTTGGTGGGATTGGCAAGGAATCATCTACTACGAGTTGCTCCCCTATGGCCAAACGCTCAATTCGGCCCTCTACTGCCAACAACTGTACCGCTTGAAGGCAGCACTCATCCAGAAGTGGCCATCTTTGATCAACAGATGCCGAATTGTGTTCCATCAGGACCACGCCAGGCCACACACGTCTTTGGTGACGCGCCAGAAGCTCCAGGAGCTCAGATGGGAGGTCCTAATGCACCCACCTTATAGTCCGGACCTGGCACCAAGTGATTACCACCTTTTCCTGTCCATGGCGAACGCGCTTCATGGTGAGAAGTTAACCTCAAGGGAGGCCTGTGAAAATTGGCTCTCCGAGTTTTTTGTCCATAGGAGCGCAGCCTTTTACGAATGGGGTATAATGAAGTTGGCATCTCTCGTACAAATGTACACAAAGTTATCATATTTTGAAAAATCAATAAAAAACCAAACGAACAAATTACTTGACCTAATATAAATAGAGTTCTATGGAAAGGTGGGCGGCCGTATTGCGTACTGCCATTCCTAGGGCCAGGGTTCGAGTGCTGGTTCGACCAACATCCAAAATTAAACAGCATTCATTTCTCTAATTACGATCGTTCCTCGGCAGGGAATTTCAATCTCTCCGAGTGTATTTCTGACATGAAATAAAAAAGTTTCTCACAAAAATCTATCGAACGGTTGAAGGCGGCTTAGAGTAGACTGTAAGTCTTTCCATTTGATGGAAAATACCACAAATTGAGGGAGCAGCTGGGTCGGAAATCACTTCAGCGTTTATACCATTTCAGTGAGTATAAAAGTTAAAAATGCAAATCTTCATTTGTTACACGCCTCAAAATGTCGCTTCCACTGAACGGTCAGCTACTTTCATTGTATTTCTGTGCAGTCACTAAAGTTTTAGCTTAATTTAAATAATATTCTTTATAGTATTTATGTTATAATTCATGTACGATTTCATATTTACTCACACCGAGCATGTCAAATATCCGCATATCAAATTTGTTTTACTAATCGCATTAACTATTAATTTATTGTAATTTGGTACCCATCATTTTTGGCTAAAAGCTGTTGACCCAAACAACGATATATGGTTAACACACACATATAACTACAACTACAACTACAACAACTGGTGTGGGCTTTATTTGAAAACCAATAAATTTTATGCGCATTATATTATATTATATTATATTTATGTGTATGTATGTATGCATGTATGGATGTATGTATGTATATAAATTGTTTCGCCTGTTAAACGTGTGCGTGTGTGTGAAATTTTTCAACAATTTAATTACGAAAGTGTCACAAACTATACTTATGTACACGCACATATTTTTGGAAATTTTAAATTCCACTAATGAATATTTAATCATCTGTTTAGCCTGCAGCCACACCGTGTGCTATTTAATATTCATTTCCGTATAGCAGAGTACAATTTAATTATATTTTCATTTTTGATTGTTTGCTCATGCCCACACACATGTGGGTGTGCGCGTATGTGTATGTATTTATTAAGAACGTGGCATTAATCAATAGAAAATTATATATAATTATTTGAAATATATATGTTTGTAGGTAAATGTATTTATATAGAAATAAAATCAAGTGACGTTTTCTGGTGTGGGGGTCGTACGTTGGGAGTGTATGTATCGGTGTATGAGGCGGCGTATGCATACGAGTATATGTATTTGGTATGCAGTTACTCATTTTGCGCTTGAAAATGTTTTTTTTTTCGTTCGTAATGACACCACACAATACCCAACGGATTTCGATTTTGTAATGAACGGAAATCAAACACACACACACACACAAAGTTAAACGCAGGTACATGCATATGTGCATATATACATATATATATAGGTATATGCATAAAATTCACCATTTCGTTGCAATATTTTGATTGTTGCGATTGGCAACTCAACATGTCGTATGTGTCGTTTCGCTGATACAGCTGATGCGGTTAGCGATGACACAATGGTTATCCGCCGGGTGGACTTGTGGTTAATTGACAATAGAAAATAATGGCTAATTTAAGCTATTTAAAATACAAATATTGCTTTGTTTTATACGCTTGCAGTTAATTAAATAAATTATTTATATTTATATGTATGTTTTTATTTACGTTTATTTGTATGCAATATAAATAAAGTAAGAAACTTTTCGGTTTTCCCATGGTATTTTCATACGATTTCAGGCCAAAAAGTATATAAATTGTATTTAATATTTATTTATTCAATGAATTGTTTTAGAATTTTGAAATTTAATAATTTAAAAAATCAGTTATGTTTAGTGTATGTACGTGTGTGTGAAAATAATGATCCTGAAGGGAAAAATACTAGTTGCAAACTAGATTCCTACTTCTGCTCAAATATAAACGGAGACTTTATCCATAACTCGACAAGGACAAGACATATGGCCATATTTTTTTTTGTTTAGGTTGGCAGAACTGTTATATGTTTATATGTCGAATTTGAGCGCGATCTGTAACATAGTTTTTTTTTACGGCACTATAAACAAGTCAACCTCGAGTGTGTTTTTCGAATTTTACTATGGAAATTAACGTTGAGCAAAGATGTTTGTTTGAATTTTGTTATTCCAATGGAATAAGTGCGACGGACGCAATGAAAATGTTGCAGAAGGCATATGGGGAGTCTTGCCTATCACGTGCACGTATTTTTGATTGGTATAAGTCGTTCAAGGACGGCCGTACATCGCTGGAGAGCTTGCCCCATGATCGTCGGTCAGCAAAGTCAATAAACGAAGAAAACGTCGAAAAAGTAAAGAAAATTGTGTTGGAAAATCGTCGTGTGACTGAAAGAGAGATAGCTAGTGAGCTCAACATATCAAATGGATCCGCTCATAGCATTATTCACGATGTTTTGGGCATGAGACGTGTGTCTGCTCGACTTGTTCCGAAATTGTTGCTCATACGTCTCGTCTTGTACGCAATTATTTGACCAAAAACAACGTAAATATTGTTCCGCAAGTACCGTATTCACCCGACATGGCACCGAGTGACTGATTTCTTTTCCCTAAACTCAAATTGCCGCTTCGTGGAAAGCATTTTCAGTCGATTGAAGTCGTAAAAGAGAATTCGAAGAAGGAACTGAAAGTCATACCTAAAGCGGCCTACCAGAAGTGTTATGAAGATTGGAAAAAAAGGTGGCATATGTGTATCGCCTCTAATGGTGACTATTTTGAAGGGGATAAAATAAATATTCAAGAATAATTAACCGTTTTTGTTTTATTGAGCAGTCTCGTTTATATTTGAGCAGAAGATATTTTGCACATAAACGACTGTAAAAGTTTTAAAGAAAGCTCTAAATTTATACAGAAATGTAAATTAAAAAAATCGGGCAGTAACTGTTACATTGCAAAAATAAATTTTTTCACTTTTAAGTAATGATTATTTCATATTTTAATTTTTTTTCGTTGCGTTATGAGAATTATTTTCAATGGAAAATTTTTTGTGTTGCCCATAAAGGTTTTTGAGATTTTTACATTTTTTTACTTTTCCTCCTAACAGTTATTCTCAACGAAATTTTTTTCCATTGTCCATTGTAGTACAGTTCATAACTAATTTCATGTCCTTTCGCACATTGTGTCATTGGCGTTTTAATAAAATAAAATAAACTTATTAAATTTGTGTTCCTACGAAATTAACGCATTTCTTATAACACGGCATCAGTCTCCAGTGTTGTAGGGGGATTATTACTATGTTATAACCGTGTGACAAAGGTTTTTGAAAGTCTTCCTTTAACAAATGGGTTAAAATAAAACGTAGGTAAGAAAACGCTAACAAATTCCTCTCACTACTATATCTTACAAGAAGCGTAAAAAAATAAAAATCTAAAATAAAGGATATGGGCAACAGAAAAAAATATTTATGATATATATGTGTGTATATATATACTCCTTTTACTGAAAGTTGACTAGGGTTTGACTGAAAAAAACGCACATATATTTAATTCATATTTGTTTAAATTTGGTAGTGTTATTATTATTGTCAATATTATTATTATTATTATTATTATTATTGGAACAACCCAGAAAAAGACTTCAAGCACTATGGGCAATGCAATTTAAAATATTTTCCGTGGGAATAACATTATTTTTTGACTTTTCTCTTTTGATACTCAAGAAAGAGAAATGATTTTGTTAGTTTTTGTCCCACCAGAAAGATAGCTAAAATACACAGAATTCAAGTAAAATGTTTGAAAGCGCAAGTCGGTTGATAGAAAATAATTAAAATTCGAAATAATATTTAAAAAAAAAATTTGGCTATGGAACAAATGTTTCATTGTCCTACTATGAAGAAGTTCAATTAAATAAGATTAAATTTGAAAATACAAATCCACAGTGTATTTACTACAACTACAACGCGTGCGATACTCTTGGGATTTGACATTGATCCTTGACTCATGAGCTCCACTCAATAAATTCATAGTGTAAAGTGTGTATGACATCATGGTCATCCTGCTCATTTCTAATTTTTTAATATGGCTCGTGGGTGAAGAGCTTCTTCAAGAGCCATTGAGCTTAATGAATACATTTATGGGTATCATTTATCATCGTCTTCCCTACTTCCAAACATTGTCTCCCTCCTACCTCTCAAAGCTTAGGCAACTGGACTGGCAGCACCCACTTTGCAAGATTTTGATTTTTAATTCTAACTGCTGGATCCTGTTAACTCAGCAAGCTTTCATAAATAAAAAAAAACTTCATTAAGTATTAAATTTTAACATCGAGCTCCTATTATTTTTATTCTTTTTTTTTAACGGTTTATATTACACAATCAAAAAATCTCTTTAATGAACATCTAAAGATTTTCGCATTTAATAAAGTGTTGAAATATTCGAAAACTTAATTATGTGAAAATGATTTTATTTAATATTTTAATTGATAATTGTTAATTTTATATTCACAATTCTTTACATTGGTCTCAACAAACAAATACCCACACACACACACACACACACACACACACACACATCACGCATTTACATATATAAAATTATATGTAAGTGTGTTAAGCCAAAATCACTGTGAACTCGACTATGAATGTTTGTTTGTGTGTGTGTGTATTTTTATTTGTCCGAGAACTTGCCCTTAGCCGAGCGAAAGGCTATTTACATTATTTCAACTTATTTGCACATCACTTCGCCTCGCCCGCACCGCTCATCTCCGTCAGCTACCGCTCCGTTTTCATAATTAAGTAAATAACAATTCGAACAAATTAATCGAGTGTAAAATATGGACAAGGAAATTAATTTCGAAATTTACTGCACAATGTTTGGTATTTGCATATGAAAAGTGAATATAAATAATTAAAATTGACATTTTGCGGCGATGAAAGGGCAGCCAACACCAAGCTGGGTTTTCTAAAAGTCACGCCACACAAAAAGCCAAGTGCCAGTTAATTGGCCAACATCGAAAAGTGTGTGTGACGAGTGATGGGTGGGTGGTGAGGGGGTTATTGTGGGTTGCATATGCTGTTCGAAACCAAAAACGAAAAACTGACCAAAGTCCATTTAATAGTTCTTCGCAGTTCATTTATTATGCATTACATAATTTGTGTATAATATTTGTAAATATGTATGTATAAAGTTGGTTTGTATGTGTGTGTACGAGTGTGAGTTTTAGTAAACCCTTATCAAAAGAAATTACGTTATGACGTATGCAAGTATGATGATTTACCACATATGTACATATGTATGTATATTCATACGATCTGATCCGAAAATTCTTATTTTGTTAAAAAAAAGTTTCATATTTGAAGCAAAGTTAAAATTGAGCACGTGGAGCTTTAGGTTTATTTTAGTCTGTTGTTGTTTTTGTTTTGGTTGTTGTTGTTGTTGTTATTATTATCATAATTATTACTATTGTTATTATTATTATTATTATTATTATTATTATTATTATTATTATAATTATTATTATTATTATTATTATTATTATTATTATTATTATTATTATTATTATTATTATTATTATTATTATTATTATTATTATTATTATTATTATTATTATTATTATTATTATTATTATTATTATTATTATTATTATTATTATTATTATTATTATTATTATTATTATTATTATTATTATTATTATTATTATTATTATTATTATTATTATTATTATTATTATTATTATTATTATTATTATTATTATTATTATTATTATTATTATTATTATTATTATTATTATTATTATTATTATTATTATTATTATTATTATTATTATTATTATTATTATTATTATTATTATTATTATTATTATTATTATTATTATTATTATTATTATTATTATTATTATTATTATTATTATTATTATTATAATTATTATTATTATTATTATTATAATTATTATTATTATTAATAATAGTTTATTATTATTATTATTATTATTATTATTGTCAATATTATTATTATTATTATTATTATTATTATTATTATTATTAT
Source organism: Ceratitis rosa (assembly GCA_037013455.1). NCBI lineage: Eukaryota > Metazoa > Arthropoda > Insecta > Diptera > Tephritidae > Ceratitis > Ceratitis rosa. Next base: position 8,194,288 of record JAWMAG010000006.1, read on the forward strand.
TATTATTATTATTATTATTGTTATTATTATTATTATTATTATTATTGTCAATATTATTATTATTATTATTATTATTATTGTCAATATTATTATTATTATTATTATTATTGTCAATATTATTATTATTATTATTATTGTCAATATTATTGTCAATATTATTATTATTATTATTATTATTATTATTATTATTATTATTATTATTATTATTATTATTATTATTATTATTATTATTATTATTATTATTATTATTATTATTATTATTGTTGTAGTTGTGTTTTTTGTTGTCGTTGTTGTTGTTGTTGTTGTTGTTATTGTTTTAGTTGTTGATGTTGTCGCTTGTCACCTGTTGTTGTTGCTTATTGTTGTTGTTGTAGCAGAAATACTGTGTGGTCGGAGCTTCTGATTACTTATGACTTTTGTCGTTTTCTTTGTTTTTGTTTTGGCAAAATGACAAACTGGTATAAATTTGTCCGCTAAATACTAGTTCAAATATCAGCATTTTTCAAACTAGTTCAGATTTTACGGAAAAATACTAGTATAATTCTAATCTATGACAAACTAGTACATTTTCTCTTTGTCTTTTAAATAAATAGTTGAATTCTGATTCAAGGCAAACTAGTATAATTTCATCTTCAAAATACTAGTATTTAACTAGAATTTTTGCATAATAGCCTACTTTATTATTGATTTGAGCTATATTACATACAGTGAACTCGATATTAACGTAAACGAAAGGGGGTGGAGGCAAAGCCATGGAAGTTTTCACAAACCCTCTGTGACTTGTTGCAGGGAATATCTTGAAAGGTATCGTCCTGGTCGAACCGATATGGCTGCTGTGTCAATAGGTAAGAGATAGGGTGTAAGCTCCAGGATTTGGCTAAGGATCTACCTTCCAGTAGTAAGATCAACGCGTTTTTTCGGTACATTTGTATGGTGGTCAGCTATAAATAAAGCTAATTTCATAGATATGATTGAAAGATGTGCGTGTATCACTGGTGCACTGTGGAGCCCGCCGAGTGAAGCTCTAAATGTAATACTCAATATCTTGCCACTGGACTGGATGGTATACCATGATATACAGATCGATGCAGTCCAATTATTTTAACTGATTACTACTTCAGAATACGAATTTCCAGTAGCGAAGAATGAATGTGAAGATAATAATCACACTTCAGGTGATAGCCTGAAAATATACACGGACGAAACAAAACTTGAGAGCAGATTCGGCTGGGGCGTATTTTCATGTTCCTTAGAGGGGACTCTCTTTCAGGCTACTTGACCATGGTAGAGTTTTCCAGGCAGAGATATCTGCTATCATGGAAGAGCTCAGAGCCAGCTTTATAGATAAGAATATCTTCGTTTTCAGCGACAGTTAGTTGGCAATAAAATAACTGGGTTCGCCTACACTAAATTCCAAAATGGGGCTGAACTGTCACCGATCTCTACAGGATATGGCCAAAAGAAGAACAGATTGTCTCTCACGTGGTTGTCTGGTCATAGTCGGATGAACTTGTTAGCCAAGGTACAACCAAGTAGACTCTCCTCTTTGATCAACGGAGGCCGAATTGTGTTCCATCAGGGCAACGCCAGGCCACACACGTCTTTGGTGACGCGCCAGAAGCTCGAGGAGCTCGGATGGCTCGGATGGGAGGTGCTAATGCACCCACCTTATAGTCTGGACCTGGCTCCAAGTGACTACCATCTTTTCCTGTCCATGGCGAACGCGCTTAATGGTGAAAAGTTGGCCCCAAGAGACGTCTGTGAAATCAATAAAAAAACCGAACGAACTTTGTACTTGACCTAATATTTTCTACACACTCTTTGCTAATTAGTTCTTGAGTTTATTTACCAAATAATCGTTTTTGAGCAATCACTGGAAGAAAATCAACTAAAATGTGAATAATTTCTCTTGAAAAAATTCAAGTTAAAATAGTAAAAGTAAAAAAATAAAACAAAAAATTCGATTGCATGAAGGGTATAAAACATATGACGTATGTAATAGAAATTAATTTTTTCAAAGTGTTTTTTTTAAATATTTATTTTGGGAATTTTCTCTTCATTCATTACTCATGCGACTTTTCTAATTAAGTAGTCTAATTGAATTTTAAGCTGTTCTTATGTTAATAAGGGAAAAAGACAAAAAGAAAAAAATTAAATACAAACACTGACCACATACTCACCACCTCCCCAACGTACACACACATAACGTATACATTCATGCAAATATTTCCACTAGCCGCATATTGTCGAACCTCAGCTACAACCTTAAAATTATCAAATTAACATATTTCCCAGGCATGCTGGAGGGGTAAAAGCGTCCGCAGAGTACGCAAATGTTGATTTAGTCACAGCTGCTCGTGTCACATTATAGACACACACATACATACACTCAACATATACATATGTACAAACATACATTTCTTCCTCACCTCAAGCGTTTTATATTCAGATATTAACACATATACATATTCATAGAAGAAGATGACCAGGTGACGTTGTTGCAGCAACAGCCCACAGCTGTTGGCCGGCTGGCCGACTGGTTGGCTGTGTAATGTGTTGCCAATGCTAGGGCTCTGGTCTTCAGTATGCCTAAGTGTAAATGTGTTCTAATGTCTCTTTTAGATGATTTTTTTCATTTTCGTTTTCTTTTTTTTTTTTTTTGGAGACCATAAATGTGATATAAATTCCCTTGACCATAATTTGCATATTCATTTTTCTGTTCATCTGTCAGGCAGTCCACGCAAAGCACCCAACTTACTTAAGTAAATGTATGTATGTGTGCAATGGTGCGTGTGATTGTGTATGTGTGTGTTTTTTTTTTATTTTAGCCATTATGGTGTTAAAACGTTTTCATACAGTGCTTTGTTCAATTGTTTATGTTTCAATTATTTCACTTTGTTTATTTTTATTTTTTAGTATGGAGAGTAAGAGAAAGAAGGAGAGAGAGAGAGACAAGAGAATTCCATAATTATTTTTCAAGAATAATTAAAAGAAAATGTTGTTAAGAAGTGAGAGTTCTAGGAAATTTTCATTATCTGCTCACAATTTTTTCCAGTCAAATTTTAACATGCTAAGACTAAATTAAAATTAAATTTAAAATTCTAATACCTGCGGGTTGCGCTCAAAAATTGTGAGAAAATCAGCTTACTTCAAATTGCAAGCTCGCCTAATGACATATGTTGCATACTTTTGGGCGATCGTTTACAACACAAA
>JAWMAG010000006.1:8202500-8517500 GCA_037013455.1 Ceratitis rosa
GTGTGTGCACGTGTGCCACTGTAAGTCTATGCGGTGAAATTGTCAACCACCGCAATTGTTAGTGCTAACAAAATGCATTGCTGCTGCAGCTAACGGTATAATTATACGGGGGTAGTATCTAATATTATTTAGTTTTGAAAACCACAATATTTTATATTAAAATTCCTAATTCATAGCTAATATATTATCATAAATTTATATGACAGTCTTCTGAAAAGTGTTGCCTACAATTAGGCGCTAACTAAATTCAGTGCAATTATAACACTTATAACGAGATATTTTCTTGAATACATTTATTCGTTTACTATTTAAACATATATACATTTTTTTTTATTTATTTTGTTTTATTATTACATTATTGAAACCCTTAGAATTATTTTTTCATTCAACACATATATATATTTTTGTTAATTTCTGTAAAATTCATGACATACCCTCGTAAGCAACTGCACTTTTTGGATATTGGTGTTTTTTTTTGTCAGTTGGCTTTGAAAATTTGCATACCATTCAGTAAAGTTCTGCTAAACAATTTGTTTTGGTATTTGGGGCAAATGGACTTTAGGTTTAATGGTCCATTATGTATGCAGCACAGCTTGTTTTTATCTATTAATTTTATTCTTAATTTGAAAATTTACTCTAATGTTTTTGTGTTCATGTGGAGTATTTAGTTTAACTACAAATTGACTCATAAAAATGGATTGAAAGGCTTTAGTAGAAACTATTGATATTTTACGCTTATTTCATTAAAATTAAAGAAGAAAAATATAAAGAAAAATTCACAAATGCATATAGGTATATTGGCATGCATGTATCGAGACAAATAAAAAAAAATGATAAATGTCGTAAATCTGATTCTTGAAATAGCCGTCAACTCAAACATTTTCTCAATATTTAGTAAAAGTGAAAGTTGACTATAATGGCATGCCACTTACAGTTCGACTATGAAATATTTTAGTAAATCTAAAAAAAAAAAATAGCTAATGTCATTACACAAAGTAGTTTGCAAATTCCCTACACTTTAACTCATAAATTATTTTAATATATAAAAAAAAAATGTGCAAAATGCCAAAGGAGTTTGGCTGATCAAAGCATTCATCACTGTCCATAACAGACACATGCAAACATACATACCATACACATATATGATGAAACTGGTGGCTTGAGTGAAATACCAACTAAACATATTTACACCCACCTATATACACATAGGTACATACAAGCACAGAAACTCCCATTACGGCTATCATATGTTGCACAATAGTTTCTAACCAAATTAAGCAACTCAATGCAGCTGTGGTTGCACAACAAGGGAATTTCGAAATAAAATTGTTAAAGTGAGATGATGTGCACACACACACATGTACACCAAAAATATTACAACCAAAATAGAGATGAAAATAAATTCATTGAAATTTAACCAAGTAAAATTTGAAGGAAAACGTTTAACTCTGAGTGTGTTGCATGAACTAAAATGCTTAAAGATATTTTAGATAAATAGATTTTGTGGAAAAATTTAATGAAAAATTTAATAGAATTTTCTAAGCACTTGAAAAGGAAATTTTAATAAAGCTGAATTGAATTAAACAACTTTTGAGATGAAAAGCAAGAGAATAATATTTTCGAAATTTCAAAATTATATTTTTATCTCCAACATATTTAATCAACAGAATAATTTGTTAGTTAAAATTGTAATTGTAATTTGAATTCTATTATTTCAAATTGGAAAAGATTGTTATATATGTATTGTATATATTAGGTAAAGTAAAAAGTTCGTTCGGTTTTTTTTTTCATGCAAATGGTTCCAAACGGTTTTCTGGCTTTATCTTTAGTTCCCCAGCAATTAAATAAGTGCTCACGTGATGGTCTGTTTCCAATATTTCCATGATTTTAACGCAATTTTCGACGACAGGCCTCCCGACGCATGGTGCATCTTTGACATCGAAATTACAGAAATTACGTTCGTTTACAGTATCGGTCCCAAAAACCAAATTTTTGCTTTTTCGCCTTGATCGAAGAAAAATTGTAAAATTTAGCGAATTTCTTTGCTGGTGTCCATCTTTGACGAGCGCTGACAACGTACTGAGTCAATCAATCGAAAATCTGTCAAAGACAAACTTTTAGCGCGAATAAACACGTTTTCAGCGCACATGATGCGACACGTAACACTAGTACTATGGACAATAACGCCATCTCTTAGATAAAAACCGAACGAACTTTTTACTTGACCTAATATTAAAAAAAAATTCCGAAAATTCAAATTTAGTGAGAAATATTCATTATCATTCGAAATAACATTCTTTGCCCTTATTTTTTGAAGAATATCTCTTTAAAGTTTGGCCGCTATTACGTCTCAGATGGTTCATCCGTTGAGTCCAATTTTCGATGTTTTCTTTGATCATTTCTACTGGTAACTGCTCAATGACACGGGTGATATTTTGCTCCAAGTCCTGAGTCGAAGCGGGATTTTTCACACAGGCTTTAGACTTTACATGTCTCCACAGGAAGAATCGACCGGCCCAAAACGTCAACAAACCCATTGATTGATGTGATGTGTGGGAAGTGGCGCCATCTTGTAGAAACCAAATGTCGTCGAGATCACGAGCTTCAATTTCAGGCATCAAATAGTCGGTTATGATGGTGCGATAATGGTCGCCCTTGCCGGTATAATTTTTTCCGCATAAAATGTCAGCTCTTGAATCTTTTCAGGATGTTCTTCGTTCCAAATACGTCAATTTCGCTTGTTTACATACTCCTTGAGCCAGAAATGGGCCTCATCGCTGTACAAAATTTGGCTCGAAAACACTGGATCTTCTTGGAACTTTTCAAGAGTCAATAGAGCGAAGCTACGGTAGCCGAGTGGTTAGCATTGCGCACTGCCATTCGTACTAACATCCATTTCCGACATGAAAAGAAAGCTCCTCATAAAAAGAACCATCAGCCGTTCGGACACAAATAATTTCTGATCATGGCACCGTAGCGAACAGCGATCAGCATTAACATTAACGGCTGGCGCACCACATTCTTAAGCCGCAGAATATTTAGCACATCGGAAATGTCAGTGAAGATATCAAAGCTTCAATAAGTCGTAGTTCATAAAGTAAACTGTAGGTGTCCTAAACTTTAGAACAGTCAAAGTACATTTTGAGGAAACTTATTTCTCACCTAACCTCACTTAAAAAGCTGTTTAGAATCTAGAAGGTTCTCTGAGTCATAATTTGTAGATCAAATCATACTTCATTTCATTTCACATACAATATGTAGCTTCTTGCACATTGACATACTTTGCTTTCATATAAACATATGTAGATATGTATATACATACATACATCAAAATTCATTTTTCCGCAACTACTGATTATTTCCCCTAAGTGTTCAGCCAATTTGGTCTTCTGGGTGTAATTGTTCTAGAAAACAAATCAAAATCTCTTTATATTTATGTTTGTAAAATAGTGAAACGGATGCAATGAAAGCACTTATGCGTGGCCTAAATACATATGTAATGACAAGTGTAACGGCAATTTAGTAATATCCGATTTTATATTTGCAAATACACAAAAGCACTCACACACACAGACACACACACATACACACACATGCAATAAATAATAATCAGTTTGCTACTTATAAATGAAAGTATTTTGCATAAATGAGCAAATGGACATACTTTGGCAAACATACATACATCCATAGACATATATATGCATATATCGAATGTAAGTGTATCCATGTGCTTTGTTATGTGTTTATTAATCACTTAATGCGAAATGCATATATATATACACTACTTAAAAGTATGTGCATATAAATTATTCACATTGCGCTAATATCCCAGAAAGCACCTCAACATTTATACTATATCGACATACATACATACATAATGATGCTTTGAAAAAATTAAAGAAAAAATAAATGTTTGCAAAAATACTTAATGTAAATACAATGCTTGATTATTCATAGATATATTAGGTCAAGTAAAAAGTTCGTTCGGTTTTTTTTTATCTAAGAGATGGCGTTATTGTTCATAGTACTAGTGTTACGTATCGCATCATGTCATACTATACGGCGCTGAAAACGTGTTTATTCGCGCTAAAAGTTTGTCTTTGACAGTTTTTCGATTGATTGACTCCGTACGATGGGGGCGCTCGTCAAAGATGAACACCAGCAAAGAGAAAATTCGCTGAATTTTACAATTTTTCTTCGATCAAGGCGAAAAAGCAGCCAAAGCGGCTGAAAAAATTAATTTAGTTTATGTGCTCGATACTGTAAACGAACGTGTAGCACAAAAGTGGTTTCGATGTCAAAGATGCACCACGCGTGAAGGCAGCACTCATCCAGGAGAGGCCGTCTTTGATTAACAGAGGCCGAATTGTGTTCCATCAGGACAACGCCAGGCCACACACGTTTTTGGTGACGCGCCAGAAGCTCCAGGAGCGCGGATGACTCGGATGGGAGGTCCTAATGCACCCACCTTATACTCCGGACCTGGCATCAAGTGATTACCATCTTTTCTTATCCATGGCGAACGCCCTTAATGGTGTGAAGTTGGTCCCAAGAGAGGCTTGTGAAAATTGGTTCTCCGAGTTTTTTGCCAATAGGGACGCAGCCTTCTACGAGAGGGGTATAATGAAGTTGGCAACAAGTTTACAAACAAAACGGCGCATATTTGACTTAAATCGGAAAAAAGTACACAAAGTATATTTTGAAAAATCAATAAAAAAAACCGAACGAACTTTTTACTTGACCAATATATAAATACATACTAGTAACAACATATTATGATAATAGTTCTATTGAAGACTGTACTTGAAGCATTGAAATCAAATTTTAGTTAAAGCGGTTTTTATCGATAAATAAATATAGCGTTCTTCATAAAGAGGCGTTCTTTTGATGTTTTCTTCACTGTACGCGGGAAGATATACCATTAATAATGCAAAATAATCTCCAAATCGCATAGTGGCTGCTGTATGCCCACAATAGCTTTACGAATTTTATCTTTGAGATCTTGACGCAATGTTGCCCTGTTGGCTCAGCGCTTATCTTTGACTTGGCGCCAAAGTAAGAAGTCACACGTGTTGAATTACAATAACTCGTTGTCTAATTGCGAACAGCTCTTCGAAAGATAACACGATACGGAAACTTTTCCCTTAAAAGATCCATCCATGTTTGAATAGCTCTGCCGGTAGGCTGACAGCTCCAGCTGCTTTGTTGTTCTTTAAGCGGGCAATCGTTATTCGAATTTTGACATAGTCGGGTTGTGGAACGTCCTTTCCATCGACATCTACTGGGATTTCGGGTCACTATCTCTGTGTGCTTCATTTTCACTGTCATTCAGCAGACTGGAGAATTGTTCCCACTTTTGGGAACACCCTTTATTAGGCAAGTACATATGTATATGAATACGAGGTGTGACAATTAATAAATAAGACGGATTATATTGACCCGATTGTGGTAACCCTGCGACCTTAAAATTCTCTTTCTCTTCTCCCGGCATCCTTCTCCTCTCCATTGATATATTAGCCATTGGTCCAGCTTGTTTAGTTCGCCCGCTGTGGCGTGTTGAGTAAACGTGTGTTCGTGGTGCTCGTCACGGAAATGGAAAAACGAAATCAAGAGCAACGCGTCGCGATAAAATTTTGCGCCAAATTGGGCGAAACAGCTTCGGAAACGTACGTTAAAATTGTAAAAGTGCATGGTGATAGTGCTCTTATTCGTGGCCAGATGTTTCGATGGCATAAAGAGTTTAAGTTTAAGTAAAGCTCTCATGAGCAAGTTGAAGATTAAAACGATGATTATTGCTTTTTTTTTTGATAGCCGTGGAATCGTTCACAAAGAATTTCTTCCACCGTAAATCAAGTCTACTATCGCGAAGCACTCGAAAGATTACGAAACCGAGCCAATAGGGTGCGCCCAGACATCGCTCGTAACTGGATCCTTCATCACGACAACGCGCCGTGCTACATCGCCCTCAGCGTGTCCCAGTATTTGGCCTCTAAAGGTATCGCCGTGTTGCAAGAAGAGCCTTATTCGCCCGATATGTCCGCCTGTGACCTTTTTTGTTCCCTAGAACAAAATCGGTGGTGAAAGAATCCATTTTGAGTCGATTGAGGACATCCAGGCGGTCGTCGGGTACTCGCGGACATCCCGGTCGAAGCGTTCCAGAAATGTTACTAGGAATTGAAAACGCGCTGGAATCGCTGTATAGCTGCCCAAGGGGACTACTTTGAAGGGGATGGCAGAGTTTTAGAATAATTTTGAAACATACGGTTTTTATGGAATCAGTCTCATTACTTAATTGTGACACCTCGTATGTATATATATTTATATATATATATAAATCGTTTTTGTACGAAATCTTTGATGCCAATTATATTTGCAAGGATTTTGTGGTTAATGGGAAATTTTTAAGCAATCAAGCAAGAGATTACCGCTATTTCAATTAAAGTACGTGTGCATATCAGATAACGAGTGTAGAAAGGCATAAAACCACAAATTAATGTGTGCTTAAATATGTGTGTGGGTGAAATTTAATTTACAAAATAGCCAATATAATTAATTGATAACAATAAACCTTCAATAACTGCATGTAACTACATATTGACAAACAGAAGGAGAAAGTTGGGGCCGTGGAGTGGAGAGGGGTTAGGGTTTTGAAGGACATTCAGCAATCTCATCAACGAAATGCAATAATATGTGCAGTTACCGCTTTCCACATTGAAATTACCCGTCAGTAATACGAAATTTATGTGCTCAACAAGCCACTGCCTTTTGTCTTAATAAAGTGTAAATGCCTTCAACCATTGGGTTTGAGCTTTGCTTCGATCTTACCCTTGCACATATAATTAGCTCTCAACAACATCTCTTAGGCACTTGACGGGCGCGAAGTGCTGCAATCGCTGTGTATAATGTCAGCACGTCGCCATGTCTTTTATCATCATCCATTACATTCCATACTAACCAACCGACGTTCGCCCGTACGCCCAGCTAACCACTTTAATTGTGCTTGAGTGGCAGACATCTTGGCGTCTGTATGCGGCATTCACCTCGTTTTAGTAATGGCAATCTTGACCATAATAGTGTTTGATGACACTTGAGTAGTTGGCAAGTCGAGGCGCGGCATTGTGGAATGTCAAGTCGCCGTTGCCTTGCTGTTGCTATTGCTGTTGCAGTTTCGGCACGTAGATACCCGCTTGCATTTGGCTGATTACGCGGCATCACTTTCAAGTGACCGTGAATTTGCGGCTGCGTAATGTAATTGGTCATATTACAATTCTATTGTTGGTGATTTAATTCATTGGTTTTCGTGCCGAAAGTTTAAGTGATTTGCGAATAGTTTTTGGTACTTGATAGTGATGAAAATTAAAGCTGGCTAAGGTTATCAGAGATTGTGGTAAGAAAACGAAACATAAAAGAGAGCATGGACGAATATGGTTTTGTTGCGAGAGAATTTCCCTGTCGCGTAATCTCTCGTTGGCCTCTTTTTTGTGGGGCTGTACGAAAGACCGTGCTTATGCGGATAAACCTTTAAATCTTGAGCACTTTAACTCATGAGTACTTGGAAACCTTGAGATGGCTGAGATATTGTGCAAGATGTGCCCAAAAGTGATTGAAAATTACATCAAATCATTGGAAATTTTCAAAAATTCGCGAAACGGTCATTTGAGTGTTATAATACTCCAAACTTTATAATAAAAAATTAATTTCATGAAAAAAATTATTTTAAAAGTATTTTATTTAAGTACGTTAATTTTCGCAACCTCAAAATAAATAAGCCTGTATTTTGAAAACAACTCATATAGTACTTATGAATGCTTTTTGAAATGAAATTTTTTGAATATTTTTCAAGTTTTAAATTTCTTTTGTAGGTCAGAAATTTTTTTCATTTTGAATAATTTGTCAATTTATAAAATCAAAAGAAAATATTCGTACATTTTTCAAAATAAGAAAAAAGATTTTATTACATTTTTATATTAAAATTAAATAAAATAAACGTATGTTAAAAATTTATTTTAATTTATTTATTGTTATGCATATGTACATAAGTATGTATGTGCATGTCATTACTAAAGAACGTGAGTGAGTGTAATACATTGTGTTGTAAACTAAAAAAAAAAGTGGAAATTCGCTGTAATTCTGTTTAATTTTCAATGGTAAAGCATTATTTTATTGCAGTTGTTATGCATTTTTGGTGCTACGCAGTATTGGAAATAGGTAAAATATTATTAATTATTTGAAAAAGAATTTGATAATAATACTTTTTCGTATATAAATCTGTGCCTCTAGATGTTTGAAAAACGTTCCAATTTGATTTATTGTTTATATGGTAGTTCACTCGCCGTGTTTAATGACTGCTAACAGGCTTAAACACATACATACATATTGTATATAATTTGTCAAGAAATACATTGAAAAAAAAAATACATTTTTTTTTACTTTACGTGAAAAAATCATAGATTTTTAATCATATGTTTAATGGATTTTTTTTTAGTGCAAAATTATTTTACAATATCTTTGCAGTTAATATCACTAAAAAATTAACAAAATTAATAACATTCAACGAAAAAATCAACAAAATGTCAGACACTCTTTACACAATTTACTAAACCTATTTTTTATTTTCAATTAAGTTTTTATTTTAATATCTTATTACTAATATAAATATTTAGTGTGACGCCTTTAGCATTTACAACATGTTGGAAGCGTTTTTTCATCTAACGGACTAACTTTGACAGGTCATATTCCAATTTTAGAGCTTGTCGATTTGTGGGCTGCTTTTTTGCTACCCACAAATTTTCAATGGCGTTGAGATCGGCGCTCTGAGTAGGCATATCAATGACTTTACCGCAGTTTTATAGAAGCCATGTCCGCACATCAAGCTCCTTATGCTTGGCGTCTTTGTGCAGTCAACGGCCTACGCCATACTCTGGTTGGGCTATCGTTGTAGTAGTATAGCATCATTTTGGTTTTCTCACAGCATTTGATGTCATCCCAATGTTCTGCCGGATGATTTACCATGGTTACAGCAAAAGTGAAGCGCTTTTCTACATTGACCACAGGAAGCAGTGGTTTTTTTCAGCAAATTTTTAATGGGTACTTGTTCCGCAGAATGACTAGGCGTACAGTTTCGTGTGAAACATCAAGGTCACATTCTTCTTTAAGCTCCTCAGCAAGAGTTCTCGCCGTTATTTGCGGATTTCGGTAAACTTTTCGCATGATGATGCGGTCCGATATGTATATGTATTGGGTGTATGTATTAATTCGTGCGGTTGTTTTTCGAAAATTATGACTTCATTGTGAAAAAATTATTATACATTTAATGTTCAAAATATCGTCATCGGAAGCTATGATGTTTGCCCATCTTTCTGGCAGTTTGTGGATCCCATCCCAAAAGAAATTCTCCGGCTTGTAGGTCAAGAAAGAATCGAGCCCATTTCTGATACCCTGTTCTGAAGTGAAGCGTACTCCGGTGAGGGCATTCTGCATTGATCTGAACAAGTGGTAATCGGAAGGTGCTATGTCTGGACTATAAGGCGGGTGAGGTAGAACTTCCCACCCACAGTTTTCCAAATAGTTTTTAACTGGCCATGCAACATGTGGCCGAGCAAAATTATTGATTCGTGTCTGGTTGCATATTCTGCTCGTTTTTCCGCGATGGCCTTTTTCAAACGAATCAATTGTTTTCGGTAGAGGTCCCCATTGATCGTCTGACCCGACTTCAATAGCTCATAATAGAGCACACACTTGTGGTCCCACCAAATACATAGCATAACCTTAGCACCATGGATATTCGGCTTTGCCGTGGATGTCGATGGTTGGCTGGGCTTCACACACGATCTCTTGCGCTTTGGGTTATCATAATGAATCCATTTTTCATCGCCAGTGACAATCCGATGCAAAAATGACTTCTTTTGGTGGCGTTGAAGCAACATTTCCGACATGCAGAATCGACGTTCGACGTCTCTTGGCTTTAATTCATAAGGCACCCAATTTCCAAACTTCTGGATGAATCCTAATGATTTTAATCGTCTGGAAACGGTTGCTTGATCAACTCTTAATACTTTTGCAACCTCTTCTTGCGTCTGGCATGCATTTGCGTCGAGCAATGGCTCCAGTTCTTCGTTTTGAAATTTTTTTGGCTGTCCGGGTCATTCTCCGTCGTCTAAGTCGAAATTGCCACTTTCAAACCGTGCAAACCACTTTTGGCAAATTCGTTCGGCTAAAGCATGGTCACCATAAACGTCCAGTAAAATACGATGGCATTCGGTAGCACTTTTCTTCATGTTAAAGTAATGAAGAAGAACTCCACGCAAAAACACTTTATCTGGTACAAAATTCGACATTTTCAGATGAATGAAACAAACTGATGTTCACGCTAAAACAAATGACATCTACTGAAAACGACGCGAAATGACAGAACCTTTGAAATGAATATAGCCGCAGATGAACCCGACGCGAAATAATACTAGTATTAAAATGGAAAGTTGTAATTTTTCACTTTTTTTCAAAACAAAGACCTATTGGTTTTCTCGACTATATATGCAAAACGTCCGCGGTTTGCCTAACTGGTTATAGGGGCACACCAGGGAATTGCGAAGCCGATGAACTGGCCGGATAGGGAACAGTCATAATGCCGGTAAGCTCTGCACGTGATGTAGGCCTACCTCATTCATCGGCTAGGTATTTGTTAAGACTAGCCTGCACCACAACAGCAGATGACAGAGTGAAAATACGTAAAATTGATCGAAGTGAACAGAGATAAGTTTTTACTCCTTCTAAACATGGCCTCCATAAGTATAACAACCGGCATATTAACTCCTTGCAGAAGGATGAGCTGTTTCTCAATTAAAGGGCATAGCCGGATAAATACGGGAAATTTGCCCCCACGGCTTTTTCGACCTACACTTGGGGGATCGATTTAGCATCGAATAAAAATAATTCACACCAATTTTTAGCCCTTTAACTCGAACGGTGTTCGAGATTTTCAAAAAACCCTGTTTTTTCGATTTTAATTTTATTTTCTTACTGAAATTCGGAGTTAATCGATGGTGATTTTTTTTTTTATTCTTAGGAGTATAAAACATAAAAAAATCGTATGATCGTGATTTTTTAACGAAATGTCGATTTTTTAACGATGGAAAGAAAATTAAAATTTTTTTTTTTAGGGTTTTTGAAATATGTCAATCACCAAAATTTGTCAGAACATGTATTTTGTACCCCTCTACACTCACGAATTTTTTCAGATTTTTTGAAGTGGTGGAACACTGTCAAAAATATTAAAAACTCATTTTTTTTTTTTTTTTTTTTTTTTTGTGTTTTAGCATCAAGTTGGCGCTAATTTTAAAATACATAGTCGCTTTAGGGCACAGAAAAATTTTCTACGTACGTTTCCAAGCAAAAAAAAAAAAAAAATAAAAGTGTGTTAAAACGCAGAACTTCGGGAAAAAATGAGTTTTTAAGCAGAACCAAGATATGTATCATCATGAGATCAGGGTACCGTGTTCGACCCACCTGTTAACCTAACTAACTGAGTACATTTTCAAATATCAATATAGTTAGCGGTTCAATTGAATTCAAAAGTGTTTAGGAAATTTAATCGACTTAAAAGACTTTAAGCGTAATAAAGTGATTATTAAAATTAATTTGCACTGCTCTAAAAATCAACAATTATTAAAACAAAATTTCCTTGAAACATCTCTAAAACTGTGAGACAACTCCTCATTTCCTTGAATTCAATTAAAATTTTTTTAAGTTGTAATAAACAATCATGAAAGGCATACACTCGATGAAGTTTATTATGGGGGCTACAAAATTCGATATAGTACGTGATTTTTGAACGTTTAAACATTTAAAAATTATGAAATTTCTCGACATATTTTTTATTTAAAAATTGTAGATTTCTTTTTAAGAGAAGAGGGTAGCACGGTTAAGATGAATCACGTTTAATGTCGGATAGCTATGAAGGCGATTGCGAAGAGGGAATGAAACTACCTTTAAATTATATTATCATGATAAATATGCTAATTGTTTTGAAAAGAAAGAAATCAATAATAACAAGTGGTACTATGCAGTTAAAGTAGTAATCAAACATATACATATGTATTTATACATATAGGTATATACACGTATGTACACGTATGTTAACAATACTAAAAACGAACGATAACGTACTTAATCCATACTAATTGATGTTTTCCAATTTGCATACACTTCTAATAACTATTTGAACAAGCTTCAAAAGGATTTGTCTGCATTAAATATTTTACAAACACAAAAAACATAGAAAAAAATAGAGAAAAGAAAAACAAGGAATTCCATTTTGGCAAATTTTCCGACTTAAAGCAAATAGAACTAAAATTTTGAAATCTTAAGTGATTTTCATTTGCAAAGCAATTAGTTTAATCTTTGTAGACATTTTTCAAAATAAACACACAAAGAACTACATGCATACATACATACATATGTATATTGGAATGCAAGCATGTAGTCAAAGGATGTAATAACAGTTAATATATGTAGGTGTGTCAACTTTTGCAAATATGCAGATATTTTTCAGGCAAACATTATAGTTTGTGTTTAAATGGCTATGTGTGTATGTGTGTTTGTATGACGCAAACAAACATTACACATCACCACATCCACATCCGCATAGACACTCTAACACGTTCACTTTTCACATATACCCTACGGTCATTGCTATCAACGCTCTCATATCAATCGATTTGTATGCATTCATCCATCCATCTATCCATGCTTACGGTTGCAATATACACTCATATACTTGCGTGTTTCGTAAGTAAATTTCCTTTGTTGATGTGCCTGTTCGATTCATAGCATATCACTTCATTTGATGCTAATCCTTACTCATCTCTCTTTGCGTTTCGTTGGCTATCTGAAAATATGAAAATATTAAACTTTTCCAATTCCCAAACAAATGATAGAGAAGTTTTTCCTTCGTTGCTTCATTGGTTTATTGCTGTGAATATATGGATTTTCGTACGTTGTACACTAATAGATGAATGGAAATCATACAGACGTACATACATACATATACCATATACTCTGTAAGGTGCGCATAAATTCCTGCTTGTGTATTTTTGTGTGTTTGTCTAAGTAAATTAGTTTTCCACATAATTTTTTTTTTTTTTGAATTTGGGGATTTTGCAAACAGTTTTAAGTGTTCATGGTTACTTTGCCGCAAAACTTTTCGGCTGGTTTTTAAGTTTTTGGCAACAGTTTTTACTACATACACATTTTCGATTTATCGATAATTGGGTGTGCGGAAGTTGTTTGTGTGTGCCCATTAATTGGAGAGTTTGGGAAAAGTTGTAATATTTTGCTGAAGATTTTTTATATTTACTTAGTGAAAAAGTTTTAATAGTTATTAAGTAAACGGTGGCTGAACATATTTGATATATACATATAGTTAAAACAAAAAATAAATTGAGAAATTGCATATTATGTATATGCTGTTGTTTTATTTAATTCCAATAAATTTGAATAATTTTTTATTTTATTATTTACCTTAATTTTTTTACATCGCATATCTTATTTCATTTTATTTTTTGTATTTTATTTAAAAGTATTTAATTTTAAATATTTTATGTCATTTTATGTTATACTTTTCTAATGTAGTTTACATTATTTAACTGTGTATATACCTATTTAATTTTTTATTTGATTTAAATTAAATTAATTTTCCTCAAATTATCTTAATTTAATATAATTTTATATTTTTTAATGTTATTTGATTTAATTAAAATTAATTTAATTTAATTTTATAGTATTATATAATGAAGGAGCGACATCTGGGGAATACGGCGGGTGGGGCAAGACTTCCCATTTCAGCGTTTCCAGGTACTTTTTGACCACTTTTGCGACGTGAGGCCGAGCATTGTGGTGTTGGAGGATGACTTTGTCATGTCGCTCTTGATGTTGTGGCCGCTTTTCTTTTAGCGCGCGACTAAGGCGCATCAGTTGCGTTCGGTAGCGATCTCCTGTGATGGTTTCACCCGGTTTTAAGAGCTCGTAGTAAATCACACCGAGCTGATCCCACCAAATACAAATCATAACCTTGGCGCCGTGAATATTCGGTTTTGCCTTCGACGAAGAAGCATGCCCGGGCTTTCCCCATGATTTTCTGCATTTAAGATTATCGTATCGAACCCACTTTTCATCACCGGTTACGATTCGATGTAAAAACCCCTTACGATTTTGTCTTTGAAGCAGTTGCTCACATAAACATAATCGGCGCTCGATGTCCCTCGGTTTCAACTCGTACGGCACCCAGTTTCCTTCTTTATGAATCATGCCCAAGGTCTTGAGACATTTTGAAATGGCTTGCTGACTCACTCCCAACGATTCGGCAAGCTGTTCTTGGGTTTGGCACGAATCTTCATCAAGAAATTCTTCTAGGTGTTCATCTTTGAAGGTTTTTTCTCTTCCACCACCATGTTTGTCTTCGACATCGAAATCACCATTTTTAAAACGTTGAAACCACTCAGCCGGTACAGCCACCTATCGGAAAACGGCGGAAGCAAAGTTGTACACCTAATATTTTTCATGTTTTATTTTTTTTATTTTAATATTTATTTTGTTTTATTTTATTTTAGTAAATATATTTTATTTAAGTTATTTAATTTTTCTTATTAATTTCGGTTTTTTTTTTATTTTACATTGTTTATTTTATGTTTTTTGTTTTGAGTTATTATTTTAAATATATTTTATTTTGTTTTTTATTTTATAAATTGTTTTTATTTTTTGTTTTATTTTATTTTATATTATTTTATTTTACTTATTTTATTTTACCTTTTAATTTTTTTATTTTGTTTTATTTTATTTAATGTTTTTTGTTTTCTTGTTTTATAAATTTTGTTTTTAATTTTTTTGCTTTATATTATAATATTTTATTATATATTATTTTATTTTACTTTTTATTTTCTTATTTTGTTTTATTATATTTAATTTTACCTTACATTTTTATTTTTATTTTTTTGTACTAATTATTTAATTTTATTTTTCTTTAAATTTTTTTATTTAAGAGTGTTTCACTTTTTGTTTTATTTTAACATATTTTATTTCATTTTATATTTTTTTAATTTTATTTTACATTGTTTAATTTTATATTGTTCCTTTTGTGTTATTTTATTTGATTTAATTTAGTTTTATTTCATTAAATTTTATTTAATTTGATTTTGTTATTTATTTATTTTTTTTTTTGTTTTATTTTACTAATTTGCCTTTTTTATTTTTACTTATTTTATAATACTTTTTTAAATTTTTTGTTCATTTATTTCATATTGTTTTATTTTATTTTATTTTATTTTTTGTTAATTAATTCAATCATTTAAGTTTTTTAAATTTTAAATTTTATTTTATATTCTTTTTTTATATTAGTTTTTTTAAATGTAATTTAATAATTTTCTTCAATTTAATTTAATACTTTTTTATTTTATATTATATTATTTTATTTTGTATTTATTTATGTTATAAATTTTATTTTATTTTTTCCATTTTTTAGTAAATGTTTTAGTTTTTTTAAATATTAAAATTTTATTTTATTTAATTATTTTAATTATTATTATTTTTTGTATTTGCTTTATATTGGTTTTAGTTTATGTCATTTCATTTTGTTTTATTTTATTCTATTTCATTTGTTTGCAATTACTTTTATTTTGTTTAATTTTTGTATAATATTTTTATATCAATTTAATTTTATCTGCTTTTGTTTTTCGAAATTTTATTTCCTGTTTCAAGAGATTGACCACAAACGGTCAGCCATACTCACAAACGCATAAGGGCTTTTACACACGAAAAAAGGAAGTCTTTATCGTAACCACTTAAAGAGTATATCCTGTACATTTCCCGCCTGGGGAGTAATTATTTAATTGTGCTTCTTGTTGGTATTTTCATTTACTCTAACTCTGAGTAAATACCATGTCATAGCGCTTTGTTGGTTAAGTGTCCTTGTTCATAGAAAGTGTGTTTATTCATCTTTTTCTGGTTCTATTGTCCTAACTAATTAACCGCAGCATTTTCCATTAATCAAATCATTTACTCAAGCCAAAAAAATTTCGCTTTCCTTTGACCTTTTGCGCTTGGTATGCGCCACCGAGCCATCGAGCGATGACCCAGCTGCCTGCCATTGCTGTTTGACATCTGAACCAAATGGGAGTACTTGAGATTTCGTATATGTAGGTATGAGTATATTTACTAGGTTTGGCTAATTTCTTTTCGCTTGTTTTTTTTTTTTTTGTATCCCAATTCTACTATATCGAGAAGAAGCAATGCTTTTAAGAGCCATGCAGCGCCAATGATCCATCTCCATTTTACGCTATTTCATTGAATATGCTTTTTGCTGTACTTTTGTTTTGTGTTTTTCTTTTACGTTTTGTTTTGGTGAGCTCGCATTTTCACTTCCTGTTGCGCATATTGTGTATATATACGTCTATATATATATATATGTATGTATATGTTTGCCTAAAGAGCGTAAACCTTATGGGAAATCAGCATTCTATACTTATTCTATACAACAACGATCTCAGTAAACAAATGCAATTTTTAGTTGTGCAGTTCTCTCCAATTAAATAAGAAATTAAATTAATTGAAATTTAAGGTTTGAGTGTACAGAAAAGGTATTTATATATAGTAAATAGTACTAAGTCTTGTTGAGTGAAATAAAACTTTTGCAGTTAAGCTTTTTTGAGCTTTATTACTTCGTAAATCACTGAATTTGATTTTAGTGAAAGCTTTAAAACCATTGCAAAGCACTGTTGCCTTTATATTTGTGTGTTTTTTAAAGCTTTCACAACTAGTGCTACGAAAGTAGTTACTTTTTAACAATTTACAATAAGTAGACGAAAGAAGTCACAAGTAAAGCACTATAAATGTTTTAAACTTCTATTTTATTTTTCCAAAAGTGGGAAAATCAAATATTTAATTCAGTAAGAAGATAGTATTGAAGCTTTTATAGCTCTATCGGTGCGAATTGCTTTAGTTTCCTTACATTAAAGAAATTTTCGTTTTTATTAAAATTAATAATTGTTTTTAAACTTTAATAGTTTTTGAAAGGTCACCTCAACTTGTAATGTATTTTTAAGAAAAACTTTAGAATAGAATAATTTATAATGATAAAATTTCATTTGAAATGGTTTCTGGACAAACCTTATACCTATACCACCAATACGGAAGTGTAGCGAATAGCTTCGAAAGCTTTGAAAAACATAGCTTAGTTATTCATTTTTAATTATATCAAACCAAAATTTTTAAGTTGTAAAATAAAATTAATAAACATTAAAAAAAAATAACAATAATTAAAATATGTAAGCTTAGCTGTCCAAAAATTTTTTGAGTTTTTTTTTAAAAAATTTTTGAAGATCTGTTTCCGCTTTTATCTGTTTAAAATTTAAGTAGCTACGAGCTTTCTGAGCTTGCGTTAAGCTTATTGTTCGAAAAATTTTTAAACTAGCCTGGAGCTTTCGACGAAACGTAGTAGCAATTGGCTCTTCAATATTGCAGCTGTTCAAAATTGTTCAAAAATACTAAACTAAAATTTTTGTTTTTTCAACATATTTCCCACATATTTTTCCTACCAACATTCGATTATGTATACATATGTGTACATGTGAGCGTAAATCCCCAGCAATTTTTAGGAAAACCAAATAAATTGAGTTGAAAGCAAAACAATGACAGCTGCACCGGCATAAACTAACGGACCAGAACGGACATTAACAATGGCTACAATAAGAGGAACAACAATAGCAGCAAAAGCGGCAACAAGAAAATGGCGTCTATAACTGTTTTGCTTACAGCATTCTATCGATTTTCCGTGTTTCTTCTATATATGTACATGCTTCCGATACTCCTAATATTGCTTCTATTTTTGTAGCTGTTGTTTTTGTATTTTTGTTTTATTTTGTATTTTTTTTTTGCTTGTGCGTCTCCATTATTAGGTACTCAGTTCTAATTTAGCGAGCACTTATTTCAGGCTCATTGCCGGTCATTAGCATTAAATGGTGGTTTGGTAGAGATGTTAATATACTCGTACAAATATACCTATATGTAGTATGTACATATACAAATGTATGTGCAAATATTTACTGCAATGAGGAAATAAGAAAGTCGAGTGTCGAGTGCGTGGTTTGCGGTGTTTGGCAAGTTCGGATTATACTGTGACTTGTGGCGCCTGAAACTTTATTTTTATATATACATACATACATATATACTTGCATTGATGAATTATTTTTCTGCTTAAGTGAAGTTAAGGTGAAATATACATATTTTATTTGGTGAAATTCGTGTGCCTCGAGCTAACTAAATGGTCAAGTTAGCTGGGCGGAGGTGTCAATTCCTAAGTACATTAACCTGGCTACATACAAAACTTGTAGACTTGATTGCGTGCATATGTATGTATTTATATGTTTAATGGATTTTTGGTTTTATTATTTTGCATGGCATAAAAATATTTTCTTTGCAAAATATGACTTTGGGAAATTACTGTTGTTTGAGTGTGTGTAGGCGTAGAGTAACAGTAAATTTAATGGTTTATTGGTCATGAACTCGAGGTTGGCGCGCTTGTAAAATGATTATAACTAAATGAAAATAAAAAGGTGATCACTTAATATGTATTTATATACTCTTTTTTATCATTTCTTTGTGAGCATCATGAAACAACGTTATCTGCTTAGCCTTTGGCATAAAGCTTTACGAAATGAATAAATAAATTGTTTTTCTAAAATAATTAAAAAAAGGAACTAAATAATTCACTAAATGTATGCAAAAATTTTGAGAATTCACCATTAGATTGATGAAAGCTCAAAACTTCATTGTAAAGCTTTGAAAACGTCAGTAGGGTTATTATGAAAGCTCAAAGCAGCATTGAAAGGCTCTGAAAACTTCAGTAGGGCTATTATGAAAGCTCAAAGCTGCATTGAAAAGCTTTGAAAACTCCAGTAAGGTTATTATGAAAGCTCAAATATTACGAGAATAATTTAAAAATATGTCAAATATTATAACCGAACAAAAACAACAAAAGACTTAAGCTTTTATATATATGGAAGCTTTGAAGTGCTATTTTGCCCCTTTTAAAACATTTTCCTAATTTTCTTGGTAATAAGGAAACACAACGAACAGATCGCACAGTGGTTTAAAATGAAATTTTAAAATTAATATCTTCACTTTGAGAGTAGGCGTAAGTTTAAAATTTTTGGGGAATAAATATATTGTAGGGGGGTACTTCACATGAAGAATGGGCGTTCTACGGTTAGTGGGCGTGGCACTACAATTGATCTTTCCGCTTCTATTTTATTTTAAATATATTGAAGTCGACGTAATATGTTCACAATATAGTGAAAATTATTTATGCATCTAATTATTATTCTGAATCCATCTTTTTTTCGTAGTGTAAATGGTTCCAGAAGCAATGACATTTCTTTATTGGTAAATGTAAATAACTTCATGAGTACATATGTGAATAGTAAATATACAAAAGAGATCTTATAAGCAAGTTCGAACTTAGAGTTCTTGCAGTTATGTTAACTCTTTATCTCCCTTCCTCTCCCTCTCTACTAAGCTCTCAAATTCACCTTGATTTTTCAACCATTAATAAGCACTTTTACTTTGCTGCAAAGTAATTACAAACGATTACACTTACAACACCACGCAGCAGCCACAAATAGAATCTTCATTTCTGCAATCAAATTGTCAGGCCACTTTCAGTGGCATACATACACACATACTCGTACCTGATGCATGTCTAGGCTCATAACTTTCCCCCTCTTCTGTTACACCCAGCTACCTCACGAATCTCCGATGAGCTTTTATGTACAAGCGATGGTACAACTTTTTTCACTTTGAAGTCAAAAGTGAATTGAGTAACTTTTTCAAAAACGTTGACGCTTTATGCCGAGCTGATTTCACACAATTAGCCAAGGCATTTAGCACATGCTCATACATAGTTGCTTTTACATGTGTATCAGCTTGTGAATATTTTTAAGCTTATGATTATGAGCATAAAGCAGGGACTTGCATGTCTATACTCGTATACATATGGTAGATATGTACGCTTATGTAAGTAAAAATTATTGTGCATTAAGTCAGTTACTAATTTTCCACGTGTGCAACGTATGTATCTATTGGACATGCCAGCTTTGACTCAACTCTATTTTTATATATTTTCGACAAAAGTGAACTCTTTGCCAATTTATACTTTAATTATTTCTGCCTGAAGTATAATGACTGCGGTAATGTTTGGCAAAGCGTAGTAAAGTTGTTCGGTTCAAAAAAAAAAAATAAAAAAAAAATAAAAAACCAAAGCGTAAAAATTTAATGGATTCTAAGCTCAAAGTAAAAGTTTAAACGCTTTGTACTTTGTACACATACTCGCAGGGAATTACGGTATTAGCTGCCACAAAGTTGAAGAGTTTATAGAAAAGTAGTAATTAAACTTAAAATACTGTGCATAAAAGGTATGTATATGGTAAATATATTTATACTTTTAATTTTATTAAGATTTTCTATGCAATTAAATAAAATATATAAATAACTAAACTAATATATTGATTAATTTCGTACTCTTTTATTTCATTTATATTTTATTAAAAAATTATTATTTTTTTCATTTTATTTCATTTCAAATAATTTTATTTTTTTGTTTTATTTTATTTTGTTTTATTTAATTTTATTTTTAATTCATTTTATTTTATTTTATTTTCATTTATTTTATTTTTTTCATTTTATTTTATTTTAATTTATTTTATTTTCATTTATTTTATTTTATTTTATTATATTTTATTTTATTTTATTTTATTTTATTTTATTTTATTTTATTTTATTTTATTTTATTTAATTTTATTTTATTTTATTTTATTTTATTTGGTTTTATTTTATTTTCTTTTATTTTATTTTATTTTATTTTATTTTATTTTATTTTATTTTATTTTATTTTATTTTATTTTATTTTATTTTATTTTATTTTATTTTATTTTATTTTATTTTATTTTATTTTATTTTATTTTATTTTATTTTATTTTATTTTATGTTATTTTATTTTATTTTATTTTATTTTATTTTATTTTATTTTATTTTATTTTATTTTATTTTATTTTATTTTATTTTATTTTATTTTATTTTATTTGATTTTATTTTATTTTATTTTATTTTATTTTATTTTATTTTATTTTATTTTATTTTATTTTATTTTATTTTATTTTATTTTATTTTATTCTATTTTATTTTATTTTATATTATTTTACTTCATTTTATTTTATTTTATTTTATTTTATTTTATTTTATTTTATATTATTTTACTTCATTTTATTTTATTTTATTTTATTTTATTTTATTTTATTTTATTTTATTTTATTTTATTTTATTTTATTTTATTTTATTTTATTTTATTTTATTTTATTTTATTTTATTTTATTTTATTTTATTTTATTTTATTTTATTTTATTTTATTTTATTTTATTTTATTTTATTTTATTTTATTTTATTTTATTTTATTTTATTTTATTTTATTTTATTTTATTTTATTTTATTTATTTTATTTGTTTTTTTTATTTTATTTTATTGTATTTTATTTTATTTTATTTTATTTTATTTTATTTTATTTTATTTCATTTTATTTTATTTTATTTTATTTTATTTTATTTTATTTTATGTTAATTTATTTTATTTTAATTTAATTTATTTTATTTTATTTTATTTTATTTTATTTTATTTTATTTTATTTTATTTTATTTTATTTTATTTTATTTCATTTTATTTTATTTTATTTTATTTTATTTTATTTTATTTTATTTTATTTTATTTTATTTTATTTTATTTTATTTTATTTTATTTTATTTTATTTTATTTTATTTTATTTTATTTTATTTTCATTTAATTTACTTTACTTTATTTTATTTTATTTACTTTATTTGATTTTTTTTATTTTATTTTGTTTTATTTTATTTTACTTTATTTTATTTTATTTTATTTATTTTATTTGTTTTTTTTATTTTATTTTATTGTATTTTATTTTATTTTATTTTATTTTATGTTATTTTATTTTATTTTATTTCATTTTATTTTATTTTATTTTATTTTATTTTATTTTATTTTATTTTATGTTAATTTATTTTATGTTAATTTATTTTATTTTATTTTATTTCATTTTATTTTATTTTATTTTATTTTATTTTATTTTATTTTATTGTATTTTATTTTATTTTATTTTATTTTATTTTATTTTATTTTATTTTATTTTATTTTATTTTATTTTAATTTATTTTATTTTATTTTATTTTATTTTATTTTATTTTATTTTATTTTATTTTATTTTATTTTATTTTATTTTATTTTATTTTATTTTATTTTATTTTATTTTATTTTATTTTATTTTATTTTATTTTATTTTATTTTATTTTATTTTATTTTATTTTATTTTATTTTATTTTATTTTATTTTATTTTATTTTATTTTATTTTATTTTATTTAATTTAATTTAATTTAATTTAATTTATTTTATTTTATTTTATTTTATTTTATTTTATTTTATTTTATTTTATTTTATTTTATTTTATTTTATTTTATTTTATTTTATTTTATTTTATTTTATTTAATTTAATTTAATTTAATTTAATTTAATTTAATTTAATTTAATTTAATTTAATTTAATTTAATTTAATTTTATTTTATTTTATTTTATTTTATTTTATTTTATTTTATTTTATTTTATTTTATTTTTGATTTTATTTTATTTCATTGTATTTTATTTATGGTTAATGCTTCTCAAGTGCAAAAGCGTAACTCTACTATAATTGTGTATTTGTTAGTGTTAATAAAGCAAGTATAGCGACATATGTACATACATGTGTGCACATAGTATCCATATTATTTCATACATAATATAAAAAAAGTTAATATTTTTCTTTTAAACAAGAGACGCTCATTTCAGAAACAAATAAAGTTTTTGTTTGTAATTTTCTCCTTGTTTTTTCGTAACAAACCCGAAATTTGAATTAAGGCTACAATAAATGAGTATATATATGGTACATGTACATACATATCTACATATTTACAAGAATATACCAAAAATGTTCTCCACCAAATAACGCTTATTATAACATAAATTACTTGCCACTTAAAGTGTTGCAATAACTAAAATAAAGTAATATTTATTTAGTTCTTTATACATAAACAAATATAAATATGTGTATACTTATATAATATAAGTGTACACCAACCGACGGGTGCTTATGAGTATATGTTGACATATTCATATGAGAAAAGAACACAAACAAAAACTTTCAACGAAATCTCTTGATAGACGCAAGAGTGCTCGACTCGAGAGAAAATGTAAAAAAAAAAATTAAAAAAAAAAAATTCGCTTATAAAAACAATAACAATGAAGAAGAAGAAAAACAATACAAACATAAGTGCACATGTATATATTTATTCGTATACGAACGAAAAACACAAAAAGCTTTGAAAATAAACAGGCAAAACATAATCAACCATCAGCGTAGAGCGACAAAGGCAGCCTTTCAGGAAATCTATAGAGACAGAGGCTAGGAGTTAGAAAGTGAATAGGGTATAGAGCTGTAAAGCTCACTTAAATTTTCTATGCTTGGAAGGTGCATTAAATAATTAGTAATGGTGACAGGTATTAATGCATTGTTTTAGCTCATTTTAATGCATTAACGAATGTCTGATAAAATTGTTGAACATTATTTTTTTGGGAATTTTAAAAATTAATAATCGTATTGCGCTGTCAAAATGATTTTTCGTTGAAATTTTTATAGTAAATTTTAATAAGTTCATTGCGACGTAGTTTTTTTTTACTCGTCAAATGTCAAAAAATTTCAGCTTCAAAAGTGACATCTACCTGAAAAGGTTTATTTAATTGAATTAAAATAATTTTTCTACATCTTTTGGATATTGATCGCACTCGATTCGAACCCTGGTCTGCCGAATGACAGTATGCAATGCTAACTACTCGGCTATAGCGGCCGCCGCCAATTTCACACAAATGCCCATAATGATATTTCAAAATATTTTTGTGCATTAAAACACCATTGAATTTTGCTGCATTAAATTTTGGCGCAGGGGTAAATGGCATACGCTACTGCCGCACTCGCCAAGAGAAACTTTTGCGTACGCTGTTGGAAATGTTGCGCCCGCTTCTCTTCCGGCTCTCATACTTAGCTACTGCTACTCTCGCTCCTTGACTTGCACATTATATTATTTTTATTATTTTTATTTTTTTTTTTTTAAGTATAATTCATCCTTGTGCACATAATTAAATGCCATCAAAAACTTATGTGAGCGCTTTTGTTTGTGGCACTACTACTCTTTTCATACACATACGTATGCACATACGTACTCCTATGCCATTGCTGTTGTTGTTTTTATTTTGCATTTGTTTTCATACACCATCAACATATTAAGTTAGTGTTTGACTGCTGCTGTTGGTGTTATTTTGATTTTCTGCTTAATTTGAATTGTTTGGAGTTTCACTTAAAGAAACAAAAAATAAAACAAAAATAAAAAAATAAAACGAAATAAGGCACAACAAAAAGCTCTCGAGTGAGGGGAAAATAGTAAATGGAAAATAGATTTTTAAAGATGAAGTGCGGAGTTGCCAAGTCTGTTGTCAACACATGTCTGCTATGCACCATATGAAGTACACGTATGTATGTATGTATATTCATATATATTTATAGAATAGTGAGGG
Source organism: Ceratitis rosa (assembly GCA_037013455.1). Taxonomy (NCBI): domain Eukaryota; kingdom Metazoa; phylum Arthropoda; class Insecta; order Diptera; family Tephritidae; genus Ceratitis; species Ceratitis rosa. The sequence goes on from JAWMAG010000006.1 coordinate 8,227,210, forward strand.
TAATTTAAAGTGTGCATGTAACATGTTGTTAAGAGTGTATGCTATTTTATTGCAATCGCTAGAAGTGTTGCTGTTGCCTTTGCCGCAAGGCGAAAGGACTTGCTGTGTCTTTGGTTGGGTACTCTTTTGTCGGCAGACATTGTTTGGGCAAATATACATATGTATAGCTGACTTAACCACATGGTATTTTTTTTTTTTAATTTAATTTAGACAAGTATAAAGTGGGTGTGCTGAATAAATGTGGTATGTACCTTCGAGTAAGTATTTTAATAATTATTTATTTATTAAAAAACATTTTTGAGAGCACAAGGTGGTTATGAATGGAAATGAAAGATACTGAACATTATTTTTATAAAATTATGCATATAAAGGGTTGTTAAATTGTAAGGGCCGATGTTGAATGTGAACCACACCTAAACGCCAAGTTTTTTTCCGAATTTAATTTGACATTTCTCTATTTCAGACTTACTCAATTTGAACCATGGAGAGATACACAATCCAACAACGTGTTAAAGTTATCCAGACTTATTATGAAAATTTTCGAAGAAAATCATCTTCAGTGATGAGGCACATTTTCACCTCAGTGGATTCGTCAATAAACAGAATTGCCGCATTTGGGCGAATGAGAATCCAAGAGTGATTGTCGAAAAACCAATGCACCCACAAAGAGTGACTGTTTGGTGCGGTTTATGGGCTGGCGGCATCATCGGGCCGTATTTTTTCCAAAATGAGGCCGGTCAGGCAGTTACTGTGAATGGTGTTCGCTATCGTGAGATGATAACGAATTTTTTATGGCCACAATTGGAAGATATAGATGTGGACGATATGTGGTTTCAGCAGGACGGTGCCACTTGCCACACAGCTAACGAAACAATGGCTCTTTTGCGCAACAAATTCAATGGCCGTGTTATCTCACGTAATGGCGATGTCAATTGGCCCCCAAGATCATGTGATTTGACACCGTTGGACTTTTTGCTCTGGGGTTATTTGAAAGAAAAGGTGTACGTCGATAAGCCAGCAACAATTCAAGAGCTAAAGGATGAGATAATTCGGCACATTAACGGCATAGAAACTCCATTATGCCTCAGCGTCATCGAAAATTTGGACCATCGTATGGAGGTGTGCCGCCGAGGTCGCGGCGCTCATTTGGCCGATATTTTGTTACATACATAATTGAGTAATACCAATATATCATAATAAAATAAAATTTCAATAATTTTCTAAATAGTTTGTGTTTTATTCAAAATCAACATCGGCCCTTGAAAATTTAACCACCCTTTATAATAAAAATAATAAAATATAAATATATATGTAATTGGTGCTTTATAACCGCTGAAGCGATTTTCGGTCACCTCCGAGTGTATTTCTGACATACAACTAAGTCCATCTGATCTTTCCAACGGATTGGCGATCTTCCTCTTCCTCTGCTTCCACCTGTGGGTACTGTGTCAAAAATTTTCAAAGCTGAATTATTCTTATCTATCCGGACTACATGACGTAGCCAGGGTAACCACTGTTTCTTGAATCGCTGAACTATGTCGATGTCGCCGTATATCTTGTACAGCTCATCTAATAGAGGACCATACATTGGTAAAGGACCTTTTCACCGCTATGTTTCAATAGCTCACCCTGTATGCCATCGGCTGAAGCAGCTTTGTTGTTCGTTAAGTAGGAAATACCTTTATGAATCTTGTCGTAGTCTAGTAATGAAAAGTTAATTTCATCATTTCGAGTTCGCCATCTCAGGGTGTTGCATTTTCACTGCCATTCAGCAGGCTGAAGAAGTGTGCCCTCCATCATTTCTGTATACTCTGGGCATCAGTGGCTAGATCACCTCTTTGTGTACTACAGAAATCTGCTCCGATCTTCCAACCTTCAGTAAGTTGCCGTATCTTTTCGTAGAGTAATACCCTTGTCGGCCAGCTTCTCAAGCTATTCATATTTAGTCATCTCGGCCTCTACATTTTTTTTGTCGGCACATGCGTCTGGTTTGCCTTTACTGCTTCCGGTATCTATCATGTCCCGCACGTGTTGTGCTCGATCGCAAGGTTGCCTGTATTCTCTTCACTGCGGCACGTTTTCTTATACCGAGTTACTGATGAGCACTCTCAGAGAGCGCGAGTGTAGGTCGAGTAGAAAATCGTTCGGCAGTCTGCTGGGTTGCTGTTTTTCGAACCTACGGGCGTTCTTTGCTGCTATGAGATAGTTGTCCGAGTCGATTTTAGCTAAAAGAGTTATTTATTAAATACATAACATATAGGTATATACGAGTATATATATTGCAATTAAAAGCATATGTTGTTGAAGGTGTGGAAAAGAATTTTAGAAAATTTTTAATTGCGATCTTTGCACATACAAGTACAAACAAGAGCTCTAGATACTCGACTATCGAGCACGATACTTGATTTATTTTACTTGACTTATTGTTCAACTGCTCATATATTTTATTGAAGTTTTCAAGCTCTTGGACAATTAGAGCTGCAAACAGAAATTATTTTGGTACGTTGAAATTGTTCAATATAATAGGATTTTTACATTTTTAATTAATTACAAATTATAGAAAAAGGTGACGAGAAAAATTGAAAAAAATATTTGTTCAAAATGGTGTATTTTTCACATGAAAAATTATAAATTTAATTTGTTAATTTTTTATTTTTTTATTGCGAATTATTAAATATTATTTTGTTAATTAGAGGATACTGTACATAAAGAAAAACGACTCTCGTCTAAACATACCAATTCTAAGTATACTTTTTTCCTGCCTTTTCAGGTACATTAATTGATTGCTTTGATTTCCTACAAAGGATTGAAAAAATAGTTAAGCACTAGTGTAGATTATATAGGTAACTGGGTAAGTGAATTGCATGCTTAAGATTCCGTGAACTTAAAATTGTTTCTTCAAATTGGTTACAAATACAATTTCTATTAAAATTTATTTTCGAATTACTTTATCAATGGAAATAAAAAAAAAAATAATGTACATTGTATACCTATTTTTTCATATTTAAATAATATTTTTAAATAAATAAACATAATATTTAAAATTAAGTTCTGTATTCCGATAGACTCTTTTCTGCATATTTGAAGGTTAATCTATCTTATCTAGTAAGGAACTCTTTATGTTAACACTCAAAGTGTTAATGAAATCAAATCAGAATCAAACAAGATGATTTGGTACTCACCACAGTACTCCACTGAAGACGGCGATAGCAACCAAAAAGAATCTTTGCAAGCTTAATTCCTTTTTAACACGCTTTTACTATCTTCACTTGTATGTCAGTTGGTCTGTCTGTCAGTTTGTAACTCTCCTATGGACTAATTCATTTCAACTTGGCGACATATACATGCAGTTCCTTTGAAATACTGAATGCACTCTACATATCACCCTGTTTCTTGGAGTATTTTATTGATTGCAACGCCACGATTTATGCAACGATTCGCATTTTAAATATTTCATATTGGGATCGCGTCATTCATCATTCTTTTACGGAAAACTGTTATTTTAACATCTGGAAGAAGTACAAAAAAAAAAAAAAATAAATATAGTTAAAAAAAAACAAAAAACACGCTTTTAAAGAATGTTAAACTAAAAAGTTGAAAATAATTTTGGAAATAAACTTAACGCACCATTTTGTTGTAGGTTTTAACAATATAAATACAGTCCTGTACTTTTGAAACTACGAAACGGATAATCCTATATATACAATAACATATCATGAAAAGACCCGAGCCTGACAAACAAAAAACTTTTTATCATCAAAAATCATTTTAGAACCCGAAAAAAGTGTTTTTTCAGCGGTTTTTATTTTTGAAAGGGAAGGAAATATTTTCGGTTAACGAAATTTTCTGACAATAATGTACTATATTTAAGCTTAGCATCTACTTAAAAATTTTGAAATTTTCCAATGTTGTGATGAGTTTTCTCAAACGGTGCCAGTGATGGAGGTCGTTCGATGCATCTGAAACAGTCTACTGAAACTTTTTTTTTCATTTTTTTGAGCTGGTTATGGGTAAGGATAGGGGTGAGGGTTGGTGGGAGTCATGCCCGGACACCGTAGAGGTCTGTGGTTTACCCAAAATGGGTAGGGGTGCTGAAGGCACTACCGTGGAGGCTGGGAGCGCACTTGGGCGCTGGCAGCATGGGACCACATATCTTGTGGTCCACTCCCTATGGGTCTTAAGGCCTGAGCAGACCTTAAGATGACTCCAACCTTTGCACTGGTTGCATCTAACCGAGGTGGAGGAGTGGTGGAGTCTTTTAAGGCACACGCAGCAAAAATAATCCGTCGGACCAGGGTTGGTTTCGACGCCAGCCCTGATGAAAAGGATTCGAAGCAGCCGAACTGCGAGGTGTTGCTCCGTTGGCGTACTCAAATTAATTTTACCTGTTGACCTAAACGGGGTTAGATCGCCGAAAGGGTGACAGCCCTTGGCCGGATAAAATCCGGGTCAACTCCGGTGCGTAGAACCGGCTCCTCTCCCCAATACTGTTTAATTTTTACATATCGACCACCAGAAGGAGCTTTCCTAACCTCGTATGCCGATGATTGCTCGATATTGGGGTCTGGCCAGGATATTGATGACCTATGTTCGAAAGTGAACTGCTACCTTGCCGATCTTTCTCACTTCTTCACTACAAGACAGTTAAAAATACAACTGACTAAATCCTCGGCTACCCTCTTCACCAGCTGGATGAAGGAGTACAGGCTTGAATTAGATGTGAAGGTCGATGACATAAAAATTCCGACTATAAAAAACCCCAAGATATTGGGAGTCAAATTTGATAGCCTGCTCTCCTTCACTCCGCATACGACCGCAATTGCCACAAAACTCCAGTGCGGCAACAAAATACTCAAAGCGCTAGTCGGCAACACCGAGGGTAAAGACAAAGATACCTTGCTGGCAACCGACAAAGCAATCGGCCGGTCGGTCGTAAGCTATGCTGCACCGATCTGGGCGATGGGGACGAAGGAGACGCAGTTAAAGCAGTTACAGGCCTGTCAAAAAACTACCGTTAGGACCGCGATAGGTAACCTTCTGATGTCGCCGGAGCATCACTTGCACAACGAAGCATCTATGCTACGAGTTAAGGAGCATTATGCTTTGCTGTGCAAGCAGTTTCTATTGGGATGCCACCGTAGGGCAACAACCGCTGGACAGGACGGCGTACAGACAAGCACTGAACGCCATTCACCAGGAGACAACACTTTCAAAGACTCCCTTCCCGTGAATGGCGTGCTCGGAGTTAAATCACCACCCATAGCAGACAACGAGCTCGAGTTGCCTCGAGAGACCCGCGTGACTCTGGCACAACTTAGGTCTGTATATTAAACTCCTACTTAGCCAGACTCGACCCTAGCATACCCAACGTATTCCCTGCATGTGGTGAGTCTAAGCAATTCTCAATTCGCGTAATATGATCAAGCCAGAAGGGAATAAAAAGGGCACGAGACCTTAATAGGTTTTCTTATAAGGTATTTTCTGTTACCAGGCGCGCAGAGTACTAAGTAACAACTACTGCAAAGGATGCAGACAAGAAGAGGAACCTAAAACCTTAAGGTACTTCGTTTCCGTAAGCTCCGCACTTTGGAGATGTACATATGTACAAGTCTCAAGGGGCGACAACCTTTAAAGACTTGAGCGAGATATCGAGGACAAAGATTGGACAATTACTCAGTTTTCCAAACCCACACATATGTTTGACCGGCGGATGGGGGGTCATTAAGATCCTCAGTGGTATTGCAATGAACCTATGTGAGTTGATGCCCGGCTATTCACCTCAATCTACCAACCTACGAATTGAAAGCTTTTTCCGAGCCTTTAAAGCTGTTGTGAGCCCCTGCTTTCATTTTTCGGCATTACTTCAAAACCACTGAGAGTGATTCCTGTTCAAAACTAAATGAAAAATATGCTGAAAATGAGATTATCAAACTTGTCAGGCAACACACCTAATGAATAGGTATGTCCACAAAACGAAAAAAGGCGAAAGCTTGGAGTTCAAAAATCACTTTTTTTTAGATTTTACTTTAATTAAAGAGCTTGCGTTAATTTCAGTTTTAGCGTCAAAATCTTGAAAATTAATTAATAGCCCAGATGGACAAAGTGGTCGCGTGCTTGTTTCACCAACCGCCAACAATTTTATTAGAGAATCAATCATAATGTCGAAAAAAAAAACATTTTTTTTTGTAAAATGTAACATTTTTATTACCCTCGTCATAACTCTAATATTCGGACTTTTATACTTTTTCATTAATTAGACGGTATCAAATTTGCATTAATAAACGATTTTCAGCAGTAAATAAAACCGTTAAACGCATGAAGCTAGCTTTTTTAACACAGTAAAAATCAAAAGCTGCCAAAGCTCTACCAAAAGGCATATTTAAAAATATACATTTTTCATAAATAAGTAAATCCTTGTGTATGTTTAATGTCAGTGTGTGAATACATATTCACGTGTAAATTTTGTGCCGTAAATATTATATTTACATCCCTTTAATTCAGGAAATAAAATGAAAATGGAATAAAATTTTATGTGCAGACTTAATGCGTCATAAAACATGAGACTTTTTGCGTTGTGGAATGAGCAGCAGGTGAATTGGGTTGGTTGGGTGTGCAGTGGTAGAAGCGATGGGGGAGAAGGGGTGGTTAACTAACTTTGGCTAGACTGGAATGTCAAGAAAAATTAATACCTTTGTTATCAGTTGCTAGTGACAGGAGAAAAGTTGTCAAAGGCAAAAACACAAAAAAAAAACTAAAAAAAAAAAAAAAAGTGGAATGTGGCATTCCTGAATTAATCAACTAGACTTTTAGCCATTTCGCTTTTAATTTATATATGCCAAGCACACATAATCAACGATGAGTAATCAACGAACGACCAGAAATGCAAAAGGGCAACATACTCTCTTTAGCCGTTTTAGGACCTTATGTGCTTAGGGTTGTTGTTGTTGTTGTTGGTTGGGGTGTAGCTAAATAAGTTTTTAGAGAATTTCATTTATCTTGGTAATAATAAAATGCCTTTTCTTATTTCAACCCTCACTCGCTTGCCGCTGAGTCGCCACACAAATCTTAACTCCCGTGTCAACAGGCAATTATGCTGAAAGCTTCAAGGTACCGACACTGACTACGTGGACGCTGACCGTGTTTGGTTAATTTTGAACGTATGCAGAGGGCGACATTGGATGTTTGTATTATTAGATCTGCGAAAAAATTCTTTGTGGCAAAAACTAACCACGACTGGCATGAGTTCTAGCACTAAAGAACGGAGAGCATTGTGCGCTTCCGGCGAGTCACTATCGATGTGTGTGGTCTGGCGTTGTCCTGATGAAACACAATTTCCCTTCTGTCCGCCAAAGCTGAGCGTCCGAACGATTAGTTTGGCCTTAGTTGATGATCTCTTGCTAGCCCCACTAAACACACAACAAGAGCTTTCTGGCCGTTAATCCATTTGTGCCGGCTAACCGCCCTTCGACAATGACAGTTTTAATTTGACGTTACTGTGAGAAGTCTAGTTTTCATCCCCAGTGACCATAAGCTATAGAATTGAACGATTTTGTTTAGATTCAGCAGAGATTCGCAGATGAAAATTCGGTTCATGGGGCACCAGCCTTTTTCAAGTGGTTTCAAACTTTTCTTGTGCAAAGGTTAGCTCCTGTGCCAGTGAAACTGTGCACGCATGAGGGTCAGACTCAACGATTTTCATTATTTTATTGACATTTTCGACAAATGACCTTCCATACTGTAGATCATCATTTAGGCACATCAGAGAGGGAGGAGTTACCTACCTGCTATCTACCTGAACTATCTTCCAGTGATTGGCGTTCTCGGAGTTAGACCACCACCTATTGCAAATGACGAGCTCGAGCTGCCTCGAGAGTCTCGCGTAATACTGTCGCAACTAAGATCTGGATATATTTAGTAGTAGGCTAAACATCTACCTATCCAAACTTGACTCGGACATATCCAACACGACACTAACCACCTCTTTGTATGCTCTCTAAAACCAACTCATTTAAACTCCCCTCTCGAAACAGCTCGTTTCCTGGTCTTTCCGTTAGATGACCGCGATGACTTAGACTGATTTTGCCTGTTCCTAAGCGGAGCAGAAAAATTCATCAGCCGTTTGAAGGCGAAGATATATACGAGTATATATATATAAAAGAGTTCATCTGCCATGTTCGTTTATTGGACGTTCGAAAATTGAGCGGAAAGTATAGATTCCAAATCCCGGCTGACATGTCCGTTAACTTGTTGAAAGGGCAACGAATATGCAGGACACCGCCAAAGCGTATTATATTGCCTGTCACTCTCGCTGAAGAATAGCGAATGAACGAAAAAGCGAACTAACGAAATTATTGCAAACAGGTGTGTGGCCTAAATAGCGGGAAATAACGGCCAAATTACACTTACAGCTGCTACGTAGAAGTATAACGAAATAAAAAAAAAATGAAATAAATTTGTGACAAATGGGCGCATGGGCCAAAGCGTGCGGACTTAAGTATTTAATTGCGCTGCGTCGAGGAAACCGCCGGAGAGTGGGAGAGATAGGTATACGTACGTATATAGAGAGATAGGGATGGGCAGGGTAGGAAGGTATTATTCATAAGCGGATAACTATGACATTGACAAGCGCTGTACTTAACTGACTCATAAGTCGTTTCCGCGGTGTGCATGACCCAAACAATTTAAGTATTTTTTTATTTTTTGTTTCACTCATCGATATTCGAGCAGTTGACTGCCTATCTGCAATCTAGTCAGGCCAACCAGTCATCGAAATAGCTAGTCTTGGCTGTCATCATATTAATAGTAGTATTAATAATAGAACTCCTTGTGCGAGCCACATCAGACGTCATTGATTTTATTGACAGCGCACTTCATGAGTGGGTTGTTTGGTTTTGGCGTCTGGCGAGCGAGCGCTGGTGGATTTAGCCGCCATTATAAATGGTCTCCGGATGAATGACAATAGCAGTGAAATGCAATGAAGCGATGAAAAACCGCAAATACACTGCGTTGTCCCAACTTTACTCCACCTCAAATACACACGCACACAAACACACACATACATACAGACACACCAATTTGCAGCTAACGAATAGCGCTTATAAGAACGCTAAAGTTTGAGTGTATAAGAGTTGTTGTTGTTGATGGCACATAAATTGAAGCCTTTTTTGTATATGAATATAATTGCCATTAGAGCCACTCGTTAGCCATCAATAATTCCCATCCTGTGCGTGTCCCATATTTGACAGTTCACAATAAGGAGCCATCCGGCGCTAGGTGACGGTCTGAGTCATTGGTGATTGCTTGTTTAGTCTAGACTTACTGTGCAAACTACAGCAAAAAAAAAACAGAAAAAAAAGAAGAAGAGGGAAATATGGCCAAGTAGATTATAGAGTGGACAGGAGTAAAAGGATAAGCAGAGTCCCAACTTTGATGCCAGTGTGGTGATATTGGTTTCGGTTTATCAAGTGCATTGACCACACCACACATCCAGTTGTAGAAAATGAAGAGTTGTTTGAGTATTTGCTCGATAATTGCCCGTTTCACAATTGAACGAACGTCCTAATAGAAAATTGTTTACTTGAGATACACATAGTTAGCTTAGCTATGACAGAGAAGAGTAAGACGAAGAAAATTTGTACGAAAATTGATTTTTGCCACTCATAGTGGAAAGACACTTGGACACACCTACACACACACACACACACATACACATGCAGAGGCGGATGTAAGAGCACACTAACACCAGTTGACATTTATGGCTCCTCCAGTTTACTCGTATTTTTCTTTAGCAAAGAGCTTTAGCCTTAACGCGCATTCTACCTATGTGTGCATGTATGCATGTATGTATGTATGTATGTATGTATGCACGTACGAACATATGTGACTGTAAGTGTTTCTCCACATTTGACATTGCTTATTGCCTTTAATCTTTCAGTAGTACAATGTAACCAAAAGCTTTAAAGTGTTTGCGTCTTAACCTCGTTACTCCGTCGTTACTCCGCGATCCGAAGACGCAGCAGAAGAAGCAGAAGAAGAACTGTGAAATGTTGAAAAATGTACATTTGCACTTTGGAAATTTATTTGCACTTCCGCCGCTGCATGGGTGTGGGTAAATCTATAAAGATCTTTCTACCTACTTGTGCACTAGTGGAAATAGTCACACAAACAACAACACAGAGTGTCCACATAATAGTAAACGGCTGCCGAGATAGTCTCTGCTAGTGGCTGCATATAAATTTAATAAAAACGTGAAGCACTGAATGAAATTTTCAACTTGTATTTTGCACTCTGTGGAAGATGTTTGTGTTTGGTAGAGCGCTTTGGTGGGTTTGGGGTCGGTGTGGTGCGCACAAAAAGGATAATGAAGTGTTGATTCTTTGATCTCTTGAAAACTCTTTAAAAAGTCGCTATTCCCTGTTGCAACAGATATTCAACATCAGACGATAGCCTGTAGTTCTTTCTGTGGCTGTTTTCTTCAACGGTTTGATGTTCAGACATCCTCATGGAACCCTGATCAAGCGTACTTCGGCCTGCTAATCCATTGTGATACCTACGTTGGTTCTGCTAGGCAGATTCCTTTTACCTTTTCGAATGCTGGCGATCCATGATGCCTACCGATGCAAGCTGTACAAGGCAATCGAAGCAGAAATCTCCGAGAAAACTATAACTGACGCACTGAGAGACCACCGATTCCTCCTCATCTGTGCTGCTGCAGCTGTGGCAAAAGTCGTTTGAGAAGTCCTTAAGAAGCACTGTCGGCTTATTGCGTTTAGTAGTGACATAGTTCTGTTTAACTGGTTTAATGGCCAGATTTTTCCTGTCAGACTAGTCTTAGCCCATACTTTGACGAGGAAAGCGGTGTGACCACATCTGGTAAGCTCATCGGCCTTGCTTCTCTTTGGGGTGTTCCTATGATCAGGTACCCGAACCACGGGCGTCGCATACAGTCGGGAGTTTGTTTAAGACCTCTACTATTGCTACTTTTTAGGTGGTATATTGATTTGGAGAGACTTAATGGCAGCCTATCGGTTTCCGTTATAGCGATTAGTCCCGCTCGGGAAGTCTTTCACTTATTTAGGCTCCTTTATAGCAGTGTTGTTGATCTGTATGGATATCCTGGAAGAAAGTAATTTATATGTTTTTAAGCAATTGCAGATTGCAATCTCAAAAATTTCGGCTCAGAAAGGATACTAAAATGTTATCTTTCTATTTCTTTCCAACATCCTCTTGAAGAGTACTTCATTTGTAACAATCTAAATTTTTGGATAGAGCTTAAAATGTTGACCTCAATGACCTTTTGATATTACTGAAGCACACCTCGATAACTGATACATCTTTCTTTCATACGATGGATAGGTTCGTAACTTATTGAGAAGTTTGCTGGAAGATATACCAACTAACGCCATTTTTAATCTATCTTCATTCAAATTGAAGCTTTTGGTATATTTAAGCTTTCCAAAGTAGAATTAAGCCCACAGTTGCCGCAACATATAGCCAACCTTGTCGCACCAGCGCGAAGAGCTTGTACCCACATTGTCAGAGCCGCATGTATCCCTTCATGCCACACAAGCTTCTTCAAGATGTCGACACGCAAGCCTGGCAACATTCTAGCACACACATACATACATACATACTACTAACTTGCGTCTTCAATTTGCGGTCGCCATCTTCCCTAACGTCGTCTCGCTGCTCTCTGTTGCATTAGTTGGCGTTATTAATGTTGCATCGTGTTCGAAGTGACAACGTGTAATGTGCCGTTATTTGCTGTTGGTTGCAAGTTGACTGCCACAGCAGCTACACACATACACACACACACACAAACACATGTGTATGCGGCACATATGAGGATTTGCGACCAAAGCTGTGTAAACGGCTGCTGCGGCGCATTGCTTTATCTGCTTCTGTCTGCTCGTGCTCATGGCATTTTATGTTGCAGTTGCATGTGTGGCATAAAGAAGATATATACCTATATACATATAGGTATACTCGTACATCTTTTAATACTTTTGTATGCGTTGAAAAGCTTTTGAGAGTAGCCGATGCTTATGGTACTTAAATTGGACGCAATAACATATTTTACTCTGTTGGAATTACCGTAATGCTTAAGGACAGGTAAAAAAGTGTAAATGTGTACGTATGTATGAGTATGAGAAAAATAATGATGTACTATTTGCTTACAACTGCAATTACGATAACGAGCAAATGAATTCTTTCAGCATGGCTCAGTTTACCAAAGATATGCAAGGGACTGAATTTTTTCTCATTAAAGTAGCTACTTATGTAGTCAAATATTAAATTACTTTAAAGTGCTTATTTTATACTTAAATATGTACGTGTACGTATATGAATAAATGCTTGTAGTTACAATATATGCGTCAGGAGTTTCATTTATACGCACCGAAATGCCCATCCCCAAAGCGTTCTATTGACCGATCCAGTAAAACCATCATTTTTGGCCAGCAGCAGCATAGAGTTGAATTCCGCATTGAGTTAAATTCGCACTAGTACCCCAAGCTGTGTATTACCTTTCAAAGAAAATTACCATTTCAATATCCATAACACAATAACTGATGAATGTGGCCAGCGCCACTCGACGCTCGGAAATGAGATCCCCTTCCGCATAATTTAAACATTGATTGCTTTAGTCGACGCTACATCGTAATCTCATGTGCGAATATGTGCTGCAGTCAGTTAACATTGCGCGTGCCACATAACTGTATTTGAAAATTTGAATTGATTATCTTTGATGCAACGGTATATAGCTGAAACGCTCAAACAAATTCAGTGAATATTTCACAACAGTGGCCAGAAATAAAGTTATGATGAAATGATGCCCGCATTTGTAAATCGAAACACCTAGATGAATGAAAAGGAGAAACTAGTTAAATAATAAATAAAATAAAAAAAGAAATAAAAAAATAATAATATAAAATAAAATAAAATAAAATAAAATAAAATAAAATAAAATAAAATAAAATAAAATAAAATAAAATAAAATAAAATAAAATAAAATAAAATAAAATAAAATAAAATAAAATAAAATAAAATAAAATAAAATAAAATAAAATAAAATAAAATAAAATAAAATAAAATAAAATAAAATAAAATAAAATAAAATAAAATAAAATAAAATAAAATAAAATAAAATAAAATAAAATAAAATAAAATAAAATAAAATAAAATAAAATAAAATAAAATAAAATAAAATAAAATAAAATAAAATAAAATAAAATAAAATAAAATAAAATAAAATAAAATAAAATAAAATAAAATAAAATAAAATAAAATAAAATAAAATAAAATAAAATAAAATAAAATAAAATAAAATAAAATAAAATAAAATAAAATAAAATAAAATAAAATAAAATAAAATAAAATAAAATAAAATAAAATAAAATAAAATAAAATAAAATAAAATAAAATAAAATAAAATAAAATAAAATAAAATAAAATAAAATAAAATAAAATAAAATAAAATAAAATAAAATAAAATAAAATAAAATAAAATAAAATAAAATAAAATAAAATAAAATAAAATAAAATAAAATAAAATAAAATAAAATAAAATAAAATAAAATAAAATAAAATAAAATAAAATAAAATAAAATAAAATAAAATAAAATAAAATAAAATAAAATAAAATAAAATAAAATAAAATAAAATAAAATAAAATAAAATAAAATAAAATAAAATAAAATAAAATAAAATAAAATAAAATAAAATAAAATAAAATAAAATAAAATAAAATAAAATAAAATAAAATAAAATAAAATAAAATAAAATAAAATAAAATAAAATAAAATAAAATAAAATAAAATAAAATAAAATAAAATAAAATAAAATAAAATAAAATAAAATAAAATAAAATAAAATAAAATAAAATAAAATAAAATAAAATAAAATAAAATAAAATAAAATAAAATAAAATAAAATAAAATAAAATAAAATAAAATAAAATAAAATAAAATAAAATAAAATAAAATAAAATAAAATAAAATAAAATAAAATAAAATAAAATAAAATAAAATAAAATAAAATAAAATAAAATAAAATAAAATAAAATAAAATAAAATAAAATAAAATAAAATAAAATAAAATAAAATAAAATAAAATAAAATAAAATAAAATAAAATAAAATAAAATAAAATAAAATAAAATAAAATAAAATAAAATAAAATAAAATAAAATAAAATAAAATAAAATAAAATAAAATAAAATAAAATAAAATAAAATAAAATAAAATAAAATAAAATAAAATAAAATAAAATAAAATAAAATAAAATAAAATAAAATAAAATAAAATAAAATAAAATAAAATAAAATAAAATAAAATAAAATAAAATAAAATAAAATAAAATAAAATAAAATAAAATAAAATAAAATAAAATAAAATAAAATAAAATAAAATAAAATAAAATAAAATAAAATAAAATAAAATAAAATAAAATAAAATAAAATAAAATAAAATAAAATAAAATAAAATAAAATAAAATAAAATAAAATAAAATAAAATAAAATAAAATAAAATAAAATAAAATAAAATAAAATAAAATAAAATAAAATAAAATAAAATAAAATAAAATAAAATAAAATAAAATAAAATAAAATAAAATAAAATAAAATAAAATAAAATAAAATAAAATAAAATAAAATAAAATAAAATAAAATAAAATAAAATAAAATAAAATAAAATAAAATAAAATAAAATAAAATAAAATAAAATAAAATAAAATAAAATAAAATAAAATAAAATAAAATATAATAAAATGAAATGAAATGAAATGAAATAAAATGAAATGAAATGAAAATAAAATAAAATAAAATAAAATAAAATAAAATAAAATAAAATAAAATAAAATAAAATAAAATAAAATAAAATAAATAAAATAAAATAAAATAAAATAAAATAAAATGAAATGAAATGAAATGAAATGAAATGAAATGAAATGAAATGAAATGAAATGAAATGAAATGAAATGAAATGAAATGAAATGAAATGAAATGAAATGAAATAAAATAAAATAAAATAAAATAAAATGAAATAAAATGAAATAAAATAAAATAAAATAAAATAAAATAAAATAAAATAAAATAAAATAAAATAAAATAAAATAAAATAAAATAAAATAAAATTAAATAAAATTAAATAAAATAAAATAAAATAAAATAAAATAAAATAAAATAAAATAAAATAAAATAAAATAAAATAAAATAAAATAAAATAAAATAAAATAAAATAAAATAAAATAAAATAAAATAAAATAAAATAAAATAAAATAAAATAAAATAAAATAAAATAAAATAAAATAAAATAAAATAAAATAAAATAAAATAAAATAAAATAAAATAAAATAAAATAAAATAAAATAAAATAAAATAAAATAAAATAAAATAAAATAAAATAAAATAAAATAAAATAAAATAAAATAAAATAAAATAAAATAAAATAAAATAAAATAAAATAAAATAAAATAAAGTAAAATAAAGTAAAATAAAGTAAAATAAAATAAAATAAAATAAAATAAAATAAAATAAAATAAAATAAAATAAAATAAAATAAAATAAAATAAAATAAAATAAAATAAAATAAAATAAAATAAAATTAAATTAAATTAAATTAAAATAAAAAAAAAATAAAATAAAATAAAATAATATAAAGTTCAGTAAGACAGTCATCACCACACATGTCACTTAATTTCTGAGGCAACAAGTAGTTTAAAAATTTTTTCGTTTTTTAATATTTTTCAAATTAAAGGTAGTTTTTTGAGTTAGTTTTTTAATTTAAATGAGAAGCAATATTAGAATAATTTTATTTTAAACAATTCAGCAATCGTTTCACTGGTTGTTAGAGTTGGTGGTCTTTGTGTGCTTGCAAATGCGTGCTAAGTGAGAGATAAGAGCTCAACAAATCTACGACTCCATATTGCGGATCATCATCGGAGTTACATACGTACGTACTGTTATATGCATTCGCAGGCACATAATGCACATACCATATGTACATATATTTTTTGAATATGTATACGCGAATAAGCATTTTGCGGTGCGCATTGTCTAGTGTTGAGTAAAAAAATATTGTAAGTGAACTGAGATGTGACAGTAAAAATAACAACAACAGAAACAGCAATAACAAAAACAATTGTCTTTATGAACCCAAAACCCAAAAAAGTATGTAATGAAAGTAAGAAAAATATAAAAATAGTACACGCAGCCTGTCACTAAATGACTGTTGTTGTCATGCCTGCCAAGCGCCAAACGAGAACTGTTGACACTGCTGAAGAGCTGTTGCTGACGTTGCAGATTCTCATTGCTACTAGTGCACGTGTGAATGTGTATGAACTGTAAGGCGACAAAAATAGCAAAAACAGCTACAACAATCAATACCACACATAAAATCCAGCATTTATGGTTACCTGCTTCGCTAAAATTGTTTCTTTTTTCTGCTATGCTTATTTTATTCAATATTTTCTTCAGTTTTGTTGTAGTTGTAACTGTTGTAGCTACTTATTGTTGGTTTACTGTTTTCTACGTGTGTTGTGTTTGCTGTTGATACACGCGCTTTGTTGTTATTTAAATTATTTAATAACATTTAAAGCATTTTCCATGTTACTAACACTTTTATATATCTGATTCTTCATGTATCTATTTATTTTTAGTTGTTTTGTTCTATTTAAAATAAGAACTATTATTGGAAAAGCTTTTGTATGTATATATACCATATAGGTATATAAAGGGTGGTTAAATTTTCAAGGGCCGATGTTGATTTTGAATAAAACACAAACTATTTAAGAAATTATTGAAATTTTATTATATTATGATATATTGGTATTACTCAATTATGTATGTAACAAAATATCGGCCAAATGAGCGCCGCGACCTCGGCGGCACACCTCCATACGATGGTCCAAATTTTCGATGACGCTGAGGCATAATGGAGTTTCTATGCCGTTAATGTGCCGAATTATCTCATCCTTTAGCTCTTGAATTGTTGCTGGCTTATCGACGTACACCTTTTCTTTCAAATAACCCCAGAGAAAAAAGTCCAACGGTGTCAAATCACATGATCTTGGGGGCCAATTGACATCGCCATTACGTGAGATAACACGGCCATTGAATTTGTTGCGCAAAAGAGCCATTGTTTCGTTAGCTGTGTGGCAAGTGGCACCGTCCTGCTGAAACCACATATCGTCCACATCTATATCTTCCAATTGTGGCCATAAAAAATTCGTTATCATCTCACGATAGCGAACACCATTCACAGTAACTGCCTGACCGGCCTCATTTTGGAAAAAATACGGCCCGATGATGCCGCCAGCCCATAAACCGCACCAAACAGTCACTCTTTGTGGGTGCATTGGTTTTTCGACAATCACTCTTGGATTCTCATTCGCCCAAATGCGGCAATTCTGTTTATTGACGAATCCACTGAGGTGAAAATGTGCCTCATCACTGAAGATGATTTTCTTCGAAAATTTTCATAATAAGTCTGGATAACTTTAACACGTTGTTGGATTGTGTATCTCTCCATGGTTCAAATTGAGTAAGTCTGAAATAGAGAAATGTCAAATTAAATTCGGAAAAAAACTTGGCGTTTAGGTGTGGTTCACATTCAACATCGGCCCTGACAATTTAACCACCCTTTACGTGTATATTATATATCAAGTTTCTTGTATGTCTTACTAGAAGCCGCTTACAAAGGTCTAGAAGTAGACCACCCTTTCACCTTCAATTTTTGACCGATATGTGGTTTAAAACTAAACTTTCTCTAAGTATCTAAAGCTCGGGGCCACTCGTCCTTAGTAATCCTTACTTGTTGAACTTTTGGTTATCTAAGTAAATGTTGCCGACAGCAACAACAATCGTGTAACAGTTGTTTTACTCTCGTTTTTGTGCTCCATCTGAGTTGTTGTCATTACAATTGGCTTGTATTTATAGACATGGCTCTAGTGTGCTTACTTTTAGATTTATTTGCTGTTGTTGTTGCTGATCCTGTTGTTGTTGTTCTCGTATTTGTGATTCTTTGGAGAAATCTTAAGCCAAATTAGTATTGCACGACTGACAACAAATTTATGCTGGACTAGAGAGAGAGAGGATCGAGAGAGGATAAGGATAGTTGGTCGGTGACTAGTTATCAGCTCAAAAGCTGTTTAATTTGGAAAAGTTGTACCATTACCCGACTAAAAAGAAGCTCGAATGGCAACCGCTCGCTTCAAAAACAACAAAGCGGCGGGGACCCATGGATTACCGGCCGAGCTATTCAAATACGGCGGTGAAGAGTTGATCTGGTGCATGTAAAATATGGTGGGATGGAACGTAAGTGTGCTCTGCCCAAACCACAAAAAAAAGGCGATCCCACAGTCTGCGCCAATTACAGTGGAATAAGCCTCCTCCGTGAAAGGGGATCGAAACACATCACCTCTTCATCTATTTTAAAGCCACCTTCGACAGCACGAAAAGGAACTGCCTTTACGCAGCTATGTCTGAATTTAGTATCGCCGAAAAACTTATACGGCTGTGTACCATAAACTGACCTTAAACAGCACTAAAGGCTCCGTCTGGATCGGGAAGGATCTCTCCGAACCGTTCAATACCAAACGAGGTTTCAGACAGGCTGATTCTTTATCGTGTGACTACTTTAATTTATTGCTAGAGAAAATTATACGAGCTGCGAGAATAGAATTAGATTCAATAACATTTAATTCCTGGAATAAGCAACAATATTATGCCAACAGAAACTGGAAATTCTCGCAATTGGAAGCCGAGAGGAATTTTTAAAGAGATGTCATCGATTCTTCAGGACTCTGCCCCTTCGGTGGTGAGAAAAATAAGCTCGGCTGTTTCAAGAAGGAAGAGAGACCGGGGTGCTCAGTGACTTTTTACTTTACCCAAATTTAAGAAAAGAGTTAGGGGGACGAAGATTTTCAGAGATTGAGAGTGAGATGAAAGCGGCCGTAAAAAAACATTTGATGAGAAATTTGAAGTATATTTGGTCAGTGGTATAAAGGCATTGTGTTTACGATGTGAAAAGTGTATTTCACTTAAGAGAGATTATATTTGCAAAATAAAAAAACATAAAACTATACATTTGTTTCATTAAGTACTTTAGGCCGCGAATTTATCAGCGGTGAACGGGTCTTCGTACATACATACTCGTATACAAGTGTTAATAAAATAATATGCAATTATAAACCGAAATGTTTGTAAAAATTCAAGTTATTAATGAGATTGTTTTAAATTCTGCTTTACTTACAGGTGAGCATCATCATATTACCAGCCATTATGAGAGGAAGGTCTAGCATACTTGTATATCATACACACACACATACACACACGCACACACATACACACACCTATGCAAACAGCATGCATACCCTGCCTTAATTACAAAGTGCTAGTATTATATGTTGAATTTTACATACATACATACATACACACATACATACATACATACTCATACTCGTATATCCTCTTATAGCTCCTGGTGTACCATATGCAATATATGAGTGTGAGTGTGTGTATGTATGCATGTAAGCGCAAGTTTGTAAATTTATATGCATGTACATATATAATACATGTATATATGTAAATATATGTACACGCTTCAGAGTAAATCGTTGTGTGTTGACTCTGCTCGGATGGAGATGGAAATATCAAGGACTAAGGTGAGTGGGTCATGAATGAAATTAAATATGTAATGTGTCTGCAAACATGCACATACGCACACACCTATGTACATACATACATACATACAATACATACATTCATGCGATCATATGCCTACGTGTTTGTAGATATTTATGATTGTATTTATATTAAGTGTGTGTGTGTTTTGTGTACAATAATATTGCAGTTATGTGAATAATGTAACGGCTTATATTACATATTTTTGGTGCGTACCTACATATGTACATATGTGTGGCTCGCACGCTTCCTAGCTTTGTCCTTACACAACGGCACAGATAATTAAATTGAAATATTAAACGAAATGTAATTGAATTATTCACATTATACAGCAACAGCAACAACAATAGCAACAACAACAATAATAACAACAACAACAAGTGCCGCAGTTCTATAGAGATTACTGCAAATGAAATGAATAGCAAGCAACCCATTCAGACTAAACTAACTGACAGTTAGCAATGAATTAATTACAAAAACAACAACTAGTT
This sequence comes from Ceratitis rosa, assembly GCA_037013455.1. Classification (NCBI taxonomy): domain Eukaryota; kingdom Metazoa; phylum Arthropoda; class Insecta; order Diptera; family Tephritidae; genus Ceratitis; species Ceratitis rosa. The sequence goes on from JAWMAG010000006.1 coordinate 8,247,381, forward strand.
ATACACTTACTTACATATGTATGTACGTAAAAGAGGATATATGAGTTTATGCATAACTCGTAAAATTTAAATGATTAAAATTGTAGGCCAAGCTTTCCACAATGGAAATTTCAGTAATTAATAGCAATTCTAGTGATTTCGTTTAGGAAAAGTCTTATACACTGTTGTTGTTGTCTCGTTAATACCTTTCTTAAGTCCAATTGTATTTACATGTTGTCCTTTTTCAAGTGTTAGTAACAAAGTGGTAGAAATATTCAAATGAAGATTTTCGAAAGTAATGAAAAATTTTCAAAAAAATTTAAATATGAATAAATCTTTAAAAAACGTGACTTTTGTCTTTAACTCCGGCAATTATGCGCTTATATAAGCATATAACTTCATTTGTTTTTTGTTTTTAAATTATTCATAGAAAACAGACAGTGAAAATTTTCGCTATCGAATTACAAAAACATGTAGCGCTCAAACAAGTGATTGTTCAAAAACGTGTTTTTTAACGCGCTCTTGCGTGTAGCCCCACAAAAAAAAGCCAACGCTGTCAAATCGAATGAACTCGATAGTCCAGTCAAGAGAAAATTTCTCTCTCAATAAAGCCATAATCGCTCCTGTTGTGTGGTATGTTGCACCATCTTGTTGAAACCACATATTATCCAAGAAGTATTCTTCAATAACAGGCCAAAAAAAAAGTATGTTTTCAAAGAAGTAAGGTCAAATCACATCTCCGAGTCAAAGTGCACACCGCACAGTAAACTTTTTTTTGGGTAAAATGGCCTTTTGATATATTTTCCTGTTAAAAATGTTTCTTCTGATATACAACTTACCACATTAACTGCGAATACAGAAAGTTTAGCCCTCATTATGCTTAGCCCATAAGAAAGACTTTTTTGACCTCAAAATATTACTCAATAGTATGGGTCCTTTCAATATGGGCCAAATTAATCTGTCTGAAGTGAAAATTCTAATAGTTCAACGGGAGTCACCCAACTCTGTATTTTTAAACATCTTACGCTGAGGAACAATTCAGGAAAGCAAATATTATAATCAAGTCCAAAAATAAGCAAAATACAATAATTGGCTTAAGGGGTAAAGCCACTCTGGAGGTTGAAAAATAGACTAATTTTTAAAAATCTATTGTAGATATATGGGAAAAGGTATATCATTTCTATTAAACCATTGCATTGAACATATATTGAAGTATAAAAAAATATGCTTCAATTTCAATTTTGTTACAAAATTACGATGATAAAGTCCATTATTTAGTTCATGTTTTTTTTTTTGAAGGCGTCCACGGCAGGACTGATTTCTTTTAAAGAATGAGACCTAAAACAGAAGAGCAAAAAGTTTTATGATCTACAAACTATGGACTGTGAAAGTACGTGTGGATTTATTTTTGAACTAACTTTTGTCAAAACGGCACACTTTTTTTAGAAAGATTGATTTTTGACTAAAACATTTAGTGCGCACGTTATTAAAAAAAAAAAGTTTACATTTAATCGAAAAACCCCTACGTACTTTCAAAAAAAAAAAAGAATGTTTATGTGAAGCTATCATCAAAATTTCACATAAATCAATGCAATAGGGTCCGAATAATCTGTCCTGCCGGTTATGAAAATATAATTTTGACAAAAATATTAAAGGGCTGCATCAAAATAAAAGGTTCAGCTATTTGAAATATTTTTTTCACTTTAAAACCAGTTGCGTATCATTTCTGGGACCCAAAGGTATTCTGTGAACAAAAATAAAAAATTGCTTCTTCCAAATTCCTAGAGTGGCTTTGCCCTTTAAGCAAAGCTTACCAATCTAAAATTGGGATTCCAAATAATAAAAGAGAAGATATTTATGGATTAATTAAAAAGAATTAAAAAGAACCTTTCCATTCCGCTGTTCTACTAAGAGTTTTATAATAATTTTAAATTAAATAATATTGCTATGTCTTATTGCAATAAATTTAGTTGAATTTTATTTTTATTTAAAACAATATGAAAGTAAAATGTCCAAACACGCAGCCATTGACTTTTTTCTCGACTTCTTTTCTCAGCAATAACAACACATTTAGCTTATGACAGCGAAATTGCTTCACATTTTTCTTAAAAAACGTCATAATTCGAAGTGAAGGACTTTTATATCCAAGAAAAAGCTTTAGTACTTTCCATTTAGTCCACTTATGCTCAGCATCTTTTTTCAATACATTTATGATTTTTTTCTATATTTGTTAAATAAGAGGCAATTAAAAACTTTAAACCGATCTACTTAAAAAACGACTTTTTTAAGTTATTTTACTATTCATGTAAATGAGCGATATGTAAATATACACGCTGTGTCCCAAAAATAACCGAACTTTTTAGATATAAAATAGTAAAATACACATTATATTATCTTTGAAAGTTATTATTTATTCAAAATAGGTTCCATTTGACTCAACACAACGTTTGGAACGATCAACCAGCGCATGCATAGATTTTTTTATGTCATTTATAGAAATGTTCTTCAGTACCTCGGTTACGGCTGCTTCATTTTTTCAATTTTTTTTTAATTTTTTAAACTTCAATTTCAATTTTTTTTAAATTTTGACACAAAATTTTATATTTGCTCTTTTTTTTTTTTTGGAACCATTAGCACACTTTTGGTTTTATTGAAATGGCTGTCACTTTTACATCTGTCATCCGACTTACATGAAGTTAGGTGCGTTTGAAAGAGGATGAATATATCTTTTTAATGTTGCAAATTTTCAATAGATGGCGCTGTATGTTGTATGATTTAAATATAAAGTTCGGTTATTTTTGGGACACACCGTGTATATATATATATGTATATATGCGTAAATATGTTTGCAGGTTGCAAGCAAACTCTTCAAATTTCATAAAAGTGGCAAGAAATGCAATGATTCAAGCTTCTTGTAGTACGTACTACTATATAAAAGTAATAAGTAAATTGTGTGTAGGGTAGCATAATAGCAGAAGAGTGAATGAATAACAATAATAACCTTCAATGTCCTTGGGCAAGGCTTTAAACGAAACTTTATGATTACGTAGAAATGTACAGAGTACTTGAAGAGTGGTAAAACTAAAGCTTGCATTAAACCTGCTCAAATTCTTGGTACTTGTACCAAATATGCATATAAATACTTACATATATATTTACAGCTATAAATAACACTGCATATATGTATGTACATATACATATATATACTCTTCATGTTGTCATTATGCCTTACTTAGGCTCGAAAAACTAAAAGGCAAACGGTCAGTCTGCATCTTATATTTATTCAACTACTTATATAAACACATTTTAATGCAGTGTATAAATGTACATACATACACGTACATACAAATGTGTAGATGCTATATGTCCATACACATATACATAGGTATATATAAAATATATATTTTCTTATGTAGTGAATTTTATTTATGTGCAAACAGGCATTACTTAATAAAAATGCTTATTTATGAGTAAAACATGTGTGTACTTCACACACATATAAGCGCACACACATAGGTATAAGCAAACGTATACCCACATAAAAAGCACAAAAATATGCTCATGAAAAGAAACATAAATGAATTCATATAGTGGAGATTGTGTATGATGCATTCACGCATATTAACTAAAATATATGTTTTTCTAAAATATTGTTATGAGCTTATGTGTATCTATATATATACATACCATACATACACATGTATGTACGAAAAAAGCGTAAGTCGATTTACGGACATAAATGCTTACATATATTATATGTACATAGATATAAAAGAAGAAAAGCTTTTGATGGCAAAATAATATGAATTTAAATAAGTTTTCACTCACATACATTCATATCTACACGTACATGTGATATTTGTAGCATTGCTTAGTGTAGTTTTAGTAAAAAAAAATTAAGTTTTATTGCTAATTTAAATATTTGTGAAAATACCTATGTATGGTCTGTCTGTGTACCATATGTGTATTGTGGACATTTTTGTTAAGCTTTACGAAGAATAATTTCCTACATAGTAATGCATAAACTTAAGCTTCAAAAATACTGTAATAAATTTAACTGGAACTTTGTTAATTGTGGCAATATGTTTTCATTGTTTCAAAATAATAATAAATATGTTTCGATTAAGCTTAAAAAAAGAATTTTTTGTATACGAAATTATATTTTTATAGTTAAAAGTGATAGAGGATTAATTTGTTTTGTTTCGAAATGCGCAAAATTAATATTTTTTTCAAAATAATATTACAATTAAAAATTAAAAAAATGAAGCCAGGTTTTTAAAAAAATATCCTCCTGAGACCATGCAACTCAGTAATGGAATTTTCATAAACTCTTCTGATATTACCAAAGTAATAGTAGCAATATTTTTAGCCTTATTTCTTCCTAATTTTTCACTTAATGTTGTTCCACTCAAAGTGAAAACCAAAAATTCAGATATTTAAGTTTCAAATTATATATTTTCCGTTAAGGCATTTTCAGAAATTTTTTTTTAATGGATTTTAAAGGCATGAAAATTATTGTGGTCAACAAAATTTTCAGACAATAATATACCTAATTATAAGCTTCAACAAAGAATTTTTAGTATCATAAAATAATGGAATTTTCTAATGTTGCAAATGATGCAAGCGATGGAGGTCGTGCGATGCATTTGAGACAGTCAAACCAATTTTATTTTAATTTTTATGTCTGTCACTTCTCACGCGGCTACAAAAAAAGCGGCGGTCGTTTCCCCGAAATAACTTTAAAAACTTAATGGCAAATCCTTATCTTAAAAAAAAAGTTAAATTCTTAGCCATAAAATTAAATTATATGATTTTTATTTTTTTGTTTGTTTTTGAATGTAGTCCTTTGGATTTTAGTCGCCACTTATGACAAGCATGCCTTCTCCTTTTTTCTTTCAAAGCTGGAATATTCGTAACCATACGGCCCAAATGACTTAGTCTAGCGCAGCCGCTGAATTATGTCAATATCAACGATCCATCGTCTGCGTTATTCGCCGTTTCCAACTCGTATGGGATCATAATCTTACGCAAAACCTTTCTCTCGAAAAATCTTAGCGCCGATTCATCAGATGTTGTCATCGTCCATCCTTATGCTTGACGATGAGCGACTTGTAGACTTTGATTTTTGTTCGTCTAGAGAGTATTTTACTTTTCAATTTCCTACTTGGTTCAAAGTTGCACCTGTTGGCAAGAGTGGTTCTGCCCTGAATATCATTGCCGACATTGTTGTTGATGTTAATACTGTTTTCAAAATAGACGAAGTTATCTATGACTTCAAAGTTATGACTGTCGACTGTTTGTCTGATGAGAGGAGATATTTCGTCTTGACCTCGTTCGCTACTAGACCTATATGATTTACTTCCTTACTAAGTCTGGAGAAAGCTGAACTCAGGGCGCACTCACAGGAATACTATACGCTTTAGAGGCATGTATTTAATTTTTTTGGTGGGAAACAGTATTACATATTATTTTTCATTCTGAAGTTTTAAATGCCATGCCCAACTTAACTTTTATTTCCGCAAGTGATCTGATGGTGACAAAAACGAATATAGCTCTACTCACTTTTTGAACCAATTGGCGCTCCTCAACCCGTCGAATTTGTTCACTGTTTCTTTCTTCCAAAAATTCTATGATGCTCTTGAAGGAATGCTTACATAAAAAGTATAAAGGCCCAATAAATCCATTTAAATTTGGATTTACTAAAAATAATGATTTTGAAGTGTTTACAAAATGATTTCATTGCTTAGAATTCTTAAAGAATCATTTGTGTAACTCTTTCTACTGGTTTGTTAGAGTCTTCTGACAATTTAGATCAACATATGTTAGTACTGCTTCGCCTCGAACTGTTTCTGAGCCAAAGTAAGAAAGAGATAGAGAGAGAGAGTCGTATTCAAACGTAGAATAAACTCCTTACTTCAAATCAGCAACAGTAGTGACAATAGAATATGTGGCTCTCCTCCCCGGATAACTTCGTCGACATTGGACTATCTGTATCCGGTTTTATCTTCCTCTTCTTCTTCTGTTTCTATTTGGTAATAGTGGAAGGTTTAAATTGTTTGAAAATACACCGCAGCAGGACATGGCTGAGCTAAAGCCATGTCTATCGTTTTTTTTTAAGTATATTTTTTTTTATCTTAGGAAGTTCAATAAATTATTTTCTATAATAAATATATACCTAGATATGTAGTCGTATATATAAAAACTTCTTCGCTATAAATAATTTGCTTTCAAAGGAAATACTTAAATTCTCTACTTTATTTGCGAAAATATGCTGATTTTATAATTATACATACCTACTATATAAATACTATATATACGAGTGTATATACACGTACATACGAGTATACCATATACTATTTGTACGTACATATGTAGATATGAAGATAATTTAGTAATATTTTAGTTAAAAATTTTAAAATATCTAAATCTCTATTCAAGTAGCCGAAAAAGCCTACGGAGGAAAATATTTCAAACAGAGTAAATCGTTTATGTCATCAGCAGGCATACATATACTATATGGTACATACATACATACATATTTGTCAACCCAAAAGCCAAAAAGATAATTAAGTTCCGGACACCTGCTGACTCAATTTCGTAACGACAGAGTCATTTGTTACTGAGCAAATAAAAATATGCACATCCGGCATAACACACACACATAGTTAAACATACATACTATGTATGTATTTGTGCTTTACACTAGTTATATAAATAGTTCGTGAAAGGCTAAAAAAAAGGTAGAAATTATAATTATACAAAACACAGGCTTAGTGCGGCTACAGTATGTGCAGGAGTGGGGATTTCATTGACCGGCTGACTGCCTGTCAATCATATCAGAAATGTTTTTTCCTTTGTTTTCATTTGGTTTAACTAAATTCAAAATGAGAGTTCAAAACCCACAGCTGTCGCTGCCAACCGAGTTGATATGCCTTTATTTACACACATACATACAAACATATTTGGGTATTTGTACATTTGCAGTTGGGCGAAGTGAGTCCGTAATAAACCACTCGATGGTCGACTGTTGCCGGTAATAATCGTCATAATGTTGATGGAGAGTTGGCGTCGAGAGTTGAGGTTAGCAGTAAAAAGGCATGCAACAAATGATGGTGCTCACCGCCCACGCTGCTCCTGTTGCTGTTTTGTTTTTTTTTTGTTGCGTGGACGGGGTAATAGTTTCAATGATGAAGCGAGTTAGGCACGTAAATTTGTACAATTGTATTTACAAGAAGAACTGTGCATGGTTAGGCAACACTCGGGTTTTCAACGGATATTATTGTGGATAGCGGTGAGTTACAAGCTGTCGTTTTGCTACTTCTAATGTGTAGACCGGTATGATGTGGTAGGTACGTGGGTTGGATAAGTTAGTTATTGTGAAACTTTTGTTTACGTTACCCCAGTAAGCGATCGAGTTTGATATTTTTTTTAGGAATATTTATTATATTATATTTGCTACGAAAGATTATTTAATGTCTCTGGAGTTTTTTTTAAACACGTTTCACTTTTTAGCTGAGGCTCGAACGTTATGAAAATCCCCTATGATCTACCAAAGACATGTATTAAGGAGTTATATACAGTTAATGGACCAAAAAAAAGTTTACATACTTATTATGGTATTATTCAACAATATTTTAATCCTTATAACTAGTAAAAATATTTCTATGGAGAAGAGCTACAGCTGATCTCCAGGAGGTCCTCTGAAAAAAGACGTCTTGCGGTGACCACTCTATCTCTGAACTGGATCATCTGAAATTAAAAAACCAAACAGATTTCGTTAAAGTAATGTTAAGTCTAGTGATTAATCACGAAGGAATAAGCAAAAACATTTTTTGTCAAAATGGCGCCTTCTCAAAGAAAAAAGTCGGAAAAATTAAACCTTAGTTTAGTCACTGAAGAATATATTCAAGAAGCTTGTGTTAAAATTTTAGACAAATCGGTTCAGCCGTTTTCGAGTTATAGTGGGTACCGGCTTAAAGTTATACTTATACTTCCAAGCGCTCCGAAACATCTTTACAAATGTGCGTGTAACTTCGAAAATATTTGTCGGATCGATTTGAAAATTCTTGTGTGTATTCTTAAATATATGTAGACACAGAAAATGAAATAAAAGAAATCGATTTTTTTTAAATCATAACTGTAAGGGGTTAATTCCTCTGTAAGAAGCGTCAAATACTTTACGTAATCGTGAACTAACTTTGACATCGTCATTTCTTCAGAAGACAATTTCTGTAATTAAAAATTATAACATAAATAAATCAATATGGTTTTTTGGTTTCCTATTATGTTCTCTAAAATACTCAGTTCGCTACCAATTACCTTCCCCTCGTTCGATTTTCTTTTTCCCTCTCTTTCGTTTATGGTAATACCTTGGTAATAGTTTAGCCTTTTCTTCTTTGGCCCATAAGAGGTGGGTGCAAGGATTTCAAGCCAATAAGGAAACACAACGAAACGAAATGTGAAGAAGGCTTAATAAAATTATATTTCATTTAATATTAAACTGAGGGCGTGGTGTGGGGTATACAACAGCAGCAGCAAAATGTATTGTAAATAACAATAATAAAAACGGTATAATAGAAACACGTTGACGTAACATGAAAAACGTAAATGAAAATGCAAAGATTCTAGAAATAATAAAGTTAAAATGGCTAAAGTGGAAATAATGATAATAATAATAAGGTGTAAGTATACTATTCTAATCAATATTTAGAATTAATTTTTCCAACATTTAACATACACATATCTAACATTACTTTTTAAAATTACTTTTATAACTCCCTTACCATTAATGTATTTTTGCTTTAAATGGCTAACATTAAAAATTAATTATTATAAATAATAAGGTTAATTGACATAGATTTCCACTGAAAACATCTCAGGTTACGCGCTGTAATTTAGTGCGTCTTATTTCAATTGCCAGTGCTTGTAATTACGATAGGGATGTGCCTAATTTAAATGATAAAATAAAATAAAATAAAATAAAATAAAATAAAATAAAATAAAATAAAATAAAATAAAATAAAATAATATAAAATAAAATAAAATAAAATAAAATAAAATAAAATAAAATAAAATAAAATAAAATAAAATAAAATAAAATAAAATAAAATAAAATAAAATAAAATAAAATAAAATAAAATAAAATAAAATAAAATAAAATAAAATAAAATAAAATAAAATAAAATAAAATAAATTATAATATAATATAATATAATATAATATAATATAATATAATATAATATAATATAATGAAATGAAATAAAATAAGTTTAAATTTTAAAGAATACATATCTTCCAATTGTGGCCATAAAAAATTCGTTATCATCTCACGATAGCGAACACCATTCACAGTAACTGCCTGACCGGCCTCATTTTGGAAAAAATACGGCCCGATGATGCCGCCAGCCCATAAACCGCACCAAACAGTCACTCTTTGTGGGTGCATTGGTTTTTCGACAATCACTCTTGGATTCTCACTCGCCCAAATGCGGCAATTCTGTTTATTGACGAATCCACTGTGGGGAAAATGTGCCTCATCACTGAAGATGATTTTCTTCGAAAATTTTCATAATAAGTCTGGATAACTTTAACACGTTGTTGGATTGTGTATCTCTCCAGTCTGAAATAGAGAAATGTCAAATTAAATTCGGAAAAAAACTTGACGTTTAGGTGTGGTTCACATTCAACATCGGCCCTTACAATTTAACCACCCTTTATATTTTGTATTATGCTTTCATTTTACATTAATATTTTTTAAATAATTTTTTTTTATTACTAACTATATATTGTTACATTATATAAATTGTAATTTTTTATTTTTTATATTGTATTGTTTTGGGGCACTCCCAACCAACTACCATTCGGTAAGCGAGGGTTTGAGTCATGGCCTGACCAACATCAAAAATTGAAGAAAATTAACTCTTTTAATTGCGGTTACCCTCAGGCCCTCCGAGTGCATGTATGACACGTGAAAATCCATCGGAAGTTTGAAGGCGGCTGAAAAAAATTGTAGATCCCTCCAAAGTCTAGTTTTTGCAAAAATCCTTTCATTGGTTACAAAGCGCCCATTATATGTAATTTTCTTTTGGATTTATTTTGATTACTGCTTTGTTACATATTCTTGCAATCCATTTCCTTAGCAGTGAAATTAAACTAAAAAAAGGGGATTTTAATATAAAAAGTATTTTTTTCATTAGACATCCCTAATGTTCATCCAAATATTTAACTACGTTGAATTATATGTATGTGTGTTATTTCTTTGTTTTTTTTTGCCATCAACACAGTCTGTGCCACATTGTCACTGCCGCTTACTAACTCAGCTTAAGTGGCTTTATGTTTTAATTTCGAAATGTAAAATTTGGGTTAAAATCCTGCTGCGCAGCAGAATTAAACAAACACAGTTACCTACATACACGTATGTATTTACATATATAGAAAATTACTAACTGTACCTTGTAGGCGGCTGACTGGCATACAATAAATGGGCTCAAGCACATCGCACTCGCATTAATTTCGAAAATCTGCAACAATCACTGCCGCTACGTAAGCAACTCGTGCCAGGAAGTATCCTTACACGACGCTCATACATACATACATACATACATACATACATACGTTAAGATATGCTTGCAGTAAAATGAAGAGTCTGAACTGGGAATCCTTTTCTTATTACTACTTCTACTAGCATGTTGATCCAATTCCTGTTGCTCAATTCATTTAGGTGTGTGTGTATGTGTGTGTGTAGATACACACGTTTCGGCGGCATTTCCAACAGCTTTCAGCATACCGTTAATGGTAATAGCATTCATTGGTGCCATTTGGTGTGGGAGTGCTGAGTGCTGAGCACTGTTGCTGTTGTCGTTGTGTTGTGACACACATACATAAGCACATAAGATTTCGTAATTGTTTCATTTCCAGGATTTACATTGCAAATATGCCTTGGTCGGCAGTTTCTTGCAAATTATTCCATGCACAGCATTCATTTAACTGGCCTTAGCCATCTAGAGCTACACCTACACCTTTACCTCATTTGCCTCCTTTGCTTTGGCACATGACTGAAAGTTGTATTTACACACACCAACACACACTCACACGCTAGTAGTCACATATGTACAGTCTCAAAATCTGAAGTAGAAATCTTTCCCTCCCACCAGACGTAGCATGCCCATACTTCTGAGGCACCAGCACCAGCACCAGCAGCTCTACACTTGGCATCAACAACAGCTCAGTCAACATCAACACCAACTGGGCTACAAAACAACAACGAGCCTTTTCTACCTCTGCTTCTTCTACCACTCCATGCTTTCGTGTGTGGGTGGTTGGACGTTACCTAACATTGGTGCGACCGAATGGTTTGCCTTTCACCAGCTTGAGTAGATTTAACCTAATTAAGAATGTTCAACAGGACGTTGCAAGAATACAAATGAACAACCGTAAAACGTTGCTCCTTTACTCAGATCGTACTCATTGTAGTTTGTTGTTGCTCTTAGTGAGAATGCTTGTGCCAAGTGTGGCCGTTGTGGCAGCACTCCAGCTGGTCGAGGAGGTGGAGCAGGTTAGTGCAAACCTCGTAGTTGCTAAACCCTGTTACACTTGTTTTGTTCGATTTGCGGTTGCTTTTAGAAAGGTGGTGAAGAAATCGATGGTCTACTTTTCTGTCTATCGGTCTGACAGAGTTGTCGACCATCTCTCTGTGGGTTTCTCACATTTAATTTAATAGATTTATCGCCCCGGATATTCCGCACACCTTTCAGATGATTTGGAGCATAGATATCAAAAAGAGGGAATGAAAAAATGATCAGTCGTAGCAAGCACCAGCCTACCCTGGGGGCAATGAGTATTTGAAATTTAGTCCGATCCAGAAAAAAACTCAAGTGCGAGTTGGAGTGAGGCCTACCAGTCTAAGAGCTCTATCTTATTTGACGATGAAAGCTTTCGCCGTGAGAAACTTGAGAAACACCGAAAGTCTGACACCGACAAAACATTAAAACTGCGGAACTAGAGAGGCGACAGCAGGAGAGCTGAATATGGAAACATCATCATGAAAAGGGAAAGACTCATGAATGATCTCATGACATTTTCACATCAACTCTTAATACGGACTTTAAAAAAAGTTTTTCCGCGTCCAAAAAAACGTTCGGTCCCAACTGAACATTGCTCTTTCGCACTTTTTGTTTATTTTGCTAGTTGTTGTAGTCATTACCGTTGTCGCTATTCAAGGAGCGGTTCGTTTTAAGGTGTATTTGTTCTTGTTGTTGTTGTTGTTGTCATTACGGTTTTTGCTATTCTAAGCGCGAAAGTATTTGTGTGTATGTGTGTGTATATGTTTGTCATTTTTAATTTTAATTTAAACAAATGTTGTCAACATCTTTCCGTCTTCTACATTCCTCCTTCATCCTTCCTTCGTTGCTGCTTTTTCCCCTCCTCTTTCCACACGACTATTCAACGTTCCTCAATGCTATTTGTTATTTAAGCATTTTACTTTTGCTTAGTCATTTTCGTTGCGCTAGTTGTTGTTAAATTTGTTGTTGCTGTTGTAGTGTTTTTGTTTTTGTATATGCGAACGCTTGTTAAATATTTCAGTTGATGAGTTTAGAGCGGAATTTGTTGATGAAGGAGGCGAAGAGAGACGGGCGAGTTGCGGACAGTGCCACGATGTGTCGCGTCACTTTGGTTGATGTCCTCGCTGAAATTTCTTCAGGATTAAGTGGCATTTGTATGCCTGGGCACTGGCACTTTATCTTCATTACATACCGTTCGACTGTCAGCCCCAAATACGGTCGATAAAAGCGGTGGTGTTGTTGTGTTCCAACTGGCTTTCGGTTGAACTTGGGTTAAGTTCGATTCTTCGTCGCTTAGTCCATGTGATTTGCTGGGTCAAGGCACTACGGTTTATGTCAATTTCACTGCTTAAATGTATTCTACTGCTATTGCTAGAGGTATAGCAAATACAACAACAATTACACACATACATACTACATACAGAAAATTCAATTTTGATTGTGTGCCATTTTTCATTCGACACAGAGGCAAATGTCAGCAGCGAAAGGGACTTAATGAGAGCAGAGAGTCAATGGTTCTGTTGTGTGCCGCATGTTTATTGTCTCATTTTGTGTGCTGCCTATGCTTGTAGATGTGTGCGTGTGTGTGTGTTGGCAGTGCGTAATAGCTCTGTAATATGTTGCATATTTAGGTTGTAATTGCGTTTAATTAAAATCAAAATTTTGTGAAATTAAAATTTGTTGACGTGAACGTGGAGGGAATTTTGATACTCAAATTTCTCTTCATCAATCGCTTTGAACGTACATATGTATGTATATAAATATGTAGCGTGCAGTCGAACTAAGAATCTTTTGAGTACTTTGAATTCAAAGGAAAAGAGTTTCTTGATAAAATTTGTCACATTTCTTACCTAATCTGATCGTGGCTGCCTTAGCCGAATGATTAGCCGTGCATAATATTACGCGAAAGTGCATGAGTTGGAACCCTTATCAGATCAACATCACAGATTTAATTGGCGCTTAGTAACCGCTGAAGCGATTTTCGGCCGTGCTCCTCCTCCAATTTGTGGTTTTGCGTCTTGATGTTTTTCCAAACAAATGGAGGAACCTACAGTTTATACTAAGCCGCCTTCGAGTGGCGAATGAATTTTTATGTGGATCTTTTATTTCTTGTCAGAAATACACTCGGAGGTTTTGAGATTCCCTGACGAGGGCCGATCGCATTTAGAAAAATTAGTTTTTTTATAATTTTGGATGGTGGTCGAACTATGACTCGAACTCTGTCGAATATTAGTACGCAATGCTTACCAATCCAAGATTATACAAGATTAATTTCGAGTTAATTTCTCTGCTTCTACCGGCAGGTCTTGCATCGAAATCTTTCATAGCTGGATTATTCTTATTCAACGTCCATGCTTCCGCACCATATAGCAGGACGGCAATGATGAGGGACTTGTAGAGTTTGGTTTTCGTTCGCCGAGAGAGGACTTCACTTTTCAATTGTCTACTCAGTCTAAAGCAGCCCCATTTGGTGAGAGTGATTCCGCCATAGATTTCCAGACTGACATTATTATTGATGTTAATGGCTGTATCTGTTAACAGTGACGTGGAACCCAAAGCTCGCGAGCTGATTGTATGGTCCCATTTTTTACGAATTGGTCGGAACACACTCAGGTTCCAATCGTTGTAGTTTGTTAGATTTTATAGTTTTGGCGGAGTGACACAACTACTCCTTGCATAGTCCTGGCAACTCATTCAAAAGAGTTGCACATAAATACATATATATACGTAAAATTTGCTTGTAGGTATAATTTTTTAATCTAATGGGAATTTATATTTTTAAAAATTTTTAACAACAAAAAAAAAAAAAACAAAAATCTCCATTGCTTCTTCACTCAAGCGAAAACTCATCAGTAATTAAAATCCCACACAAAAACTCTTTTGCACAGATAAAAGAATTCATCGCAATATAGACATACATATGTATAAATATTAACCATTAAACACTGGTAAAATGTACAAATAAACAAAGGCAGATTACGCTTCTGTGAACGATAATAAATTAAAACCCCTTTGGTCCGTTAAAAACAAAAAAAAAAAATAAATAAATAAATAAATATTGAAAATTATAATTCCAATATTTGACCAGAAAAGTATGAAAAATAAATATTCATAAAAATATTTAAGAACAATGATTTATAAATAGTGATATACGATGGTAAGTTGACCAGAAAAAAAATCCTTTTTGTATTTATTCGTGATCTTTGTCCTTTTTTTATCTTTTTTACCTACATAATCGCCATTGATTTCAATGCTTTTCTTAAACCTATAGATCCACTTCTGAAAACTGTCTTCAAAATCTTGCTTTTTAAGCTAATCAAGCTCAGCATTGACCATTTTCAAATTTGTTTAGGGGAAATTGAGCAAAATGTACTCGAGCCTCTTTTTGAGCCTCATTTACAATTCGTGGTGCCCATCTAGCAGATTTCTTCGTGTATCCATGCCATGGCATTAAGCCCATTAGCAATAATTTCTTGTGTCAATCGTTGATCTTCGTCAATTCTGAACTTCACCAGAGCTACAGTGACGTCATCAGTGAAAGATTTTGGTCGACCTTCTTGGGGCTTGCCCTCTACGGAAAAATATTCGGTCTGGAATCTTCGGAACCTAGAACTAGAACTAGAAAGAGTATTTAAAGACTCTGCTATTTTGCGTTTTCTCTTCTCCATTTTAGCCGATCGTTTTAAAATTTGAAAGGAAAAATAATAAAGTAATTGTAGAGGATTTGGTAATTTGACCGAATTTTTCTTAATCCCCTCGTATATTATAAATTATGTGCGTTTTTTATGTACTAATAATCCAACCTTTTTGGTTTGCTTCATCCACCGCAATCAATAAAATCAATTACCATGATGCTGATTAGATGATGCTTTAAACTGATGTAAAATATGATAGATGCGCGTGGTGTTGTCCTGTGTGTCTTCCATTTTATTACAGAGTTCAGTCATCACTGCTTTCCTAAATTGGCTCTTAAAAGACACTTCTGTGCTTATTGGTTCGAAGCTAACTTGATAGATAGGTGGGAAAGATTTTTGTATAAAACTAGGCGTTGCATTTCTCATTATTATGATCTTAAACGCTCTTATTGTATTCGTAAAAATGGTAAAATAATTAAAGATTGTATGTGGTTTCAAAGTTCTTTCGGCGGATTTGCCACCGAAATTGAGAGAGCTACATACGTACTTGGTTTCACAACTCTCCCTTAATGTAAGAGTTCTGACAGATAGGCTGAAATTCTGCCAGACCTCTTTGTTTTGGCTCTGAGGGATTAAGTTCGGAAGATATTTGCTCACAACTTATGTCAACTCTTGAGCCCAGAAAGAGTATATCTACAGTTTTATACAATAATTTTCATATCAGAAATACACACGAAGCGGTTGATATTAGTCGCTTGGCTATAGCAATCATCAGCTTTGAACTTTCATTACCCAATAATTAAACCAAATTCAAAGAAAATTTATACAAAAGTTCATTTGTGGCCAAATCAGCGATTACTTCTATTTGGTCAGATTATATATTTAGCGGCAGGTGAAGTTATTAAGCCTCTCTCATAGAAATTCTTATCCTTATTGGCAAATAATTGGCAGAAATGATTTTCACAGCCTTCCCTTAAGGTCATTTTTTCACCAGTCAAATCATTCGCCATAGGCAGGAAAAGTTGGTAATAATTTGGTGCGAGGTCCGAATTATAAGGTGAATGAAACCAAGCTTTCGGAACTTCAGGCGATGTGTGTGGTTTGGATTTCTCCTGATGAAACACAATTCCACTCTTATTGCCTAAAGCTGCACGTTTCTCGGCGATTTCTTCTTCCTTCAAGCCGTCAAATTTTTAACAGTATTGGTCCGAATTCAGAGTTTGTCCGTTGGCGAGCAGCTCATGGTTGATGATTCCTTGCCAATCCCACCAAACTCACAAAAAAGCCTTTCTCGCCAGCAATCTTTGCTTGGTGACCGATTTCTCGGCCGAACTCACTTTATGATGTTTCTCGAAAAGATTTTCCTACAGGTGGTGGGGTTAATTTAAAATTAGAAGCTCCTCATAAAAATCTAGCAGCCGTTTGTAGGTGGATCAGAACAAACTCTAGATCCCCATATGTGAGACACAAACCAAAAATTGGAGTAAGAGTTTGACCGAAAAACGCTTAAGCAATTTCAATGCGCAAGTTAAATTTCATATATAGATATTGGTGTATCCAAGGCTCCAACCATGACTATTTGTGCTTTTTTAAATAAATAATACAAAATATTTTTTAGAAACAGTTTTGTCAAAATTTTTAGCAAATTTATATTAATTAAATTATTTGCTCTTATTATGAGATTAAAAAAGTTCGTTTGAAATTTAGTTATTAAATTAAAAGTGTGAATCTTGGATGAGAAATTTAGAAAACTCCGAAATGTAGGCAACGTTTTTAATATACGTATACTGTATTAAACTCTTTACTTTTAATGTTTTCCGACACAGAATCAACTGGATATATCAAAAATTTAGAACAGGTTCCTAAAACATGAAATTCTAATTGTTATATTGTAATTCATTTTAAATTTTATTTTGTTGCTTTTGCTACTCTACACTGCAACACCGCAAAATCATCATTAACGTGAAGGTGTAAAAATATTGCCACAGCTGTAAATTGCTGCAGCAATAAATGTGTGCGTTACAGTTAACAGTTAACCACAAATACAATTGTTTGTGCCGCAATGTCACGGCGTGTTGCTTGCAATGATGTGACGCAGATGCTATGCCGATATACTCTTGGCACTCAATCGACAGTCAAATGTGCCGACACATTGATAGGCACTTACAGTGAAGGCAGCCATATTGCCAACAACAACAACAACAGCAACGGCAAAAAATAGCAGCCACCGCTGGTAAAAAAAAACTCCAATACAATCGTTATTATGGAGGTGGGTGGATGGGTGATTGATGGAACAGTGCCAAAAAGCAGAAATAAAAATAACAACAGCACCTGTAATAGCAACAGGAACGCCACTGATGCGACTGCTGTAACGGCATTATATGTGAGAGTAACGAGTAACGGTAAAAGCCAGTCAGCCAAAAGTGTAGTCAGCAATAATTTTGTGGCTGCGGCAATGCTGTTGTTGTAAAATTGTTAAGAGTGAAGGAAGCGTTCACCGCGGAAGCAACAATTGCCAGCGCAAGCAACAAAATACGAGTAGTTCGCAACTGTGTGTGTGGTTGTGTGTGTGTGCTCTATTTATGTGTGCTGATGTTGGCATAAATTTTCTGCTGTTGTAATAATGAATATTTTCGTAGCACATTTTCGTCATTTACGCCATTTTTCCTCACTGTGGCAACCAACGGCCGACTCATAGCTCGCAGTTCGGCTGTGATTATTGTTATTGCGACGCAGCAACACAATCGCACGGACGCAAAAATGTATCGTATCACCACTCGTTCACTTGGTTTTTGTTATTTTTGTTGTTCTTATTGTTATTTGTTATTATTATTTATTTATATTTTGCTTTATGGTTCTCTTGGCTTATTGTCGCAGTTGGTTGGTTGTTTGATGTGAGTGTGTTTATGTGTGCGTGTGTGTGAATGTGCTTGTTTGTATGTTTGCAACTTCGTTTATATTTTATTGTTATTGTAATAAAAATGTAAATGTGCGAAATAAATGAAGTGCTGCAGATTTTCTCATAATTGTTGCTGGCGATTATGTAAATGCTGTAAGGGTTTTTTGCCTTTTAATGGGGCGCTGACTGACTGATAATTTTTTATTTTCGCACTTTTTGTGCTTTTTTTTATTGCCAGCGCATTCATTAATTTGTGTCTGTTTGTTAATATATATATGTATGTATGTGGGGTTTTTTGTTTTAATTTTTGTTGTTTTGTTTTTGTTTACAAATTAAATAGTAATAAATTGGGAATAAGAATAATTTACAGGAGACAATCATATTTCGGACTCCATCGAAGTCGATCAGCATGTTTTGTTGTGCAGAGTTTACTATCTTTGCTCACCCAGGCATTATAGTCGCCCAAGCGGGATTTTGTGACGTGGGCAGTGCTCCTAGATGCGTTCGATGTCCTCATTGCAAGCATCTTTGATACCATCGTTCTCTTCTTTCGTAGCAACATTTTGCAGAATTTCCATTTGATGCGATTTGCTGCGAGACGTTCATCCATCGGGGTGAATGTCAGTACTCCATGCACCTTTATATGGCCGCTGGAATACATGTCATTGGGACCAACTCCTTTCTGTGCTTGCTCCGCCAATCGCATTTTGGGAGAGCGCTGATGTCAGCATTTAGTCTTACGAGGACATCAACCAACTAGACAGAATCACCTTCCTAATCGGTCCGGGTATATGCTCTCATATCGCAGTCCTTAGTAGATTTGTACGATGGTGTTGCCTCTTTTTCGTTCGAGCGGGTTTCAATGGGGTGTGTGCCAAAAACAGCGCATAAGCTCATTGCGGGAGTAGGTTAAGGTTTTGCGCATATTCACAAAGTGAAGTGTTTTCAAAAAGACCGTTATCGGAGCTGCACCGCTGGTAAACAGACGTCACAAAAAGACTCTAGTGCATGCTTAAGCAGGATATGTCGTGGTGGTCTAAGGCACCATACGGCTCCATTATGGCATCTCACGTAAGAGTAGGAATTGGGCCGGACTACACCCAATTACACCTACTCCGAAACTCTACCTAGGAAATTAGTTACTATTAGCCAGCAATTTCCGAAAAGTTTCATGACGATAATGCACCGTCGTACCGAGCTGTAGTTGTGAATGATTTTAAGACCAAAAACTCGTTCAATACCATCGATCAACCACCGTATTCACCGGATTTGGACCTATGGGACTTTTTTTTTGTTTCCAAAAATCAAATTACCATTCCGTGGGAACCGTTTCGACTCGATTGACGCCGTAATAGAAAATTCAACAAGATGGTTGACAGATCGCACTCATTTTTGGCATAGTGATTAAGGACAGTGCTGCCAACTGAACAAAAAAAAGTGCTGAAAAATATTCAGCGCGGGCAGTTTAAATGACAACTTTCTGAAACTTTCTGGTTTTAATGTATATTTGTTTGTTGCTGTTTCGCTACTGCATATTTGCCCACTAGCAAAAGGTACGGCCTTGGAAGGGAAGAGGTAAAGTGGAAAGTGTGTTCTTCTTGCGTGAATTCATCGCTGAAAATTAACACGGGAATATCATAGCAAATATGAGGCCCGCTTTTTTCCGAAGATCTTTTGGAGTAAGGGAAGTTTTCAAGTTGGTTTTCCTGGTTGGTTATTGCAAACTCACTACTACACTTACCAAATAAGCGGCCATTTCAGGTAAAGGGGTTTCCAATAAGGGGTGTTCTTTCGATTCGTATTCTGCTATTTCGGTAGATATCACTTTTGAAGCTGTAATTTTTTGATATTTGACAAGTTAAAACTACGCCCGTTATAAAAATGGAGCCCTACACGCTTCGGCAACACATGGAAAATATTAAAATTCAGTCATGTAAAGAAAAAAACACGTGCACGTTGCCCGAGAACAATTGAGAGTATTGCTGCTGTAGCCGAAACTGTTGTAGAAAGCCCAGATTTGTCCAATCGTTGTCCTTCTTCCGAATTGGACATTCCACAAACGTCATTACACCGTATTTTACATAAAGACTTGGGTATTAAGGCTTAAAAAGTTCAGCTAACACAAGAACTCAAGCCGACCGATCATCAACAATGTCGGTTCTTCGTTGATTGGGCTCTTGAAATGCATGAAAATTAATCGGAATTTCATCGAAGATCATTTTGACCGATGAGACCCATTTCCACCTCGACGGTAACATCAATACACACACCTGTCGCATATGTGGCTCGGATTTATTGTTGAAAAGCCGTTACATCCACAACGTGTAACTGTTTGGTGTGACCATAAACCGCATAAGGTAGAGTGATTGGACCTTACTTTTTGGAAAATAAGACTGGAACAACAGTTACGGTGAATGGTTTATGCTTTCAAGAGATTAATAATGATTTTTTATGGCCGGAATGGGATGGTATTGATCTGAGGAACTTTTACTTACAACAAGACGACGCTACGTGCCACACAAGATATTGTGAAATATGTTGTCAATTTTAGCAAACCATAACTTCTGTAAAGAAAATTAAAAACCAATCAGTACGATTTTCGTTAGTTTTAGCACGATAAAAACTAACTCATAGAACCGAGTTTCTCAAAGCAAAAAAGCTTTCATAGTTTCCCTATTAAAAATATTCTTATATTTTTATAATTGTTTAATTAATCAAATATTTAATTAGGCGCTCTTAACTCATGGACATATTATTTTTAACCCTGCTCAGAAAAATTATTTTTTGTTAAATTTGTGCTATAATGCTAGGTCCCTTAGGAAAGTTGCAAGATCTGACACCTACCTGGTAACGAGATATGAGTTGCTTCTAAGCAGCAAAAAAATTCCTGCAGTCTAACTACGCCAAATTTCGTCAATCGTCATTAAAGCAATTTTTCTCTAAGCTTTTAGTTATAAAACAGCATCACTACTTTTATAAATTTTTCACTTGCAAATTTTAAAAATTTGGCTTTTCTTGTACACTAAAAATCGCACACTACTAGCTCGTCACAATAAACTGAATGCTAAAGTATTTGTTGTGCTTGTTGTGTTCTCACAAGCTTTCTAACATTTATTGGTTTTACGTTATTTTAAATAATATTAAACACAGAAGATGCTTATAAGCAACTCTAGGATCAAAAGGGTTAAACATTTTGTGAAACAGTTTTGCTTTTGAAGGAGTCACTAAATCTGAGTAAAAATCTCTTTCTTATTTTTGCGAGTATATGTATATAAATAAGTTATCTGTTTCACTATTTATATAGAAATTGTATTTTCTTAGGAAAAATTCTTTAAAAAAATTTCGGTTATTCAATTTTTGCTTCCACGATTCTCATATTTTGGTTTACTAAATGATTATTTTTTTTTTGCCCAATCAGAAAATGAATTTAAAATTTGAAAATCCACTATTTACATAAATGGGGAAAAATCTTGTGAAAAAATTAATTATTCAATCGCTTTCAATCATATGTACATATGTACCTATACTTCCACTTTTCTTTTTCTACGTGTTTTTGTGTTTAAAATCAAATAAACCAATTTTACTTAACGTGTTTGTTTTTGGTTTTTTGCTTTTGTTTTTTTTTTTTCCTATCAACATTTATTTTTATACCTCACCATTGGATTGAATGCCTCGGTCGGTTCACTTTATTCAACTCACATTTTTGTTTACCGCGGCAAATTAATTTTTATTTACCTGAACATCGATTTCAGCTATGGTCTACTCATAATTTATTTACGCAATGTTTTCAATGTTTTCAATGCTTTCGAATTGCGCTTAAATGGAATTTTTTTTTATACATTTTTCGGAACGGACGGTCGCTCGGTGGCTTTGATGAGGACGACAAGGCAAAGAGTGTTCACATATGTATGTATGTATGTAGGTCTATCGCACAATACACTGGAGATCAACAAAAGGATGAGAGAAAATGTTTTGAATTTAGTGAATTATTTTAAAATTTATTTGAGCAAAAAAGTATTTGTAAATAAGGAAACCGAAAAAAGCGAGGTGCTGCTATTAATGATGAAACACCTACCTCTAGAAATAGATATAAACACAATCACAGATACGCTGGGGACAAAAAGAGTTGTTAACTATCTGGATGTAAGGCTAGACTCTAGATTTTGCTACTGGGCTCAAATCCAGCACGCCGCTGTTATAGCCTCCAAAGTGCCCCTATGGAAAAACTCTTAATTCGGACCTGTACTTTCAAGCAATTAGACCTTCTGAAGGAAGCAATCACCCAGAGGCGCACAGCTTTGACCAATAAGAGGGGAATTGTGTTTCATTATAGGCGTGTAAACGCCAAGTGACCCGCGAGTGTTACTCTCTCAACCTGACGCTTAGTGTACTCCTATATATCACTCCCGACTGCAGCGGAAGGCGTTTGGCGCGAATCCACTTGTGACGCGCCTATTGGTTGGGTTCTATTTAAAAATCAGCAATGATTTTGAACTTTTTTTCCAACACTTTTTGCTATCTCATCGCATCATAGGCGTATAAACGCCAACAGGAAGAGAGTGATTTAAACGCTTGAAATGAAATAAATCACAAAAAAAAGTTAAAGGAAAAGAGCACGTTGGTTATCAATGCTTTACTGGTGGCTGGTTGGGCTATTGAAATTGAGGAGACAGCTGGTGTACCAAAATTAAATCACGTGACTGAGCTTGTACGAGTATTTGTGGAATATTTTCAGTTTGTCAATTTGCGTTAGCCGCGAACAGGGTGGCATGCAACGTGACATATGATACGTGTATGACTGGCCAGAAACAAGAGGAATGACTCTATAGGAGGTACATATACCAAAAAAGAGGAAACAAATTCACAGTTTCATATGACGGAAGGATGTCGGTGCGCCAAAGGTGGACATGAGCTCTTCCGCTGCACAGCTGTGTGAGTCAGTCTGCAGTGCGCGTATCGGCCTATGAATGGTTGTTTTTTTTTTTTTTTGACTTATATGAACTCATTTGTATGGTAACGAGATTTTTTCCGCTGTTACTTTACGCTTGGTAATTGACAAAAGCGGTATTAAATACTCTATATGCCATTTGATAGAATGAATTTTATTATTGCAAGCTTTCTCATATAAAATATGATATGCTGAGTGTGTTGGATACATACATACCTATATATATTTACACTTTTACGTTGAAATGGAATTCAATAATCGAGTACCGTTTCATTTTCGGGCTGCTTTTTTAGGTGCATTTTCAAACCATTTCAATGAAAAACTCAGCTCAGTCATTGCAATTCGACTTTTATATCCTGTACGCACATATGTACGAGTATATAAGTATGTATTTTATTTTATAGTTGTTATGTGATAATGATAAGAGTTTGAGTAACTATTAAAATTGAATTTGTTATTAAAGGCAATGGCGTGCAATGAGGGCTTAAGCTCGGTGATTTGGCAAAGAGAAACATTTTTTACTCAGAGTGGTTTATTATTTTTCATCGGTGCTGATATATGGTAAGCTTATTTACGTGTTTCCTTTAAAGTTTTTTTTCACATCGGCTTGCGCATTCGTTGCAAGTTGTGTAATATAATATATGATGAATTAAAAAGTCAGCTCTGATGTGTTTTTCTATAAACTCTTTGCAGTGCTAGTATTTTTAAACTTTTAAAATATATTTTATAAAGTTTTTAGCTCTATGAATTGGAATTGGATAATAAAAAATTAAATTTGAATTGCTAATATTTTTTTCTTTTTAATGTTAATGGTTATATTATTGCTTAGTGGCCGAAAATTCAAGCGATCTCAGTGACATCTCAAGAAACATTTCAATGTGACTAATACAGAATATTAGGAATATTGACTGTGAAAAAACAGATTTAATTATTTCTCTTAATTATTATCCTTTTTCTGGCTATATTACATTTATTTTTCTTGCATTCTTTTTCTCAATTAACTTAATTTAATTTACTTTTATTTCAGTTTTGCAAAACATCGCTGCTCAAATCTTTTTTATAGTTTAGTTTAATATTATTTAATTATTTTTTTTTGGCACTGTATTCTTATTTGATTTTGTTTTCACTTTATTTAATTTAACTTAATTTCATTTAATTCAGTTTTAACTGGGTTTCATTCTATTATATATAAATTTATTTTATTTCATTTGTTTTTATTCCACATATTTTCGTACATTTTGTATATTAACTTTAGGGAAAGGAGCTATACCCTATAACCAATATGATCAGAATGCGAGCTGAGTTGATTTAGTCATGTCTGTTTGTCCCTCTGTTTGTACGCAAACTACTCCCTCACTGTCTGAGACAAATTTGGTACACAGAGCGCTAGTTATTGGTTGGAAGTGGCCATAACCCCCACCAACCAATTTTTCAGACCCGAGAATTAATATGAATTAAAAATTTTTCAGATCAGAGAATTAATATTTAATCCGAAAATGAAATACCATATTTGATATAGTCATGAAAGCAATATACACTTCGGCATGACTGAAGTCATATTTTATCGAAGCGGCGATGGCCGACTGGTTACCATTGCGTACTGCCATTCGGAAGGACAGGGTTCGAGTCTTGGTCCGACCAACATAAAATATATATATATATATATATATATCAAAAATTAATTTAAATAAAAATTACCCCTTCGAGTGTATTTATGACATAAATCAAAAGCTCCTCATAAAAATCCATCGGCCGTTCAGAGGCAGTTGGTATAAATTGTAAGAATCTCCATTTGTTGGAAAAAATATTAAGACGCAAAACCACAAATTGGAGGAGGAGCTCGGCTGAAAATTGCATCAGCGGTTACAAAGCGCCATTATATATATATTTTATTATATTTTTATTTAATTTAATTAATATAAATTTTGTTTTATACCAGTTTATTTTATTTGGTTTAAGTTAAGAAATTTTATTCTCTTTTTTATTTTATTTTCGTTTATATTTTTTTTAATATTTTATTTTATTTAATTTTATTTACTTTTTTTTGATTTTAACTTCGGTTGTATTAATTTAATTTAACTTAATTTCATATAATTCAATTAAATTAATTTAATTTTACTTTGCTTAATTTAATTTCATAGTTAATTATAGTTGATTTATTTAAATTTAATTTAATTTAATTTTTTAATTATATTTTATTTTAATTTGTTTAGCTTTATTTTATTTTTTTTTGACTTATTTAAATTTAATTTGATTTAATTTTGTTATGTTATATTTGATTTTATTTAATTTTATTTAATATCTTTATTCTATTTAAATTTACATTTTTTATATTTCATTTCATTTAGTTTTATTTACTTTTTATTTTATTTTATGTTAATTTAATTTAATTTAAATTAATTTAATTTTGTTTAATTTTATTTTTTCTTTTTTTATTTCTTTTAATTTAATTTAATTTCATTTAATTTAATTTAATTTTATTTTGTTTTACTTTGTTTTATTTAATATTTTATTTAATCTTAATTAATTTATTTATTTTTAATTTATTTAGTTAATTTTAATGTAAATTAATTTAATTTTATTTATTTTCATATTAGATTATAATGTGTTGTCATTAATTGAAAGCATTTAAACTCTTGAAAATAAAAAACATTTGTTAAAGTTGGTCCGGTCGGTCTAACACTCCGTCCATCACTTTGTCTTTAACTCCGTTGACCTCATAATTTTTCATCGATGACTGAGGTACGATATGGTGCTTAAAATTGAGGTGTATGTTATATATGCACATGTTATATATTCAATTAGTATTCGTATTAATTTTCGTATAGAATCCACTTTTTTGTCAATAATTTCTTTTGCCAATAAAAAGGACAATTTATCTTTACTCTTAAATTCAACCAAAACTTTTTATGCTCTTAAAAAAATTAAATAAAATTCCACAAAAAACATCTAAATAATTTTAATTAATTGCAGAAATTTGCTAACGCAGTTATTTGAGCTTCAATATGTCATTTCAATGCTCACTCACTTCCACTCTGTTTCGCTGTAGCTTTACTGTGCAATCCTTCAAACACCTGACACCAGAAAGCCACCACCAGCCAATGCCACAAAGGCCAACCAATTTTCCAATTTTCACTCTTTACGCCCAAAGCTTCCAAGTATCCGGCCAATAGGAGCACGACTGAGAGCGGGTTAACAAAGGTGAAAGCAGAAAGGGGTTGGCAGGCAGGTAGATAGGCAAAGTTGGCAGCGTACAGCAACGTCGTTGCACGTTTTCATAAATCTTTTTGTCAAATTAATGAGCTCATTAAAATTCGTTTAACAATTACAATTTTCGCCAATTTTCATAAAAGATTTACAACAACAGCAACAAAAACAAAAAATACAAATTGTGAATTTCACTTAAAACGTAAAACTAAAGCGTTGATGTGGCAATAAGAGGGATGTACATACCTACATACATATTTACATATTTATGTATTTGTATGTGTGTGTGCAATAAGTAAAGGATGAAAATAAGGAATTATGCTGATTTGACATTCTTGGTGTGGAGAATGGGGTGCCAGCAATAATAGATACTTGGCGTAAATGTTTTTATTTTTATATGTACGTGTATGCGCAAAGTACCGTTACCTGGTAACTAATGACACACCTACACGACGCGCCAAATACAGATACACACAGATACAGCGAAAGTGCTGTGCCGCTGTGACGTTGTTTCCTAAAAGAAGCGAAAGAAGAAGAAGACAAATGAGAAGAATAAGAAGAAGAAGAAAAAGAAGGAAAAGCTGTTGCCACTTACAATTTCTCAACCCCACTTGGCGGCTTATGTTGATGCTTGAAGCTGTTCTATTTAATTTAGTACAAGCTGCCTCAGTTCGATATTTCGCGCAATTAACGAGAAAGACTGCTCCTTTCGATGAGGAAAGAATGACCATCCCAAATGCGTAAACTTAAGAAGCGCTAAACGCAGTACGTCAAAACGTTTACCTGCTTTTGACTGTTGGACGGACAATTGGACGTCAGAAAAGTGCTTTCACGTGCGTGCAATGAAGCTTCAAAGGCTTAAGTGGTTGCTGAGCTGCTGTGCGTAAGATTGGTGAAGTGTTCGCAAAGATGATTGTATAGGGTTATTCATTTCGTGGTTTAAAAAGTACAATGCTGTATTTTAACATTAGTGAAACTTAACTGTCCAACGAAACATGTTTTGTTTTAGTCGACATGCGTTGATTGAGTGATTGAACAAAAATCAGTGGACGATGATTTTTCGCACAAATAAATAAGAAAAATTGTCATATTGAGATTGAAGAGAGGTCATTAAACCCCCCGTCAACAAAAAAAAAAAAAATACACTTAATTGTCTACTGCGCTCTTTTGTCCGAAGGTGTCCGAACTTCGTTGAGAGTGACAACATCAAGACTATCACTGTGAACTCTCAGAGCGCAATGACCGTATGATAACCGACTTTTTTTGGACTCTAATTGAAGAACGCGACTTAGACCATATGTGATTTCAACAAGATGCTGTCTCATGCTACATAACGCGAGTTAATATGGCTTTATTGCGAGAGAAATTTCCCGGCTGCGTAAACTCTCATCTCGGCGATGTCAATTGGGCACCAAGATCGTGTGACATGACGCCGTTGGGAGGGCTACGCAAAAGACCGTGTAAAAATTTTAACTATGGAGCACTTGAAACAAACATTCGTCGAGTTATGCTTGTGATTCCACCCAAAGCGTGTCTAAAAGTCATCGAAATTTATCTCTAACCGGTCGAGGTTTGCGGAAATTCGCGAGACGTCATTTAAATGATGTAAATAGTATTTCATTTATATTGCCACTGTGCAAAAAAAAAAAATATTTTAAGTCCATTTTATTAACATTTATTTTCGAAACCACAAAATGAATATTCCTGTGTTATTCCTTTTTATTACACTTCACTTCAGCACTCGTCCGCGTTAGTGGCAGCCAACACAAATGAGCGTATGTCCGCTGGGCGCCTGTTTACTGTACGCTGCTCAATAGCGGGTAAAACAATAAAATAAAATGGCAATATAATAATTTATGATATATCGTTAAAGCCAAAGAGCTGCTCTTCATAATAATTTATACGAGTACATACATATGTATGCGCGTTTGTATTAAAAAAAAAAAAAACAGAATGGCAGAACAAAGACTACCGCTTTGTGCCGCTGTACGCTTACCACCTCATTACTATGGGCAGTGGGAGCGTTAATGTTTTTCACTTTTCCTCTATCTTCTTCGATTTATGTCTTGTCTGTGCGCTGTCCACACTTTTTCGGCGTTCGTATGAATGTAGGCTGGCGCTGAATTCCGCACAGGAAGTTTTCAATATTTCAGTGGTTGTGCTATGCAGTCAGAAATCTTACTTTGCCGTTGGAGACACACATTTATTCCATGCTATGGCTACTCACTGCTATTTTTGTCCGTATACTAAGTTACTATATATGTATGTATATTTATTCATATACAAAATTTATAAACATTTACTTTTGAGCGCTTTGACGTATTTGTAATAAAAAAATATCATTATTATTACTTTATTTATTATGCTTTTTGGTGAATTTATTACTTTTCACATACTTTGATTTCCGTTTTTGCGCATTTTTTATAGTTTCTTTTTCGTCGCTGTTTTTTGACTTATTTTCAGATTTTCAACTTTTTATGCTTCTTTGTTACTTTAGGTTGTGAGAGTGAATATAGATATAATGCCAAAGTAAAACAGCATAAATAAATAAAGTTTGAAATGTTTTTATTTCTTTGTGGGATCAAAAAGAAAAGAAAAAAAGAAGTATTTTTGGTTTATATTGTCTCTTTAAAAAAAAGATTTTTTTTATTGGTTAAAAATATTTATTGTCCAACATCGGTTTCATTGAAATTACGAGCCTTTTTACCGAGCGCACCGGGACGATCTGATATATATTTTGTATATCTCAATTAAATTAATTAATTTAAATGCATTTTTCTCGAAGCAATTTTTGATGTTTTCAATTGTCTTTTTTCTTACACCTTTTTAATATTATTTCAAATGGAATGACGTACGGTATTTCCGATAACCTAATTTAAACAATAGTTATAAATAATTAGGTGCCGTTTTTTTGGTCGAAAAATGAGTTCTTTTTCTCATATTCTTCCAAATTTCACAAACATCAATCAGCTTTATCAGGTTAATAAGAAAAAAATAATATTTTGTTGCAGATTCTATTTTGCACGCTGTGTGCTCCAAGCCGTGGAGCTCCTAGAAGAAAAAACATTTGACAAAAATGTCCATAGTTCCGCCATTTTAAAATAATTTTTTTTTGTAAATTAAATTTCTTTCTTTTTAAATATGAAACTAATAAGATTATAATTGTATTGCCTTTCATTCCATGATTCAATAACTAAAGGTTGGATAAGTAGTGACAAGGGAGTTTTGACATTCCCTTACAAATGGTTGCATTCTTGTAGTAGAACTCCCCCTTCTACTACAAGAAAATATGTTCCATTAAAAAAAGAAAAACAGGGAAAAGGTAGCAAAAAAAGAGTTAAAAAGTAAGAGAATTAGTAGGTAATTTACATGGTATATTTTATTAATTTTAAACACGAATTATATACCTTTGAAATTAAAACAATATATCTATAATTTCTAAATTATATGCAACAATGATATGAAAATCTATACTGTAAGAATGAATGGATATGCAAAATAATAATAATCTAAATAATAAAATTACTTTTAATTGTTAAATTAGAAAAATGTGCAAATATAGGAAAAACAAATTTATTTCAGTAATTTAAGCCGCTAACCACCTGGTTCATGTCCTAATAAAATTAAATACTGACGTCATCGTCGTCCATAAAGGTGAACCCTTGTGAAATATACTACAACGGCCATATAAAGGAGGAAAATCTGATGTCGGATTTGTGGTGCGAGAGAGGCTCAGTTGTGTCAAAACGAAATTTTTCAATTCAACACTGGCTTGCGTGACAAAGG
The DNA here is from genome assembly GCA_037013455.1 of Ceratitis rosa. NCBI lineage: Eukaryota > Metazoa > Arthropoda > Insecta > Diptera > Tephritidae > Ceratitis > Ceratitis rosa. The sequence continues at coordinate 8,277,396 of JAWMAG010000006.1, forward strand.
ATATATTTAATAAGCGCCTGTAGCATACTCACTGCTATACTGTGCTTGGCGACTTAAACGTCAGGGTGGGCAAGGACGATATCTTTGGTACAACTGCCGGAAAATTCAGCCACAACAATGAAATATCCCAAAGTGGGTTGAGGCTGATCGACTTCGCCGGAGTCCGAAATATGGTTGTATTTAGTACTCGATTACAGCAGAAAATTCATCAAGGTACTTATTTGTCTCTAGATCGAAAAACCCATACCAGATCGATTATGTTGGAATAGACGGAAGACTTGTCTCCAGTGTTCTTCACGTGCGTACACTGCGAGGACGCAGTATCGGCTCGGATCACCATCTTGTAGCAGCAGAGACAAGCACCCAAAATCCCAATCGATGACGATGAAAACGACGTTACACTACCCGATTATGTTGAGGTTCGAATAGCGACTGCCCGCTTAAAGAACAACAAAGCGGCTGGACCTGATGGCACACCGGCAGAGCTATTCAAACATGGCGGTAAAAAAATCGATTTATCAGCAAAAGTCGTTTTAAATCACAATTAATTGCCAACTTCAACGTGTGTTAGATTCTCCGATTCTACAATAATAAAAAATAAATAATTAAATAGTTGTCAAAATATGGAATCAACCAATCAGAAAAGAGTATGTGATGTCTACCAAATGTTTTCATAAAAAATAAAGTATTTAGCTACTTTTTAAAAATTTGTTCTAAAAAATGATTTTTTTACAAAGAAGTATCATGGTTTTTCAATAAGGGAGCCGTTTTGTCAAGAAGGAGCGAGAAAGCTGTTTACTTATCCAACCTAATTATTGAATCAAGCTTTCATTCCACATAAAAAAATTTCTTGAAAAAAGTTTTACCCCTTAAACAATTGAATTTGTTATTAAATTGTTATGTAGTTCTAAGTTAATTCGATTCAAAAGATGGTTTCACCTGCAAGTTGTAGCCGATCTTCGCAGCGAATTCTTATTTGTTTAGAAAGGTTTCACTTCTTTCAACAATAACTAGTATGCATCAGTTCGCTGCTTCTGACAACAACACTGTTTTTTACCCGCTCGAAAATGCCCAGATTTATGACAACATAAACAGTTTAGCGAATGAAGAGACAGGCGGCTACGTTGGCTAGGTCATGTAGTCCGGATGGATAAGAATAATCAAGCTTTAAAAGTATTCGATGGTGTAAGTGCTGGTGGAAGCAAAGGAAATGGAAGACCTCCACTACTTTGGAAGGATCAGGAGAGTAGGACATGGCTATACTCAGTATGTACAACACCGGCAGCAAATAGGGAAGTGAATGTTCGAATGGTGTAAGCGCTTCCCACGCCAATGAAGAAGAGGAGAAGAAATCTAGAAACGCATAGTTCATGACCGATTGCACGCATATGCACACCAGAACATGGGAGTTATAGGTATCGAGTTCTGTCTTTTCTGTCCAGTGTTTTCTAAGATATACTTTTTGCCCATAAGTGGGTATTGACACATCAACCCGAATTTGGTCCGATTTCGTGCATATAAAATAGCGGCTGTACTCGCTACTCAAAGAATCTGTGTAAAAGTTTGCTCTAAAAAACATCTCAACCCTTACATGAAGTATCGTGTACATGGACGGACGGACATACAGACAAGGCTAAACCAATTCATTTTGTTAATGCATCAAGTTTGTTCATAGACATATTCATAACTCCATATAATATAATGTGCACGAATGTTTTCTTTTTGCGATTTTACTAAACCCGCTAATCCTTCGCTGTTGTTCGTAAATCTTTGATAAAACTCTTCACCCGCGAAAAAACTGCTTATTCTGCAATTTATTTGATTTGTCCCATTCCGGCTGAAGTGTAAGTGTAGCAACAAATAAAATAAAATGTAAATTCAATGTAAGCATGACTTTTGAAAAAAAAAATAAAAAATTTAGAAAAGAAAAAGAGGAAGTGAAAAACTTAACCACATAAAGGAGCCACACAATACCACTTATTCATCGTTTAATATTACTTAAATGTAGCTCCGCGCCAACGTCATCCCCTTCAACAGAATATCTAATGAAATTCTATTGAATGAAGGCGAAATGTGAAGCGGTGAATATCTGTATGGTTTGGTTGTTGTTGTTGTTGTTGTTTTTATCGTTGTTGTTGTTGTCTTAACTATGAATGACAAATTTTTATGCTTTCAGAAATTCATTGTGAGTAAGCATGGGAGGAGGAACTATGTATGTGTATAGTTTTCCAAAGCAAATTCAATACCTTAAAACACATTCATGCTCATAGCTACACAACGTTGCACGCACATATAAACTTTTGCGTTAATGCTGGTGCTCTAAGCTCCCCTAGCTCCTCTAGCTTCGCCACACTTTACCTTAGAGCTCGTCCACTTTTTTGATAAAACCCCAACGTCTTTATTCTTTTATAACGCTTTACGCTCACTCATCGCTTGCCACACCATTGCATACCTACATATGCATGTATAGGGTTACACATTTTGTGTTTTAAACAGTACAGGGCTGTATTTTGAAATCTGTCAAACTTAACTGTCAAACCAAATATGTTCTATTTTAGTTAAAAGTGAGGAATTTATGAAAATGTTGGTTCATACGTTGCCACCGTTTCGTACTTTAAGCGGAGATTATAGTGCACATAGTCATCCAATTACTCAAGTAATTTTTATAGAGATCGCACTATTTAACACCGTTAGAGATTTTTTGTGGGTATGCGCGAAGGACTTTGTTTATGGGGATAAACCTTTAACTCTTTAGTACTGGAAAACCAACATTTGACAAGTTATGGCTGAGACGCCGCCCAATATGTGCCAAAAAATGGTTTAAAATTACATCAAACGGATCGAAGTTTGCAAAAATTTATACACACACATACATCTGTATAATGGGAAGTTTCAAATTTTGAAATAAATAAAGGAATTTCATGAAAAACATTATTTTAAATATATTTTATTTACATTTACTTGCGTAACCACACAATCGGCAACCCTGTAAATATGAACACACACGGTTAGCCCCTTCATACCGCCTGCCTGCCTGCCCGTCCACCTTTTGTATTATTATTTTGCCGTTACATTATGCGAGTGACTAATATTGACATTATCATTACTTTTAAGCTGTTAGTAGTCTTTTGTGTGCGAATTGGAGCAAATTCTGCATTAAATGGCTTACCAAGGAGGAGAGAATGTAACGATTGGCAAGGGGTTTGCTTGTTAGTGAATGGTCTAAGTTGCTGTAAGGGATGAACACTTGACAAGTGATAAACAAAATTATGCTGGAGTTCTCGCAACTGTTGTTTATCTCAATATTATTTTAGCTAAGAATTAAAAATAAAAACAAAAAAATTGCCAAATGAAGCCCAGCCGGAGCGCTCAATTGGAAATTGCTGATTAATGCGTGGGCTATTGAAGGCCATAGAAAAATTAATTCAAATTTTGAAATATAAGATATTTGTTGAAGAAATTGTTTAAGCATGCACTATCCAAATTCCTCAGTATTCTTTTAAGGGGTTAGGGGTAGTCAGGATTTTCAAAAAAAAAAATTTTTTTTTTCGCATTTTCGTTAAGTATAATATCTTAAAAATAATCTCTGAAAATTTCAAGTTAATCCGATAATTCGTTTTTAAGTTATTCGACAAATAACAAAGAGAGCTCGGGCCTTTCAAAGCGCTAGTGTGAAACTTTAAACGCGTTTTTCTCAAAACTATGTTTTTTGAACTGGTGACAACTGTAACTCGAAAACCGCTTAGTTGATTTTAATGAAATTTATGCAGCTTGTAGAATACATAATAAACTCGGGCCTGATCGAAGCATTTTTATTTTTTGAGAAATTTCGATTTTTTAAGACCAATTAACTGTTGATTTTTTCCCAAAAATCTAGAAAAAAATTTCCTGAGGCCGCCATTTTGTTAATTTTTGAAAAAAAATAAAATCCTTCGATCAGGCCCAGGATTATTTATTTATAAAACTATTTTTTTTTTATCCGATTGATTTCAGATGAATCTCCAAGGACTTATGATTGTCACCGCAAGGACCTTTTTTTGGAACTGGGTTAACACAGACAGCTGTAACTTCGGAAAAATTTTTTTTTTTTTTTCGAAATTTTCGTGACTTCAAGTCAAAACATTGTTTAATAATACCATATCACTACTTTTGTAAAATAAAATTATTTAATAGCAAAAAAAAAAAAATACTGAAAATTCTCATTTTTTCGTGCCTCTGACTACCCCTAACCCCTTAAGCACCCCGAACTCCACCCAATAAATTCACTGTGTAAAAGGAGGCCGCTGTAGCCGAGTGGTTAGCATTACGCATTGCCATTCAGAAGGCTCGGGTTTAAATCCTGATATCGTACTAACATCCAAAAAGTTATAGAAAATTAATTTGAATAAAAAATTAAGCTAAATTTTGTAATTAATTGCGTTCGACCCTCGGCAGGGAAGGTCATCCCCTCCGAGTGTATTTCTGCTGCTCATAAAAAACCATCAGCCGTTCGGAGGCTTAGTATAAACTGTAGTTCCCTAAAGGGCATAGCCGGATAAATACGGGAAATTTGCCCCCACGGCTTTTTCGACCTACACTTAGGGGATCGATTTGGCATCGATTAAAAATAATTCACACCAATTTTTAGCCCTTTAACTCGAACGGTGTTCGAGATTTTCAAAAAACCCTGTTTTTTCGATTTTAATTTTATTTTCTTACTGAAATTCGGAGTTAATCGATGGTGATTTTTTTTCTTATTCTTAGGAGTATAAAACATAAAAAAATCGTATGATCGTGATTTTTTTAACGATGGAAAGAAAATTTTTTTTTTTTTTTTTTTTTTTTTTTAGGGTTTTTGAAATATGTCAATCACCAAAATTTGTCAGAACATGTATTTTGTACCCCTCTACACTCACGAATTTTTTCAGATTTTTTGAAGTGGTGGAACACTGTCAAAAAAATTAAAAACTCATTTTTTTTTTTTTTTTTTTTTTTTTTTTTTTTTTTGTTAGCATCAAGTTGGCGCTAATTTTAAAATACATAGTCGCTTTAGGGCACAGAAAAATTTTCTACGTACGTTTTCAAGCAAAAAAAAAAAAATAAAAGTGTGTTAAAACGCAGAATTTCGGGAAAAAATGAGTTTTTAATTTTTTTGACAGTGTTCCACCACTTCAAAAAATCTGAAAAAATTCGTGAGTGTAGAGGGGTACAAAATACATGTTCTGACAAATTTTGGTGATTGACATATTTCAAAAACCCTAAAAAAAAAAAAAAAAAAAAAAAATTTTCTTTCCATCGTTAAAAAATCGACATTTCGTTAAAAAATCACGATCATACGATTTTTTTATGTTTTATACTCCTAAGAATAAGAAAAAAAATCACCATCGATTAACTCCGAATTTCAGTAAGAAAATAAAATTAAAATCGAAAAAACAGGGTTTTTTGAAAATCTCGAACACCGTTCGAGTTAAAGGGCTAAAAATTGGTGTGAATTATTTTTATTCGATGCCAAATCGATCCCCCAAGTGTAGGTCGAAAAAGCCGTGGGGGCAAATTTCTCGTATTTATCTGGCTATGCCCTTTGTTGGAAAAAACATCAAGACGCAACACCGTAAGGACCATAGGAGCTCGGCTGAAAATCGCTTCAGCGGTTACAAAGCGCCAATATTTTAATATGCAGTTCACCACCGAATTCCTTCAAATGCCATTGGCCTCTATGAATACATTTATGGGTATCAACATCTTTCCTACTCCTCAAGAACCTCTTCCTTCTCTCCCTATATCTCTCCCTAAATCTCAGATATGGATTTCTCTTCATTAACAAGATTTCCCCGACTCGCAATTCCTTGTATTTGCATTTATTTAATAAGTTCAAAGTCAGATGTGTTTGCTGAAACCCAAATTTAAACTGTGCTTAGAACTTTCAAAACATCTTTTCACGATCTGACTAGTACTTTAATGAAACCTCTGAAACAAGCCTCCAAAGATAAATATTTAAACGATGAGTCTAGATCGTGATCAGTTTTTCATGCCTTGACACACAATGACGAGCTACGAATTTAAAATTTCTAGTGTACTTAATTGGTCAACAACTCTTTTACTTCATCACAGATCCTATCACATAGTATTGTTTACCATTAGATTTTTTTGGTACAAGTCACGGCCGAATTGTTGTTAGTCTGTAAGATTTCATTCTTGTAAAAATTTCGTGTGAGCATCGATCAACATATACACATTTTTTTGAAGAAAAAACGTGTTGTACATATGTACATATGTATGTATGTATGCATTAGTATGGATTAGTAAAAAAGTCTCCGTTGTTTTTGCCACTAGTTGCTGTTAATTCGCTTATTTCGAGTAGCACTAATCCGATTTTGCCAAGCTAACACGTGTTTGCAAGCTAAATTTTCTGTGAAAACTTATTTTAATTTGAAATTTAACAGGAACTTCATTACGTGATGCATTTGACTGTAAAAAAGGTAAAAACGCTGCAAAAAAATGCGTACAAATGTATGTGTTTTACGGTGAAAATGCTGAGTCAGCATTGGTCCTTGGAGTGGATGGTTCGATTACATTACAGAAATTTCGATATCAAAGATGCATGTCATTCTGGTTGGGCCAGACACTTAAATAGCCGGTGAAATCTAGCAGCTGGGGGAGTGAGATGGCGTGATACATTAGGCATTACTCATGTTATAGTCTGGAAAGATTTAAAAGTAGTCTGACTACCCAAAGAAGTTCGATGTTTTGGAAGCCATATGAATTAAAGCAAAATACTTTGATTCACCGAACGACTTCTGAAACGGCACAAAATCGAACCTTTTCTGAAGCAACTCATCATGCGCGATGAAAAATGTCTTAAATGCGACTATACAAAACTAATAAATTAACACAGTCGAAGGCTGATGATTCACCACAAACAATTTCAAAGGAGATGTACGAGTATAGTACGAGCTACTACAATCTGTGCAATTTATCACTTCTTCAAAAAAACCTTCGGAGTTAGTCCAGATCACACAAATACATATCTTTGAAGACCAGAAACAATTGATGGAGCTTGGTTTGGGAGTTTGGATGCACCGAAGGCATAGGCCATAATATCCAATTACTATTTCTTTCGGTATCTGCAAGGCGACCGCCGAGTGGTTAACATTGCCTACTGCATTCTTCGATACACAGAGAAGGGTGATATTGATCGTGTAACCTCCAGGGCGCTTGATGTATTTTCTTGCGCGGAAACCTAGTACCACGACGACCAGGCTGAGGCCATTTGTGAATGTTTCTTAATGAAGGACGAATTTCCCGACTGTTGTGTCAAAAATTACTTATTTACTTCACTTTCCCCATGGCAGCGCATTGTTAACCACTCTGTTGTTGAGACTGGCCAAGAGCAGCTGATATTTGGAAATTTTTTTCGTGGAAAATATGCTTACCATCCACCACACGAAGTAAAATGATGAAATTATATCAAAAAACCAATTTTCTTGTTATCGTCTTCTTGATCATTTTTACGATCAATATTGCAGTTAATCTTACATTTTCATAACAAAAATATTATAAAAAATAATATTTTATACCATATATCAATGAATTTTGAATTTTATACCTACAATTCGCATATTGAATTTTCAATATCCACAGGACATTCGTGTATCATTTGGCATAAATCAATTTTACTAAATTCACAATTTGGCATAAAATTGTCTAGAAAAGAATTCATAACATTCTTACTTTCATGTTTATATCCAAACACAGATGTACAAGTATATTTTTTATATTTCATGCGCTTGCTATTCAATCAATTTAAGCACTCACCAATCATCAGTCACCACTGTACACTTCATGCTATTCACTTCACTACACTTCACATATAGTATAACAACAAAACATTATTGACATCATCGTCAACGTCAATGTTGTTTGACATGAACAATGGCAAAGAGGCAAGGAGGCAAGGCGACAGTGAGATATACAATGTACTCATATGTACCTATGTATGGGTGAGTGTGTGTGTATGTAAAGACAGCGCGGGTATAAATATTCAACTGAAAAAATATTCGATTTTATTTATAAATATACTGTCAATATATACATATGTATGTATGTAAATATCTATATGCATTTTTTTTGTTATTTTATTTATGATGTCTCTTTTCAACGAATGTCGAAATGGACGCAGGTGCTCCAAAGCTACTGTTATGTGGTGCACAAGTAAACTGCAATCTGGCATGATTTCGGGTGGCGGGACAAAAAAAAAAAGAATAAAATAATAAGAAAATAAAATTGTGAAAAATTCTAGTATAAAATATAACGCAAAAAATTCTACCACGGGTATCTGCTTGTGAGCGCATTTAAAGTTACTTGCTTTGTTAGTGAATCTGATGCTTCGCGCCCACGACGCCTCGATTTACGTAAAGATAAATAAGTTTGTAGCAGCGCTCAGCGCTCACGTGGCTTTATTCGGAGCATTGAATGGTTGCATGCACTGGTGCATGTAATCTATGAACTATTTGCTTGCCACGTGATTGCGTTGAATGGGATCACCATTTTTAAAAAATTCAAAAAAAGAATTAAATAAAATGTAAATAAAAGCATTTAAAAAATGCTGAGCTGCAGGCGCCTGTTTGTTGTTCAAGCAACTTGACAATTTTTTGTAAAGCTTATTTAAAGCTGTCTTTGAGATGAAGATTTTTGGCTTGCTTCATTAGTAGTATTTACTCCATTTGCTACTCTCATCACATCTTTATTTCGCCTGTTAATCTTAAAACACATGCCATGGTTATTTATATGATACACTTTTAAATGAAGCAAATTGTGGTTAACTTTTCTTTAAATGCCGTTTTTGATGTCGCATCATGATATCACATCATGTTATACAAGGCATGACATCACATCTCATTATGGGCAATTTGTGTTAATATTGCTCTAAAATTTATTATTTGTTGTTAAATCTACAGCTGTTCAGCCTTAAAATATAATTGTAATATACAGTATGACAAATTTTTTCTAATGTACCACTCTCATGATATCACCGTGATTTCTCAAAGTGTCAGCGTTATACTATTTTATGAAAAATTACTTCGTAGTACTAATGCGTGGAAATTTTTACATTTTGATGCAAAAATTATGACAAAAAAAAAAGAAACTTAAAACAAACATATAAAGTTTTTTTAGGCCATTTAATATCTCTTTTTTAAATACATCATGTCATCACACATCAAATCAACCATATGAATGACATCACATCACATCGCAATAATATGATCATAAAACTTTTTTGTGATTGCTTGCACATTTCTTGATTCTAGAAAAATGTTGAATATTAACTAACAATTTATTTTTATAACAACTTTCAAAGTTTACTATTTTTTTTTTATTGTAATTTTTGTTTTGTATGCCAATTTGACCACATCATCATTTGATTGCTGCATACGATCTCATCACACGACAAAAAATAAGATTTAAAACAGTTTCGTATTGAATTTTAGATACAATACTACATACAATCATTAGGTTTACACTCAAAATAATTATGGTCCGATCACATCTGGATTTTAATATATTATATAGGCAAAGAAAGATACGATAAATAATAAATAAATATTTTCTGAAACCAAGTATTTGGTAATAAGAAATAATTTTGTAGAGATTTATTAAATTTTAAACTTTTATAAGAAGATTCAAAAACAGTTGAAAAGAAGTTATTATTATTATTATATAATATTATTTATACTTGTGTCGACCTAATTTTGAACATCTCATTTGCCATTCTCTTTTCAGGTATGTAAGCCGTTTATAAAAATATTACTCAAGCTGCAAAGAAGGTGAATATAACAATCATAACATAAATATTTCTACAAAATTTAAAGTGGTTAAAATTTTCCCAGAACTTATCTACATTCATTTTATTTTACTGCTGATTTTCCAATATAAAAAAAAAACACAATTTTTATTATGAAAGCAATCACTAGAGTAAATTCAGTCACATTAAGTGTTAGCATTTTTCCAACTAACTGTTGTATTATGGCAGAATATATCTAAAATTCTCTATCTAGTGACTTTTAGCAATATTTTTATAATATCTCTTCTATTTTGTATTTTGTACTTTTTATTTATTTATTTTTTTACTCTTTGAATTTATTATTTTCCTGCATATTTTTCCCATTTTCCCATCTTCATTTGATTTTCCACAATATTGCAGCCACTGACAATAATAACAACAACACTTAGTCAATGATATTTAATACAAACACAATCATCGCTTTTGCACTGTGTGCACCAAACGCATCGCATCTTAAGCTGTTGCTGTGGCGCTTACTGAGACTGAATTCAATTTAAAATTCTTTTTGCTACTTTTATTCACCGTCGTGTTGTGAATGTTGCAAAGGAAAGTAGAAAATAAATTACTAAATATTGCTGCGCTAATATTATGCTGCAGTGTTTGAGGATTGCCAGATTGTTTACAGAAAAAATGAAGTTTCATTGATTTATAATATTTCGATATAAGTTCAATTCGATTTGAAAATATATTATTGGTAATATTTTATGGCAATATACTATTTAAAGTCAAGTACAAAATTTTATGTCATGCCATATTTTATGGCCAACAATTTTTTAAAGTTTTTTATTTGAAATTTTCTGTGTAAAATTTTTTATGTTAAGCAATACTTTATGTTAAGCAATATTTTATGTCAAACAATATTTTATAGTTGCCAATATTTATTGTTACAAAAATAGTTATTATTGGTACTATTTTATGGCATTTTACTATTTAAAGTACTAACTTTTATGTCCTGCCATATTTTATGGCCAACAATTTTTTAAAGTTTTTTATTTGAAATTTTGTGTGCAAATTTTTTTATGTCAAACAATATTTTATAGTTGGCAATATTTTTTGTCAAACAATATTTTATAGTTGGCAATATTTAATGTTATATAAATATTTTGTGATAAAAATATATTGTAGTTAATAAACCAACTCTTCAGCACGATTTATTTTTCATTTTTTTTAGACATATTTCACAATTATTTAATTCTCAAAATTTTTTGCGATAAAAATCCCAGAAAACAAAACAATCTGGCCACTTCTAAGCCATCGCTAGAGTGTAAGTAAGTGTAGTTTAGTTTAAAAAATTGAAAAATTGAAAATCGTCTTTGTCGTCTTGCAACTTTTTGGTTTATTGTCAACTAAGCGCTTATCTTAAGTTTTTTTTCTCTATTATATATTCGTTGTTGTTGCAATTGTTGTTATAGGTATGTAGCTTACTTTCCCGTAATTCAATGATAAAAATGCATTTATACATACACGCAGTTATATGCATATTTATTTAGTTTCGACTCACGCACACATAAATACTTATAGCCTATTTTTTTTTTGTTTGCTTGCAACTCTTGTTGTAATTTTGCTCTCTTCTCTTCTCTACGCCCAGTTTAAGTTTTGTTTTCTCATTGCAATTTTCGCCAATCGCTAGAAATTTAATTTTCTATCTGCGCTTTGATTACTGCAGTATATATACCAACTGTTATTGTTGTTGCTACTCTTGGTTTTTTTTACTTTCTACCTACAGCTAGCTCCTTCTAATAAATAGACGTTAAGCTTTGCTCTCCATCTATTAAGTTCACTTCTTGGGGGGGGGGGGGGGGAACTTATTTACTTTTCTCCTTTGAATGAATTGAAAATCAAGTATTAAACGAACGACACTTCGCAAAGCTGCTTAGCAGCCCCGACCACCGCAGGAAGGACACGTCAATGATTGTTTGTTGTGGTGAGTAAAGGGTCAAAGTCCTTTTCAGTGTCGGTGTTGAGTAGTATTGCTCGAGGGAAATTTTTTTCAATTACAGAAAGATGTTGGTTTTTTAAAGTTATATAAAGAAAACTGCGAAAAAACTGCACGAGACCGAAATGTGTGAGTACGAAGAGCTTAACAAGCTTGCCGATAGTGTGGTGATTCACAAAAGATTTCACACTCATTTAAAAGCCTTACTGAATACAGAGTATCCGCCTATTAAAACATGTGCTTAAAGTGAGATATGTCTTTTCAATATGGTTTTGAGATCCTATCGTGATCACTCCCAGCGGATCTACACTTAACAAGGCTTCAGACATGATGACTTCTTTACCAAAAAAAAAAAAAAAAATTAATTTCTAATTTATACAATGGAATGAGCCCGCCAGATTCAGCGCCGATATATACAGATCGCACTAACCCCACAAAATCCAAAACTTTACAATATCTTAAGGTATGAGTATTTCATCCGAAGCGTAGCGGCGGCTTTAAGTCAAAGGGAAGAATAATGAAATTTAGTTGACGGTCGTCATTAGGCAGGGGTGGCTATCCGAAAGTACCAAAGCGGAGGGTTTGGATACAATTGGTTTGCCTGATGTGTGAATAGTTGGAATGACCGAAAAAACAGTTAAAGGGATATAAATTTTCAACTCACTCGGATTTTTTAGTGTACTTTGTTTAGTTATATTTTTATTTTTTATTTTTGAAAGTTAAATTAAATTATTTAAAGTTCTTTGATACTATAGGAAAAATAAAGTAAATAAAAATAGAAAATTGTTTCGAATTATTCTACGATTTTTTCGAAGTTAAAATCGTAGCCCAGCGACTTCAAATATACAAAAAAGTCATGAAAGCCCTCAAGAATTTTTCTTTTATCAAATAAATACCAACCAAGATGGCTTTTAGATAGGTGGTTTTGATCATCATTATTGCAATAGCCGAGTGATTAACATGACGTATTAACATACCGAAGACCAAAATTCGAGTCCTGTAAGGGAATTCTCTATCGCATTATTCTGATTTTCGGATCGCAAATTTAACTTAGCGATAATTTTTTTGAGGAGATATCGTACCCTATATCATTGCAATGACGTTTGTATCGTAAAGTGGAATATTCCTTCCACTTTGGTCGCTCCATTTGTTGGAAAAACATAAAGATGCTCACCGCAAATTGGAGGAGGCTTCAGCGGTTACATGGCCTCAATTTATAAATCTTCTATAACTTTATTAATGAAAGTCCGGCAGTTTTCACAAATTGACAAAATATTCGCTTTTATTGGGAATTACATGTGAAAAAATTCGTGTAGAAATTATGATAGAGAACAAAGCAGAAATAGGGAGATTTATTTTTGTTTTACATGAAATTCCCAATAACATCGATTATGTTGGTGGGGAAAGTTAAAAAAAAAAATTATATTACTATATGACTTTTTGTGAATACTTTCTTATATAACGGTAATTTACAATTTAACTCTAACAAACTAAACTAATATTTTTCCGCGGCAGAAAATGAAAATACAAAAATCAATATAAATCTGCTTTGAAAATTTAATTCTAACGTCGATTTTCGGAACAATTTACATCAAATTCGAGTCTTGTTCATTCCAGCCACACATCACAGCCTTACATAATCTGTGTGAGCTGTAAATTCTGTAGGAATCATATTGAACAATGTATCGATTTTGATTTCTTAAATTGTAATACTTACAAAATTCATTTTTTAAGTAAAATGTTGCCAATTCTTGTATTAATCTCAATCAATTTTTGTTTTCTTATAACATTTTCATACTCAAATGCAAGCAAACAGCGCTTCAGCGCCGTCTGAGATCATATGTCATAAGCTTATGCTTGTTCATACTCGTATACTTATACAACATTTGTATATTATATGATATTACACAACATCATACTGTATGTAATGTCATTCGCATTGATTCCACATACAATACATACATATTTCGCTACATACCTATGTATGTGTGTTTATCTCTACGAAAAATTTTCACAGTTGGCTGACAACGAGTAATTTTTTCCTTTATTTCAGCTTTGCTTTGTCATTTCATTGATTCTTTGCGCTCTTCATTTCGCTTCACTTACTAGCACATTTTTTTATATGTATGTATGTATATATATATGTATGTGTGTGAGCTTTTGTATGCTTGTGCATTTATTTATTTTTCCAAAAATAACAAGTTTATGAACATAAAGATAAACATGCTGGAGATCGAATAAAATTGAAATACAAACATATGCAAGCGTATTAATACGTGTATGACTGTATGTGTGTGTATATTCACATAATATATATACATATATGTATGTATGTATGTAGTGTGCAGTCAGCAACTCTCTAATATTACATTATTTTTCGGCGACTGTATATTTTTGCTGTCAAAATCAATTGAGTTTCTGTATTATCCTTAGTGCTGCTGCTGCTGCTGCTGCTGCTCCGTTGCTCACACTACATACTCTTTGCTCACATTGTACTGCACTAAACGTTGCATACACAAAGGCGCTTCGCTGCTGTTGCTACAGCTGCATTGTTTTAAAATGCGCATTTGTCACTTGTCGCCCTCGTCGAAAATTCCTCTATAACTGTGTGTGTGCTTCTCTGTGTGTGTGTGTGTGTTTGTATATACTATAGCGTTGATATTTATATAGCGTATGCTGCATTCGCCTCTCTCGCTCCGCAGCGCCTTCGTTCTGTTTCCGCTCACTGCACGCGATTTTATTTTCGCTAATATTTGGCAGAATTTTGTTTTTATTGTATATATTTTTATGATTTTCTTTTTTGTACTGTTGTTAGTGTAACAGTGCTGCCACGCCACTCCTTTTATTTGCTATTTGTCAATTTATATTTTATAGGTTTTTTTTTATATTTTAAAAATATTTTCCTCTTCACTGGCAGCATTCTTTCGCTCTAAATCCCGTTATTACAGTTGCATTTTTTTCACATGATTTTTATGTTACTTTTTATTAAATATTTTTTATAACCAATCCGTTTGGTTTTCGTCTTTTTTTTGTCTTTTTTTGTTTTTTTTTTAGAATTTTTGTTATTTTTCTATTTTTTTTTTTGCTTTTTCTCTGAATTCACAATTTGTTGTTTAGTTATTGACTATCACAAATCTCTATCTCGCTTTCATATTTTGTTACATATTTTTTTATCGCTGTTGTTGTTATTGCTGTTGGTGTTTTTTGGTCAAATAGTGCAACAGATATATGTAATAATAGTGCAAACAACAACTATAATAAAAATAGCTGGAATAATAAATTTCATTGATAAGAATATTTTTGTGTTTTTGAATTCAGCAAAAAAAATGAAACAAAAACAAAAAAAAACTCAAAAAAGAAAAAACACAAAAACAAAAAAAACCTTGTATAATAATAGCAAATATTTGTTATATCTACTTTCATTGTTGTTATTGCTTTTGTTGCTATTGTCCAGCATTTAGCTGCGAATTTATTTCGCTTCCGTTTCTATGGGACAGATTTTTGGTGTGCACAACAATAATATAAATGTTGGCATTTACCGTTACAATATGCAGTTTGTTTCCAGAACCTCGCTGTGTAGACTGAACCCTGGAGTGTGTGTGTATATATGTAGATATATATGTGTGTGTGTGTTTGCAGAAATTTCTATTGCTTTAAATTCTTCAATCATTTTTTTCTATACCATATTGCTTTTGCTCTTCTTCTTCTTTTTCTCCTTCTTCTCACTCGATCAATGCGGGTGTGGCTCGCATGTTTTCATTGCAGTTTCTGTGATGGGCACACTCCAGGCTTCAGCTTCTTTCACTCAATTAGCGTTGGCGGCATGCAATTTCGAAATCCACCTGCAGTGTATTTAATTACTTGGTGACAAATACCACCGTGCACCACCTACATATATGTATATATGTATGTATGTGTGTTCGCTTTTAGCGCCGCCATTAACTCTTTCACTCGCAGTGATATAATTTGCTGCCCATAATACCAAATATAGGGTGTTTTTATAGCGAAAAAGTATTTGTCATTTTCGATGATGATTCCACTGGACCTCAAACCACACCAAACCGTTGTTTTTTCTAGATGAAATGGCAGCTGTTGAATCTCTTCAAGATGCTCTTCGTTCCAAATGCGGCAATTTTGCTTGTTTACATACCGATTGAGCCAAAAACGAGTCTCATCGCTGAACAAAATTTTGGTCGAAAACGTCGGTTCTTCTTGGAACTTTTCAAGAGACCATAAAGCGAAGCGATGTCACTTGAGAAGGTCGAGCGGCCTCAGTTCTTGCACAATCCGTATTTTTTACACTTTACAAATCAAAATCTCGACGTAAAATGTGCCAAGTCGTTCCATACGTTAGTTGCTACGAACGGCGCCCGATCGACTCTCGCCGATCTTCTGGTACACTCTCCACTAGCGTCGCTATATTTTCTGCACTGCGCACTGAACGTAGTCTATACGGTTGAATATAATCCAATAATGAAAGCCGGGTCCCAAGATAGGTGATGGTGTTGCAAATAGTTTGCTCAGTAGGCCGATTATGTTGACCATAAGTTGGGTAAAGCGTTCCTTACAGAATGTGAATATTCGTAAAAAGTTGAACGATTTGTAAACGTTGTGCAGGCGTAAGTCTCTCCACAATGAAACGCCAAACAATACTGAACAAAAATAATATGACAGCTTGACACGATTCACGTGTAATCTGTCGAAAAGAGGCTTTTGAAAAAAGTACCTCTACTTGGGAATTCAGTTGGATAGCAAGTTGCCGTAGAGTCTAAATGTGCGAGATTAGTCTCTTCCCTGGTATCTCTCATTTGATCTTCGTTGCGATTGTTAATCTGAGTATTCCTGACTGCTTCGCGGCTAAACGCTTCCAGGCAGCTGAAGGTCAGCACTTACGAACACGAGTAATATAGCGTTATCCTTGAGGGTACTTGAAGCGCCTTTTAGGTTATCCCGCGCCTAACTTTCGGGAAGCTATTGTCAGCTATAGTAGTGATTAATTGCTGGGGCGAGGATCTGAAATATGCAAACAACGTTCTGATTGTTTTTAAAGATGGCTCTAAAATGAGCGAAGGACTAACTAAGCTACCAAACTATTTCAGTATCTTCCAAGCCAATAAAAATGCGTTGCCTTTCAAAGAAAATGTATATCACATGTGCATAGTCGAGTGCCAATAATGGCCTTAACTTCATACAGCACGAACTCAGTTCAGATCAGGTCGCACTATGCAATTCAAATACTGTCTGAAAGAAAAAGAGTTTACATTTACTAGCTGCAAGATCACACTGGCATTAAAGGTAACGAGATAGCTCCCGAACTGGCTAAGGACGGTGTCTTTTTCTTACAGAACGTCGTAATGAACTTTCCAATTCCTTTCAAGGAATTGAAGCAAAAGCGAGAAGTAATACTACTTCGTTAGAGGAATAGACTTTGGTAACGAGATAAGGGCAACAGACTCGAGAAAACTCTGTATAAAACATATAATGCTAAACTTATAAAGTTTGAATAATATCTATTAAGAGGCCGGTTTCCAGGCTACTGATAGGACTATTAACCGGCCCTGGCCTTTTGGTGTCGCATGATTTTAATATAGATTTTTGGCTGGGGAGTGTTCAGCTACGGCAGGATACAGGATCTGCAATCGGTAATGAACTTCAATTTGCGAAAAAACATCAATATTCTTCACATTGAAGACACAATAGCAGAGTAGCAGTGCAGGTTGATCGCATGGTTGTATTTATTATCGTCTATGCGAGACCCAATGGGTCAGTCAGTTCAACCCAACTCAAGCCAAATGACACATCCCATCGCTCACACCCATTATTTCCGCCATTTATAATTTCTTAGTTTTTTGTAAATATTTATTTTTTTACATATACACGTATGTATGTATATATGGAGAATATTTGCTTTCATTTGCTATTCCATTTAATAAATAAAGTATTATATTTCACATCGATATTGGTAACGATATCGCAATGAGTTGAGTTACGTTTGAATCGGTCATACGTGCAATTTTAATTGACCCATTTTATTTGCACGTTTTCATTGCTCCATTTTTCATTACCTACGTGTACGCTTTCAATAGCGCTCCCCCATCTGTATTCACCACTTGCTGCCTCACTGCTGCCTCACTGCTGTTTACTGATGTTTATTAATAAATGCAAAAGCATTCGTTATGTTGCAACGTGAGGTAAGAGAAAAGCTTCAATTGGTTTTTATTCATTCCGACAAGAAGGTAGAGCAAATAGAAATGGTGAAAAAATGGGGTCAAGGTTAATCGTGGTTGCTGTTGGAAGGCTACTAGAGCCATAATTAAATGATATTTACACAATTTTCTTTTCTCCTCCTCTCTCTCTCTCTGTCTCTCTTTCTCTCTGTCTCTTTCTAAAAAGGGCAAACATTGACATTTGCGTGGTACAATAAATAAATAAATAGAAAATATAGCAAACAGATTTGTAAAAGAGTTAAGCTTTTTGTTTTTATTTTAGTAAGGAGGATTACATCACTTAACAAATCTGATGGAAAAATCACTCATCAGCGCCAGATCCCATCTGCCTTGGTGTAACTTGCTCTATTGTTACGATGTCCTTTCCGGGTAAACTTTTAGCTAGTGAACATAAGAGCTTTTTTTAATAGGTCAGTCTCCGGTCCACTACCCGAATTTGTTGTTCAGAAAAAGCTATCTCAGAAATCATAGAAATATTCTGATGAAATTTCAAGTCATTCCGTTGGTAACTTTTGGAGATTTTTGGAAATTAATAGATTTTTCCATGCGGACATAAGATTTTTATATATAAGATATACAGCCTTGGCCAAAAGTAATAGGCACCCCACTAATTACTGAATTTTTTGGTTTAACAAGTGAAGTAATGAAGTTTTGTTAGTAAAACAGAGAAAATACAATGAATTAGTGTTAATAACATTAATATTTAGTAGGTCCATCCTTCGATTTAATAACGGAAGCAATTCTCTTAGGCATGCTGCGTACAAGCTTTGCACATTCGTCTGCACTTCTAGTGTACCACTAGCACTGGTCTGCAATGAAATCCTCCTTTAAAAAATTTTGTCATAAATATGACGATTCAAATGTCCTGAATCGATCCCCGTTGGCCGATTTTTTCCATCACGTCTAGATTTTTATATATGAATTTTTTTTTTTATTTTATATTTGTTGAAGACATGGATGAGGATGACCTCATCATCCTGTAAATAATAAGTTATACCTATAATAAAAAATAAGAAAAAAAAAAATGAATTAAGAAACTAATTATAACTGTTAATTAAATTTATGATTACTTACCTGAATACTTACCCGAATACCTACCTGAATACCTAGCCGAATACTTACCCGAAAAATAACCTCCCTGCTTTTACTCAAACGCACTTACCTGCAACCCTACTCCGTCCCGTTACTCCTTCCAATGTATGTATATACAAATAGTATAAAGAAAAATTTAGCGATTTAAGCAAGCGCGTTGTGTATATGCAAATGAAATTATACGGTTCTTAAAATAATAAAATTATAAAATTATACGGTTTTTGAAATAATAAATAAAGAGTGGGATTATATCCAAATTTAAAATTAAATATTTACGTGCGTATCTTTGAAATTAAACACGGAATATTTACAATATTATATACATGAAGTTTATGTTCCCTATATTGGTTAGTGTATGTTGCATAAGCAGAGTAAATAAATATAAAATAATCCTTTGAAAATTGTTTTAAAATAAATTTTATGTAATTTTAGGTTATAAAATGCCACGAAGTTGTAAGAATTCGACAGACTGTTTTTGCTACGTTTGTGGGGAATTTGTATTAAAAACACAGCGAAATGTCATGACAGATCTTGTTAAAACAGCATATAATCTATATTTTGGATTTTCTATCGATGAGCGAGATAAAAGTTGGCTACCAAAAGTATGCTGCAATAGCTGCTCAAGAACGTTGAGAGGTTGGCTTGAAGGAAGTCACAAATCCATGTCGTTTACAATGCCAATGATTTGGAGTGAGCCTCAGAATCATGAAAATGATTGTTATTTCTGCATGACATCAACACAAGGGTTCTCGAAAAAAAATAAAAATAAGATTGTATACCCAAACATCCCATCTGCAAAGAGACCAATTCCTCGCGACAAAGACACTGCACCTCCAGTTCCACCAGTTAATGAGAAGGTGGAAAATAAAAATATCTGTGGTCTTCAATCTCAATCGAGTTTTCTCTCTGCTGTCACATCTTCTCCTTCAGACACCTTGTTTGGAACTTCCAGTCCATCTACGGAACCCCATTTCCTTAAACAAGGTGACTTAAATGATCTTGTTAGAGACTTGGGACTTTCAAAATCTAAGGCGCAATTACTTGGATCTAGATTAAAACAGTGGAACCTGTTGGACAAAAGTACCAGAGTTTCATATTTTCGTACGAGGCAAGAAGACTTTACAAGTTACTTCTCCAAAGAAGATGATTTGGTATATTGTAATGATGCTGCAGGACTTCTTGAAGAACTGAGTTTTCCAGGAGATTCAAGTGAATGGAGACTTTTTATTGATGCTTCGAAAATAAGCTTAAAAGCCGTTCTACTCCATAATGGTAACAAATACCCATCTGTACCCGTTGCACATGCTACAAACATGAAGGAAAATTATGCAAACCTAGAGGTATTACTTGAAAAAATTGAATATTCTCAATACCTATGGAATATTTGTGCTGATTTAAAAGTCGTCGCCATACTTACTGGATTACAAGGAGGATACACAAAGTTTTGCTGTTTTCTTTGTGAATGGGACAGTCGCGCAAGAGAAAAACATTACAAAAAAAAATCTTGGCCTCGGAGAAAAAGTTTAACACCTGGGCTTAAAAATGTATCTCAGAAACCTTTAGTGCCAAGTGAGAAAATTTTTCTGCCACCACTTCACATAAAGTTGGGACTTATGAAAAACTATGTGAAAGCGATGAATAAAGATGGTGCAGGTTTTCAATATTTAAAAACCAAATTTCCTCGAATCAGTGACGCAAAATTGAAGGAAGGAATTTTTGTAGGTCCGCAGATACGTGAGCTAATGAAAGATGAGGCTTTTGAATCGAAGTTGAGCAAAGCAGAAAAAAGAGCTTGGGTGGCGTTTGTGAAAGTCTGTCATAATTTTCTTGGGAATACCAAAGTTGACAACTACCGACAAATCATTCGGGAGCTTCTTTCTGCTTATAAATCTTTAGGATGCAATATGTCACTCAAGATTCATTTTTTGGACTCACATTTGGATTTCTTTCCTAAAAATCTTGGAGCCGTATCAGATGAGCATGGTGAAAGGTTTCATCAAGATATAATGCAGATTGAAAAACGCTACAATGGGAAATGGTCAGCAGCAATGCTTACTGATTTCTGTTGGTCACTTCGCCGAGAAACTCCAATGGAAACAATGAAAAGGAAAAAAACTACAAAATAACTTCATCTTATCATCATAAAATCATACTTTAAGATTTTTCACTGTAAAACTTCGACCGTAATATTTTTTCATTTTCTTATAATAATTGATACCTTAATAATTCTGTTTTTTAATTAAATAAATAATTTATCGAAAATCTACGTGTGATACTTATTTGTATATCAAATTCCGTGTTTAGAGCACAAAATATAAAGAATTCATGCATGAAAACCAGAAGGAGAAAACAATTTTTTTTTTTTGCAGACCAGTGTAGTTAATTAAGACATTCTTTAAAGCAGTTTTTGATGTTATACTGTGTTCCTTAATCTTGCGTTTTGTGCTCAATGGGATTAAGATCTGGAGACTGTGCAGGCCAATCTAACAAAACAATGTTGTTATCTCTAAACCAACGTATCGTAGTCGCTGATTTGTGACAAGGAGCATTGTCTTGCTGAAATTGAACCCCGTCTAAATTAGTATCGCCGAAAATACAGAAGAACAGCTTCTAATACATTTATGTACTTTCGACTATCCATGCGACCCTCGTAAACGAACATTTCACCAACACCATCAGCAGCCATGCAGCCCCAGATTATAATGCTGCCTCCTCCTTGCTTAACAGTGGGTACCACGCAATCTGGATGATATTCTTCCCTAATCCGTCACCTCACGAACGTCACACCAGGTGTTCAAAATATCTGTAGAACAGAAAAAATAATGTTTTAATAAGATTTGTATTATGTCTTTAAAATTGCTCTAGGGCAAGAAGCTATGGCTGTTAATACTTCAAGACGAACTCAACTAAGCTTACCCCGAAGTTTGATTCAGCCCACCACAGAACATTCGACCAATCTTCTCCCGTGAAAAGTTGGTATCGGCGAGCCCATTCCAAACGATTTTCCCTATTCTTTTCTGAGAGCCACGGCTTCGTTCGGGCTTTAAATTCTTTTAAAGCTGCTTCCAGAAGTCTTCTTCTAGCTGTTCGAGCACTAACTGGTTTACTAAATTCATCCGAAAGGGCAGCTGCAAGGGCAGAAGAAGAGTTTTTGCGATCCTTGAGAGACTCGCGTATAAGTATTCGGTCTTCTGGTTTAGTGGTTAGACGCTTTTTTCCACTTTTTGATTTATTATTGTGGGATTTCGCGTCCACAAATCGACTGATAGCACCGCGAACATCCCACCAAATTGGCAATCTCAACCGGAGCCTTGCCTTCTTCACTTAGAACTTGAATTCTAACTCTATCATCTTAACTATTAATTTCACTTTGTTTAGGCATTTCGGTAAATATGAACTGTTTTTACGAAATTGGTAACTTTTCTCTAAATGTAATTTACACTTTCACCTTCAAATTTTAAATGCGAAAATATTTTATGAATTTCTTAAAAATGACAATTTTAGGTTTAGCTTACCCAGAGTGCTATGACTTTTAATATTACACAATTTAATCGTTTAATCAACAGTTAAACACACATGTAAGACATTTACAAAAAGAAGTGGTAACTTTGATAGCCACATTTTAGAATACTTGCATTTTAGTGGGGTGCATAATACTTTTGGCCAAGACTGTATATATCCAAGCAGAAGTCCTTTTGTTGTTGATCATATGTGGTCATTTTTTCCACGAATTGAACGCTGTTGTAATGTCGATTTTGCTAGAAGTCGATGATGTTACCACAAGGTTAGTCAATTTTGCGGATTTGTAGTTTTTCATTTCATTTCATTTCATTTAATCTTCAACGCCACTTCTAACTTCGTCCTGAGTAATACAAATTGGAGGTTTTCAAGCTCTCGGCCACTACTGAGTTGGTTCGGATGTTTGAGCAAATTCAATCAATCTAAACTTACGTGTAAATATGATTTTTCATTTAAAAAATCTGATATCTTAAGAGGAATAGTTTGTTTTGATTTTTTCAAACCAAATCGCGTAAGAATTTCTTCACATTTCTTACTTTTTATCTCATCTTACGTTGACCATTTTCTTTAGTTCTTTAGGTGGCAATTGCAAGTCGATTGATTATCTTAATTACCTATTACCTAGAATATTGTTACACAGTTGTGGTGTTTGTGTATGGTAATTGCAACAAGCGAATATAACCTCAAAATCTGTTGTTCTCTAAATCGGCTTAAACGTTGATTACAATCAACTACAGATAATATCGGCTTTGCTCGGAAACTTTACTTTGTAATTCGATAAAATCATCTTAAATGTGGCGCTGCTGAGCAAAGAGAGAGATGGTGAGGCAACGAGACTGGGAGAGCGGGAAGAAGGCGCCGGTGGTGCAGGTTCTATATTGCACGTTTTTGCTTAGAAATTCATTCGCTTGAATAAAGATTGACCTCAATTGAAAGGAATTGCCAAAGACCTCAACGGTTTTGCATGTACATACATACATACATACATACATACATACCTTTCACCTTTATAAACACATACTTAGGCATACCATACTTACAAAGGGACTGATGAAAAGACAGACAGTTAGATATACGAGTATATATGTATATAAGTATGTATATATGTATATATATCTTTGTAAGTGACTCTCTGCCGCACACCTCTAATTAAGTGTAGCATTTCATAGCTGTGACAGCGCTCTCTGCTGGATTTTACCGGTACGCAGCGAGTGAGTGCTAAGGTGAAGAGCACGAGGAGGAGAAGTTGGATGGAATGGTGTGAAAAGATCTCGCTATTTCTTCATTTGCGTCTATATGGATGTATATGTTTACAAATAAACAATTTCTTGGTGTATGTGTATATTTTTGTTTGTATGTATAGGTAGGTTTGTCGATTTACGCGGGTGTGAATATATTTGTGCGCGTGCAAAAAGGCTCAAGGAACTTTCAATCAATTTAACGCATAATTCCTGATGGATTTAATGGTAATTGATGATTGATTACCTTTGCAGGATGAAAAACAACAACAACAACAACAACAACAACAACAACAACAACAACACTAAAAAACTCGCAATAAGAAGGCATAGATGAAAGTAAATAGCCGTTGTACATACATATACATGCATACATACCATATAGTATATGCAGTATGTATAGTAATAATAAAAACTTACATACATCAGCGATGCAGAAAATATGGACCGAGTTGAATGTACGCAATATTTCATGCCAGCAGTAAATGTCTTGTGTGCCACGCTAAAGCCATTTGATTTAATAGTATAAGAGCTCCCAACCACCCGAATTGATTTTTTGAACCTTGTTTTGCACTGTCAGTACTTCGATTTTGAAAAATCGGCATGAAAATCGTACAAAGTAAATTGAATTAATTCTAAATATTAGATCAAGTAAAAAGTTCGCTCAGTTTTTTTTTTTTATGATAACTTTGCGTACATTTGTCCGATTTAAGTCAAATATGCGCCGTTTTGCTCGCAAACTTGTTGCCAACGAGTTGCCGACCTCTCGTAGAAGGCTGCGTCCCTATTGGCAAAAAACTCGGAGAGCCAATTTTCACAACCTTGTTCTCGCCATTAAGCGCATTCACCAAGGACAGGAAAATATGGTAATCACTTGGTGCCAGGTCCGGACTATAAGGTGGGTGTATTAGGACCTCCCATCAGAGCTCCTGGAGCTTCTGGCACGTCACCAAAGACGTGTGTGGCCTGGTGTGGTCATGATGGAACACAATTCGGCCTCTGTTAATCAAAGATGGTCTCTTCTGGATGAGTGCTGCCTTCAAGCGGTCCAGTTGTTGGCAGTAGAGGGCCGAATTGAGCGTTTGGCCATAGCGGAGCAGCTCGTAGTAGATGATTCCTTGCCAATCCCACCAAACACACAGCAAAGCCTTCCTGGCCGTCAATCCTGGCTTGGCCACCGTTTCCGAGGTTTAGTTCCTCAGCAATTAAATAAGTGCTCACGTGATGGTCTGTTTCCACTATTTCCATGATTTTATCGCAATTTTCGACGACAGGCCTCCCGACGCGTGGTGCATCTTTGACATCGAAATTACCGGAACGGAACCTAGCAAACCACTTTTGTGCTACACGTTTGTTTACAGTATTTCATGCCGCTTTGGCGGTTTTTTCGCCTTGATCGAAGAAAAATTGTAAAATATAGCGAATTTTCTCTTTACTGGTGTCCATCTTTGACGAGCGCTCACAACGTACGGAGTCAATAAATCGAAAAACTGTCAAAGACAAACTTTTAGCGCGAATAAACACGTTTTCAGCAGCGTATAGTATGATATGATGCGACACGTAACACTAGTACTATAGACAATAACGCCATCTCTTAGATACAAGCCGATCGAACTTTTTACTTGACCAATATTTGTTATTGTGAAATGCAGGGTTATCCATTTTCCGGTTTTTTTTTTCAGGATTTGCTATCAAGTGCATTAACTTAAATCAACTCAGTGTATTCAGGTAATATCATTACTAGATCTTCGCCTAGCTGTTTTTCGGCGCTTCAGCTATATCGCTAGTTCTCAAAATATAATAACTAATAGTTGATTTCTTCATAGAAAGATTTTAAACAAGTGTTTTCAATTAATCAGATCAGAATTTAGCTTTTTTTTGGGGGGGGTCTCATTCTCTTCAATAAACCTATTTTATTAAGTATTTGTTTTCTTTTGGTTTTTTGGTCTCAAATTTTTAAATCTTTTCCTTCTATTAATTCTCCAATTCTTTGCAATCACTAATTTTTGGTATGAGGCTATGCTAAAGTATGACTTGCACCTAAATGTAGGCAACAATATTGATTTCAATACAAAACAGTGAAAAACACATTTCATACTTTTTAAATATTTTTGAATTTAAAAACTTTACAAAATTTTTATAAACTATTTTTGAGCATACTATGTACTATGTATATGTATATAAATATTAAAAATAAATAAATATTTATTTGGATTTAAATTATATACTAAGTATTGCTGATATAGCTTATACCGTATATTCTTGCTGGGAAGAGGCGATGATAAGTTTGTAAATCTATGTATTTGTAAATATATATACATTTATATATATATATATATATATACATATATATTGTAAATGGCATTTATATTTACATACATATAGATCAATACTGCTAAGTCAGTCATTGCGGGCGTAGACATGGGAAGGAAACCAGCCACTCCTTGTTTGGCTTATAATATTATGAATAAATACATAGGTATATATATTTGTATTTGTTGCTGTGCATAACGAACTTACCTGACTATTGCCTTAATTGTTGGCCTGGTTGCTGTTGCTACACTTCTCCTCCGCGTATTTGTTGTCGGCAAACGCCTGATTGCCTGTGAAATTCCCGTGCGCCAAACCAACTTACGCAAAATATTGCTTGCCAAGTTTATTGTTGTTGTCGATTGTCATTGATGTTGTTGTTGTGATTGTTATTTTTATTGTTGTTACAATTCATCGACCTGTTCATAGGCAAATGCTTTGCTTTGCCTTACCAATTTACCTTAATACCCTGTAATTTATTTAAACTTGGACTGAATGGCATACGCAGGAGAGGGCGTGCGAATGGAGTGGGGAGAATGGGGAGGAGGGAGATGAGAACACTTGTACACACCACAATGTTTACCTGACCGTCTAGCCTGCTGACTAACTGACTTACCGAACGACTGAACAAAAGGAATGCCTAACTGAGTGACTCATACACACGCACACACACAGACACATACATACACAAATGAGTAAACAAATACTTGAACTACGGCAATATCGATTTGGATCAAAATCGAACAAAGCATTACTTGGTGGATTTCTTAAGACAAGTGTGAGTTCTGTGGGTGTTCTGTAGCTCCTCTCCTTAGCTTGCTTCCATTAAATATGTGTTTGTATGTATGAGACATTGTGTGCGTAAGTATTAATGCGAAAACTGGTGTCATTTGTATAGCTAATGGCGGGTAAATGTCGGCTTCATTTGAACATTAAATGGTTTGCATTGCGTGTGTCTTAAAGTATTTATATCGGTTTTAGTGAAACGAGCTGCTGCCAATACCGTTATCCCCCTTTTGTTATCGTCAAATTGTCAAATAACTTTTTGAAAGTGAATTTCGTTAATAGAAATCGTATTAAGTTGGGGTAGCTGTGGGAGAAGAATGGAATATACCTAAGAAGTAAAGAATTTGAATCGATCAAATGTGAGTGTGCAAAGTCCAGCAAAATACAATAATTTTGGCTCATTTGTAGCTATTTTAAATATAAAAGAAAAATTAATGTAACGAAAAAAAAAAAATAAAAAATCAGCCAGAGGGAAAATTTACACTGTTATTTTGTTAAATATAATAAAACTATTATTTAAATCTTTTAATTAGGTATGTGTATGTGTGTTAAAAATAGCAATAAAAGAGGGAAATATAAAAAAACGATTAAAATAAGAACATTTTTACATGTGAAGTGAAAAAAAATCAAAGGAAATGTAATGATTTTCGATTAGAACATTTATTAATTCAAAAATCAAAAATCAATTTAAATGTAACTGTAAACATTTTTACCATAAACTAAAAAAATATTGTTGCGAGATAGTCATTTCTTATCATACAGAAACAATCGCAACCGCCACCGGCACCGCAACCGCCACCGCAACCGCAACATCTGTTGAGTCGGCATTAGCAGTTTTGCGAAATATTTATGAATTACCAACGTTTTTGAAAGTATTCAATGTAGTATCGGAGGAAAGAAGAACTCTATCATGTTCAATGAAAATATCAGGTGGAGAAGAACCTAGCCTTACTTCGTACCTCCAATTGGCCCCAAATGACGAAAAGAAGAAACGACTCAGATAAACTGAGGGGACTTTGGAAGGCTTAGATATCCCCAATCTTGTAAGCTAAATATATCTAAGAAAGGCTTAAAGTGATAATATTTTGGAAAAATGTTTAACATAAATTAAATATCATAAGATGGAGATTTCAAAAAGTTTTTAAAAAGGCCACTTGTGTGAGATATCAGCTGCCAAAATGGAGATGCTTATAATTCAAAAATGACGAAGGAACAAATGATGATTTAAAAGAAGTTTTTGACAAACTTAACAAATTGCTAAAAAGTTATGTAATATTTATTTAATATATGTATGTGTTTTTAGTTATCATTTTTTTTCTCTTTCACTCCCCCACTCTTGTGTCACTTGCATTTATGCTTTTCATTATATAAATGTATTCAAGTGTGGAACTGGTGTTTAATTCATGAAGTATGAGTGAACTGTTTACGACGGCTGAGTGTTGTTTGTAGTATGTGTATGTAAATGAAATGGATACAGATACATATATAATTATGTAAAGTCCTTATAAAGAGAGTTGCATAATATCATCATCATCGCTTCGCTTACATTAAGACTCTTAAACGAAACTACAAAAATATAGGCCAACTGGTTGCGAGGGGAAGCCGCATTGTATGCGATTTTCAATTCAATTATGGAGTTTTTAAAAACATTTAAGTGGTTTTAAATAAAACCAAAAATTTTCATTTAGTTTACATGAAATTGCAAGTGAGTGGGTATATATATATATATATATTTCTCCATTTCGTTTTATTTTCATACGTTCGAAAGGTATACAAATTTACTTCTTACTCTTATTTGAAAATTGAGTAAGTTGTAGTCAAAAATAGTAAATAAAACACCCTTTTGACACATTTTGCATCTCTGAGATTTATGATAATTATGAAGATGTAGATTTATTTATTGTGAAATATTTTTCGTGCTGAAAGGATTTTTTTTTTTTTTAATTTTTTGTTTGGTTTTGATTGTGAAAACTGAAGTGTTTGTTTTTTTTTTAACAAAACTTCGAATTATACGAGGGGATTATACCAATTGAGATGCGCTGTAAGAGATTCAAAAAATGTATATTAGGCAACCTGTGGGTTAGAGCGGAGAAATTTTAATGTTTTACGTGTAGATTATAGATTTCCATATCGTCTTTTAATTTCGTAAGAAAGAAGAGGTATTTTCTGTTATGCTTTTTGGTAGAGTTTTAATGCATTGAAGTACTAGTGAGTTAGTTGTTAGTCTCCAATTACTATCATCATAATTGAATACAGGAATCGCACATTATACGGGAAGGAAGTTTAATTAAATATTTGAAAAGTGGACATTCGTGTGAAATTTGTAGCTTTCACAAATAGAGCTTCATCCCTTCTTTTCGCATAATGCTACTTATAGTGTTGGAGTCCGAGCTGTGCAGCTTTTTTTAGCATTGACCTAGAAACTCATTAAATAGTATATTTTAATTACTTGGTGCGAAGTCCGGACTATAAGCTGGATGCATAGGAGACTTCCAAACAACTTCTCGAAACTTCTGGTGAGTCACTATCGATGTGTGTGGTCTGGTGTTGTCCAGATGAAACATAACTCCTCTCTTATTGGCCAAAGCTGGGTGCTTCTGGGTGATTGCGTTGTTCAGGCGGTCCAATTGGTGACGGTACTGGTGGATCACTTCTTAACAATCCCATCAAATATACAACAAAACCTTTCTGACTGTCAATCCTTGCTTGTATACCTTTTATGCGAGCTCACTTCGACCATAACCATTTTCGATTGACGTTGTTGTAAGGGATCCACTTTAGGGTATCTTATAACAGCTTCAATAGAAATAGGTAAGAAATAGTTGTGCAATCGAGAGTTTTGCCAATACACTTTTAGCTACCAAGTGGTATCAGATGGTCAATATATTGTACAAAAAAAAAGTCTGTCTATAGTTTCCCTATTTATATTATGACAATAATATTAATATAAAATTTAAAAATTTCTATAAGGTCATGATCAAAATTGGGTATTTCCAAAAAATTCTGAAACATTTTTTCACTAACTTTTTCTTAAAATAAAAGTCGAAATTTCACTTTTATTGGCAAACTATTACATTTGAGCATTTCCGAAATAAACAAAAATAATAGTTTATGCTTCCAAAAAAATGTACAATATATTGTACAAACGCCTGCAACTTTAATATAAAATATATTGTTATATATAAAATAATAATAATATAATAAATTCAAAGAATCTCAAAAAGTTACCGACCGATTGGTTTGAAATTTCGTCAGATTGTTTCTATGATTCCTGGGAAGGTTTATACGAAAATCAAATTTTCAGGAAGTCTACTAGAGACTGAAAATATTTTACTTTTCGTTCGATTTACCTGAAATTTGGTACATAGGAAGATTTTTGCTTGGGCTTACGGGAAGACTACACTTATCTCCGGGAAGTGGAACAGTGCTAATGGTAAAACCAATGGTCTTAGAAGACCAGGAACCAAGTTCTTTCCGAATTTCATGAAGAGGGTTTCTACTCGAGTAGATTAAACTCGCAAACATAAACACTTTTTCACCACGAGCTAAGGCGTCTACTCGGGTAGATTATACATATTTTCTCTACATATGTGGAAGCGTCAACTCGGTAGCATAAACGCGGGTTTAGTGATACAAAATTTCTGTGTTGCTTACTTTTTGCCAAAAATACAATTCTTTATGCTTGTAGGTTTAACTCGAGAAGAAATGAAGCATAAACGTAGTAATAGAAAGAATTAAAATATGATCCTGAGGCTTATAGCTCATTACACGATTTGTCTTCTTGGCATGAATGTCAATGTAAATTGAGTTAATTGCAGCCTTAAAAGTCAACATCTTCCATGAAAATTGTTTAATATTGATGTAGTAAAAAGAAATCCATTATTTTTCCAATAGATGGCATTATTTAATGTGTATCTCGCATTGTATAAGTCCAATCGGGTTCCGAAAGATGACATTTCGTACTAAAAAACAACTTTTCCTCCAGTTTTGTGATTGGTTGGCTTAGTTTTGTTTAAGCGTGCGACAAAGATGGACACTAGCATAGAGAAAACGCAAGCCAGACGGCTGAAAATGGTTCTGATACTATTACCGTCAATCGTACACAATTTCTATGTTTCACTGAGTTGAATGCCAATTATCGAAAATGTTGATAAAACCATGGATATTGGCGTGACCGACCGTCATGTAAGCACTGTTGCGATTGCCCAGGAGCTAAAGATTGCACAAAAAACCGTTTGGAATCATTCTATTTTATGCAAAAATAATGGATTTCTTTTTACTTCACCTAATATATTGACCAAATTCAATTGTTCTGAAATTTTTATGACTATTGAGATTGAAAGTTTTGAGTTAAAAAAAAAATAAAAAATAAATAAAAAATTAAATAAAAAAAACGTTAAAAATGAAATTAAAAATTGTTCAGCAATTCAAAATTTCATTGGAAAGCATTAAAAACAATGAATAAATATGTTTTTATGTTTCTTTAATCACCTACACAATCTATACATTTTTACTGAACAAATCTTACTCAATTTGAGTATTTCTATTAACTGAAAGTTCAAATTTATCTTCCACTTTCATTCATATACCATACATACATATTTTTTTTTGCAAAATTAATGAATTAAAAAACTCATTTGCATAACGACAAATAAGCACTCGTATTGTATATGTACATTCACATTTACTTTATTCCACCTTTGATCGGTTAAAAAGAATAAAAGATTCACTGGAATTTGACTAAAAGTTTTACACACCAAAGTCGGGTAAACAATTTGCAATTTAATGATAAGAAAAGAGAAGAGTAAAAACTCAATCAATTTTGTAGCTCCTTTTGCTGCTGCATCCAACGGTGCTCCCTCCTCTTGGTATTTGTTTGTTTGCCATAAGATCCAAAAAAGAAATGAAATTAAAATAGAAATCAGTAAACTCATTCATTAACTGCCAACATTGGCATCAACGCCAAAAAGCATAGTTTCTGTTGCTGTTTTTGCTTTTGTTATTGGTTTTTGTTGGTGTTAATCTAAAACGAGCTACGAAAGAAGTCATGCAAATAACAAAATGCTGCTACTAAACTTTCAAGCCAGATCGCACTGACTAACAACCAGCATTGCTGACAATTGTGGGGTCTTGTGGAATATGAAGAAGTAGAAGAAGAAGAGGAGAGCAACATATTTGATTTGCTTAAATGTCGAGGGTCGAGCAAAGAAACGCTGTTGAGAAAATGGCAAACAACAAATTTATCTTTTGATATCCATGTCCAGCGGTGCCGCCGGTGTCGGTGCTCTCGAGCGAAATTTCACTATGCACCCACACACCTACACTCAACCTACACATATAGAAAAATATGCATATGCACACACACACACACACACACCGATGCCTGCTGGGACAACAAGGGTTCACTAGTTGTTGTTGCTGTTTCAACCTCCTTTTGCATGGAGCAGTCAACGTATAGTGCAAATGTGCAAATCCTTTCTGCCGCTTCACTTGTTTGCTCCTGTTAGCTCAGTGGTGCTTCTGCATTTTGTGGCCATTGGTGTGCTCTGCTTAAGCATTTGAGGCTGACACATTTACCTCAGCGATTTCATTTGCAATATTCGCATCAACATACATTCATCCACAAACATCTGCATTTGTTTAAGTCTACAGGTTTTTAGCTGTTGTTCTTCTTGTTGTTGTCAATAGCAATACATCTCTCGGCTTGTTTAAATATCTCCATCACATGTTGTATCTTGTCCGAGTTGACGCTTGACTACATATTTATATGGTAATAGCTGAGTTAGTGTACCCAGTAGGAATGCCATTTAGTAGTTTGAAGCGAGTATGTGAAATCCTTCCTCTGGTATTGCAGTGGCAGAGAGAGAGAGAGTGAGTACCTCTTTCTCCTTTCCTTTGGCAATCGTTCTAACCACTCCAGTTAGTTAGTTTGTTGTTGAGGTCGCGAAACCCTGCTCAAGCACGCTTAAGTTCTAACCTAATGTATTACCTATGGTAGGCCGAAGAAAAGAAGTTCCTCTCACCTTCCTAAATGTTCAAACTAATTATTATTTCCTTTCACGAAAATCCACAACGCAAGTTTCGGTAGACAGTGGAAGTAAAAATTACCGAGGGTACGATGTCGAGTTGAATTGAAGGCTGGCCAGGGCTGGTCAGTGGCAGGGATAATGCTCTATCAACTGCTTCTCGTCTATTGTATGTCCCTGTAGTTGAGAAAAAAGTCATTAGAGAAGTAACTCATCCATCTACTATGAATTCCTATCAGACAGTGTCCAGTTATTAAGTCTCTTGTCATGCTCTTGAAAGCATATGTAGAGACTTAGTTCTCCTCGTTTTGAGCTGCCTGGTTAAATTGCTTGTAAGACCTTGCCATATACTATTGGCTCAACTAGTGAAGACCAATCCTGGCAGGTACTTTGCAGATGAAAAAAGTATGCCCATGTCGGGAAATCCACAGCTCAAATAGACGTCGTATGAAAATGGCTACAAATCTTTAATACCGACTGTTGCGTTATCCCATTCATTGCTCCCTGAGATTTTCGCTGAGAAAGTGTTGTTGAAACAGAAAATTATGATAGTGTAGTCCACAACGCCGAACCCTGAATGAAGTTTTCCATACTAATTGGATCTGCGAGCCCAATCGTTCTAACAGAGTCTTTTTTTTGCTGAAGAATATGATTTCTGTTCTGCAGGTAAACGTATTTAAAATATCATGAAATAGATTTTCTCTTTTCACTCAATTATTCTTACTTATTCTCAGTTGATGAGTTCAATGACCGGTAGATCAAATATAGAGAGCAGTTCCGTTAAACGAATCCAATTGGCTTAGTTTTCATGAGAGACTTCTAGATATCTTCAAAAATGAAAATTTCCATTATAGGCTGGGATTTTTCATCTAAGAGAGAAGGTTTGTATTCTCCTGTGTTAAAAGCTTCAGTAGCTGTTGCGTAGCGTAGATTTCTCTGAAACTTTGTTCTGCTGTAAACGATACAATTATAAAAAGTTAAAAAAAAATTCCCGAGGCACTTTTCCTTCAATGAACCTCATCAGAGGTCTTTTAATCGACAGAACCCATTATGGGGGCCTCAAATCGGAGTTGTTGTGAGAGGGAGAGAGAGAAAGAGAGAGAGAGAGAGAGAGAGAATGAAAGAGAAAGAGAAAGAGAGAGAAAAAGAGAGAGAGAGAGAGAAAGAGAGAAAGAGAGAAAGAGAGAAATAGAGAGAGAGAGAAAAAGAGAGAGAGAGAGAGAGAGAAAGAGAGAAAGAGAGAAATAGAGAGAGAGAGAGAGAAAGAGAGAGAGCGAGAGAGAGAAAGAGAGAGAGAGAGATAGAGAGACAGAGAGAGAGAGAGAGATGGAGAGAAAGAGAGGAATAGAGAGAGGGAGAGGGAGGGAGGAAGCGAGAGAGAGGGAGAGAGAGAGCGAGAGAGAGAGGGAGAGAGGGAGAGAGGGATTGATAGAGGGAGGCAGGGAGCGAGAGTGAGGCAGAGAGAAAGAGAGGAATAGAGAGAGAGATAGAAAAATGATATTCTTAACATAACCTAATAACTTATTGTTAGAATTTAAATTATAAATTATATTGATATCATAAGTGTGTGAAGCGCCTCAAAAGCCCAACGCTTTTCCTACAGCCTCCTTCACAGCTAGTAACTGATATGGACTTAACCGTAAAACGGAATGTAAGTACTTGAAAGTAAAAAAAAAAAAAATTACAATAAAGAATACACAACTGTAGAAGTATTAACATACTCATATGTACATACCATATACATATATCCAATGTCCGTTTGTTTAAAATAGCACAAGTGCTGAACAAAAAAAAAAAAAAAAACAAATTGTTGCATAAAATCTCTTTTCACCAAAGGCAAGCGAAAAAAGTGTAACAAAAGTAAATCGGTTCGCCTCCATTTGCACACACTCGCCACGTATGAGTTTTTCCGCCTTCATCTCTCCACCTTCTCCTTTTTTCAATGTTTACCAACATTTTGCGCTTGAAAGAAATAACATTGCAAAACAAAAGCGTAACTCTTTGGCAATGGACACCACCCACGATACACTCCCTTACATTTTTTTTAAATACATATATAAATTTTTAAATGGTACGTAGAGAGGGTGAAATGGATTATGAAGTGTAGAAAAAACCCGTTACAATGCATTCTTACACAATCGTCACGCCCTTTTCCCCCTATGATGCAAGACACAAGTGAGCACACGCTTCACTACATGCATACTCGTGTGTATGTATTTGTTTTGGTGCAAGCCGTATATTCGTCACCGTTGTGCTGAGCCGCTGCACAAAGCGTAGATGAGTTTGCTCATTCTTTTTCGTTTTTCGTTTTTTATTTTTTATCATTTATTTACTTTTTTTGAAGCATTTAAATTATTCTCATTTCTACTTCTTTGTTGTGTTCAAAAGACAGACAGACACATATATACTACATACTTTAATGGAAAGGGAGATAAATAATAAAGAAAAATGAAAAAAAATCACAAGTATTTACATATTTATAAATATGTATGCATATGTAGGTATGTGCATATAAATAAATAAAAGTACATCGATAAAAGCACAGATAAATTGCTGAAAAGCCACAAAACACTTAAAAATGATGGCAACTTGTGGAAATCCAAATTAGTGAAGCGGATTAAATGAGGGTGGGAGTAGATGTAGTTTTTTTTTTGTTTTTTTTTGTAACTGAGTCTTTGAATATCCAAATGTTTTGGCACCAGCGCTGCACTTATAATACTATGGGTATATGGTGCTCCAAAATGTTTTAATTTTTATTTCATATTTTTCGCCAAAACAATTTCAACTACATATCCAATGAGGGTTCGGTGGATTGCTAAAGCCATTACAATTATTATAATTTTTATGAAAAAAGTATTAAAATACATTAATGAGATCAAAAACTATGCCTACCATGACCAAAAAATGTATTTTAATTTATTTATTTGATTTTTCAATAAAAAAAAATAATTAAATAAATAAATACAGTGATTATTGCTTGGCAACGCATACAATGTGCGAAGGAACTTTTTTATGTTCGCGAATGAAGTGGTTGTAGGCAGGCTAGTATGTATCGCAACGTGTTCAACGACTCATAGTTAGTATACAGCCTTGGCCAAAAGTATTAGGCACCCTACTAATTACTGAATTTTTTGTTTTAACAAGTGAAGTAATGAAGTTTTATTAGTAAAACAGTGAAAATACAACGAATTAGTGTTAATAACATTAATATTTAGTAGGTCCACCCTTCGATTTATTAACGGCAGCAATTCTCTTAGGCATGCTGCGTACAAGCTTTGCACATTCGTCTGCACTTATAGCGTACCACTCGTTAATTAAGGCAGTTTTTAAGACAGTTGGTAGTTTTTGATGTTATACTGTCTTCTTTAATCTTGCGACTGTGCAGGCCAAAACACATCTAATAAAACAATGTTGTTATCTCTAAACCAACACATCGTTGTCGCTGATTTGTGACAAGGAGCATTGTCTTGCTGAAATTGAGCTCCGTCTAAATTAGTATCGCTGAAAATGCGCGTTAATGAAGGCGGAAGAACAGCTTCTAATACAATATATTCATGTACTTTTGACTGTCCATGCGACCCTCGCAAACGAACATTTCGCCGATACCATTAGCAGCGATGCAGCCCCAGATCATAATGCTGTCTCCTCCATGCTTAGCAGTAGGTACCACACAATCTGCATGATATTCTTCCCCAACCTGTCGCCTCACGAACGTCACACCAGGTGTTCCAAATATCTGTAGAAAAGAAAAAATAATGTTTTCATAAGATTTGTATTATATCTTCAAAATTGCTCTAGAAAAAGAAGCTATGGCTGTTAATGCTTTAAGACGATCTTAACTAAGCTTACCTCGAAGTTTGATTCATCAGACCACAGAACATTCGACCAATCTTCTGAATGTGAAATGTTGATATCAGCGAGCCCAGTCCTAACGATTTTTCCTATTCTGTTCTGAGAGCCACGGCTTCTTTCGGGCTTTACATTATTTTAAACTTGATTCCTGAAGTCTTCTTCTAGCTGTTTGAGCACTAACTGGTTTACTAAATTCATCCAAAAGTGCAGCTGCAAGGGCAGAAGAAGATTTTTTGCGATCCTTGAGAGACTGGCGTATAAGTATTCGGTCTTCTCGTTTACTGGTTTTGATTTTTTTTTGATTTATTATTGTGGGATTTCGTTTCCACAAATCGCCTGATAGCACATTGGATCGCGCACCACGAACATCCCACCACAACAAACTCAACCTGAGACTTACCTTCTTCACTTGGAACTTGAATTCTAACTCTATCATCGTAACTAATTTCACTTTTTTCAGGCATTTCGGCCTTCATGACGAAGCATCCTTTAACGGCGCTAGACTGATCGAACTGTTGTTGGTAGTACTAGATTTCCGCACAAGAAAATACACCAAGCTACGTGTCTCTTCGTTTCTTCGTTCCACCTCAAATATCGCTACTACAATATATAAGTCAAAGCGCAGCTGAAGATCCGAATTCTCAAGAGCTGGGACTTACACCTACATCCATATAAAGTCCAGCACACAAAACAACTGAAGTCAGCTAGCCATCCACAACGCCTCACCCGGGGATATGCAAATAAGCAAAATTGTAGCATTTGGGTTTATGAGAATCCAAAAATAATTGGTGCGCTCTTCGGTTCGGAGATGTGACTGGCCCTTACTTCTGTGGAAAAGACAACGTCGATACTGTCCCTGTCTATTCGGAGCGTTATAGTGGTATGATAATCGATTTTTTTTTGGTGGTCGCCAATTGAAAAACGTGACTTGGTTTCAACAAGGTGGTGACCACATACCACACAATACTAGCGATTATGGCTTTAATGCGAAAGCAAACTCCCGGTATTATAATATCTCATTTTGGTGATGTCACGTGATCATCGGTGCTGTTTTACACCGTGTTTTACACCGTGTGACTTTTTTTGTGGGGTTTCACATGAAAGATCGTGTCTATGCAGATAATTCCTTAACTCTTGAGCACACGAAAATCAACATTTGTCAAGTTATGGAAAAGATACCGCCCAATATGTGCCAAGCCTTTGTCGAAAATTATCTCAAACGGATTAAAGTTTGGAAAAACTCGCGAAGCGGTCATTCGAGTGATCAGTTTATTTTTTTTTACTCTAAGCCTTTGCCTATAAGGTACTTTAATGTAATATGCAATGCAGATTTCTTAAAAATAATTCCTCTCTTGCTTTCGATCTTTTCCTAAAATTGTACGTCCTACACTGTTCACTGAGCAATAAACAACACGCATTTAAATTTTGTTGACAATTCATTTTCCTTTGGCACTTTGATACTCGCATTGGCAAGTTGTTTTGCCATTTGTTAGTTTTTTTTTTGTTTTTGTTTTTGTAGTCACACATTGTTGTGGTAAGCACATTCTCTGTGTGTTGTTTTTCTTGTTATATTTTTATATTTTCTTGTAATTTTTGTATTTGTTTTAATTTGCTACGCTTATCAAAGTGCGCTTTTTATTGCTGACATTTCTACTACTCGTTATTTCTTATGCTACGTTATTATTGTTGTTGTTGTTGTTGTTGTTGTTTTAGCTACATTTTTGTAACTACCGCTGTCATGTGAACGACAGTCACTTCAAAGAATCTGCATTTTTGCCTCGCGGTCATCACTTTGTGCGCACCAGCATCCTCATCATCATCATCATCATCATCATCATTGCAACTTGGCTGCTGTTGCTGAGCTTTCGTGTGGTACGTACAGCAGGTGGGGGTGGTGGTGAAATCGGTTTAAAGGCGTTGACGTTGACGTTAGCGTTGGTGGGACACATGTTTGGTCAGTTGTTAGTAGTTGCCATTTGACATGTTGTTGCTAGTTTTTTTGTGTTTTTTTCTGTTTTTGAAGACGACTTTAGGCTATAGCATTCCGTAACAATCAATTGACGTCACAATTAAACTGAGAGCAACAACAGTTTTCTTCTACATAACATAGCACATGGCATAGCACTTAAAATAATTTTGCTTTGCTTACAATTTATTTCCAAATTCGAACAACAAAATGCTAGTATAAACGAAATAAACGAATAAACCCATATTTGTACGTGTATGTGTATACCTATGAATTTGCATATTGCTCTCGTAAAATCATTTATTTTATAAAACTTACCGTAATTTCATTGGCAAAACAAAAAAACACAAAAAAAAAAAATGTCTACTACCTTTTGTAAAATCTACAACTACAACTATTTTATAATAAATCACAATCAGCAATAAAATCAAACTGACTGAAGACAGTATGAAAGGGGAATAGAAATTCAAATTTAAATCGAAAAAATCACATCAATCCAATCAAAAAGTCTGTCGTGAGTCTCAAAGCGAAAATTCCATTGTTACGTAGACGGTAGAAGCAGAAGAAGCAGACTGTGAAGATAAAGAGGAAGAAGATCTGTCCAACATCAAACGGATTTGGGGCAAGCATTGTGCTATAACTATACAATTTATTGTATATGTATATGTAAATCTAAATTGTATGTATATATGTATATGTAAATACAAACTCTTCACCTGCTGATTTTTAGCTGATTTGATTGCGTATCTGATTCTGTCGTAGACGAATATATTTAAGACTTACTGTCATCGTTTAAATGATTTGATATTTTACCATTGTTAAGTTGCTGGAATTTTTTCTATTGGATTTTTATTTTAAATTTATGTTTTATTTTTTATTTTTTATTTCATTCATTTTAAGTTCATTTCATTTTTCAATCAGGTAAATTTGTATTCGAAAAAAAAATTGGTTGCCAAAACGAAATAGAATTTTTGTGATGACTTGTGGTTTTATGTTATTCTCGTGTAAATATGTGTGTACCTATGTATATATGTACATATTCGAGCAAGCTAGAAAATTGTATGTAAATTTTTATAAAAAGTTTAATTTTTTTTTAGTTTCCAAAAGAGATTAATTTAACTTAATTTAATTTAATTTAATTTAATTTAATTTAATTTAATTTAATTTAATTTTGTTTAATTTAATTTAATTTAAGTTAATTTAAGTTAGTTTAATTTAATTATTTTAATTTAATTTAATTTAATTTAAGTTAATTTAATTTAATTTAATTTAAGTTAATTTAATTTAATTTAATTTAATTTTATTATTTTAATTTAATTTAATTTAAGTTAATTTAATTTAATTATTTTAATTTAATTTATTTTAATTTAATTTAGTTTAATTTAATTTAATTTAATTTAAGTTAATTTAATTTAATTTATCTTAATTTAGTTTAATTTCATTGAATTTAATTTAATTTAATTTAATTTAATTTAATTTAATTTAACTTAGTTTAATTTAATTTAAAATAATTTAATTTAGTTTAATTTAGTTTAACTTAGTTTAATTTAATTTAAAATAATTTAATTTAGTTTAATTTAGTTTAAATTAATTTAATTTAATTTAATTTAATTATTTTAATTTAATTTAATTTAAGTTAATTTAAGTTAGTTTAATTTAATTATTTTAATTTAATTCAATTTAATTTAACTTAATTTAATTTAATTTAATTTAATTTAATTTAATTTAATTTAACTTAATTTAATTTAATTTAATTTAATTTAATTTAATTTAATTTAATTTAACTTAATTTAATTTAATTTAAGTTAGTTTAATTTATTTTAATTTAATTTAATTTAAGTTAATTTAATTTAATTTAAGTTAATTTAATTTAATTTAATTTAATTTTATTACTTTAATTTAATTTAGTTTAAGTTAATTTAATTTAATTATTTTAATTTAATTTATTTTAATTTAATTTAGTTTAATTTAATTTAATTTAATTTAAGTTAATTTAATTTAATTTATCTTAATTTAGTTTAATATCATTGAATTTAATTTAATTTAATTTAATTTAATTTAATTTAATTTAATTTAATTTAATTTAAATTAATTTAATTTAATTTAATTTAATTTAACTTATATTAATTTAATTTAATTTAATTTAATTTAATTTAATTTAGTTTAATTTAATTTAATTTAATTTAATTTAGTTTAATTTAATTTAATTTAATTTAGTTTAGTTTAATTTAATTTAATTTAATTTAATTTAAGTTAATTTAATTTAATTTAATTTAATTTAATTTAATTTAGTTTAATTTAATTTAAAATAATTTAATTTAGTTTAATTTAGTTTAAGTTAATTTAATTTAATTTAATTTAATTTAATTTAAGTTAATTTAATTTAATTATTTTAAATTAATTTAATTTAATTTAATTTAATTATTTTAATTTAATTTAATTTAAGTTAATTTAAGTTAGTTTAATTTAATTATTTTAATTTAATTCAATTTAATTTAACTTAATTTAATTTAATTTAATTTAATTTAATTTAATTTAATTTAACTTAATTTAATTTAATTTAATTTAATTTAATTTAATTTAACTTAATTATATTTAGTTTAATTTAATTTAATTTAAGTTAATTTAATTTAATTATATTTAGTTTAATTTAATTTAATTTAAAATAATTTAATTTAGTTTAATTTAATTTAATTTAATTTAATTTAGTTTAATTTAATTTAATTTAATTTAAGTTAATTTAATTTAATTATATTTAGTTTAATTTAATTTAATTTAAAATAATTTAATTTAGTTTAATTTAATTTAAGTTAATTTAATTTAATTATTTTAAATTAATTTAATTTAATTTAATTTAATTATTTTAATTTAATTTAATTTAATTTAATTTAAGTTAATTAAAGTTAATTTAATTTAATTATTTTAATTTAATTCAATTTAATTTAATTTAAGTTAATTTGATAAATTTTATTTTATTTTACTTTTTTTATTTCATTTTATTTTATTTTATTTTTTATTTATATACAATATGGGAGTAATTAAAATATTGCTTTGAGAGCAGAAATTAATTGGGTCCGATTTTTTGTGTTTAGAAAAGTGTTTTTATTGAAAAAAAAGCAGCTAGAAAGGATCTCTCTGCTAATTTTCAAGTATGTCCGTTGTCCTCCATCCAACCATTTAATTATTCCTCGTATTCTTCGCTTTCTTCAAAAGGCTCGCCTTCGGAGATGCCCCAAGCTACGTAAGCTACGTTTCCAGACAGATTTTTACCACTATGGCCACGTAGAGCAGAGTGTTGTCATGTTGCATAATCTAACTACTAATTTTAACGCCAATAAAGAAAAAGAAGAATCCCAAATTCAAGAATCACAATTTCATTTATTTCTATCATTTTCATGAAGATCCTAACAACTTAAATGGAAATATTTCCCTTTTTTGGTCGCCACATGACCAAATGGTCTAGCCATGTTTTTTGATTCGCTGAACTATGTCATTGTCGCCGTGTATCTCGTACAGCTTATTGTTCCAACGACTGTGATATTCATCGTTCCCAACTCGCAAAGAATCATACGTGTAGATTTTAAATACAAACTTTCTCTCGAAGACTCCTAGGACCGATTCATCAGATATTGATACCGTCCACTCTTCTAGGCCTTATAGTAGCACGGGTACGATGAGCGACATGTAGAGTTCGGTTTTTTTATGAGAAGCCTTTATTTCCTGTCGGAAATACACTCGTAGGGTTTGACATTCCCTGCTGAGGGGCGACCGCAATTAGAAAATTCAACGTAATTTTTTATTTAAATTTATTTTCTATAACTGTTTAGATGTGCATCGTACCAGGATTTGAACCCTGGTCTTCCAAGTGGTAGCACTCAACACTAACCACTCGCCTACCGCGGCCGCTGCATAACTTTCTTCAAAGAAATAGCAGTCTTGCAATGAGTTATATTTGAGTTTTGAATGAAAAAAAAAATCAATTAGAATTTTTCAAGTCAGTCACATCAGATCGAGCATATTCCTTTCACGAAAAAGTTTCAACAACAAATAAATTAAATAATAATAAATTCAAATAAAATAAATCAAAAACCAAAAATGCAAACGAAAATAAATGAATAAAATTTTGTTATGAAAAGTTTACTTTAATATCTTTATCCACCAGTTGGTTTATTTATTTATGCTGATTGTTTACATGTTTCTACATTAACGTAAATATATATTTAAATATTTGTTTGACTTGAGAATTATTAAAATAAATTTTCATACATAGAATTAGCTCATTATTAGGCTGGATCAGAAAACATGTAAATAAGAAATAAATAAAAAATCAAGAAAAATGCAAATTACAATACAACCGCAAATCGTGATTAAAAATTATTTGTGTTTATTTATCCGCTAAATCGCGCTAGAGTCCATTTATTGCCATATAATTTATAAGTTGACCTACCATCGATTCGATGATTAGGCTTTGCTTAATATGGGAAAATTCTATAGGATATAATTTTTTATAAGTTATAACAAACATATTAATATCTCAAACCTAATAAACCTTAGTAAAACTCCATGCCAAAATTTTGGTATGAATATATAAGTGTTATTTAAAGAAATTTCATTCTCTTTTATTACTTTTTATTTGCAAAAATTTGTTAATTTTTTTTTGCGCCACCCTAATGGCCTTGCGAACATCTTCATATGAGTTAATAAATAATGTTTATTATAATTTGTGAATGTGTCTGCTGGGTGTATGTTTTTTGTATTTATTTTTTATATAATATATGCTTATAATTTACCTTATTGTTTGAAAAAGCAATAGAGACGTCTTTGCGAGCGATTTTTTTATGCTTAAAAAGAGCCGCTGGGCTCGAACTTGGAGGAGCCACGGCAAGCACAACTGCGTGACACCACGAAAGTGTGTTGAACCAGATCATGAGGTTTCAAAGTAGAAATACAAAGATAAATACATACTTACTTATGCACATACATATGGTACGTACAAATGCACTCACATGTATAGATGTATATATATTTATATAAATAATTTTTATTACAATTTTTGCACAAAGCGAAATTACATCTGCTACGTGCCTTCAGTATTCATTTATGTATGTATGTATGTATGCATGTGTCTGTCTGCCACTCGCTCATGACCATGTGCAGTTAAGTCGTTTGTATGAGTTTGTGTGATAGTGTGTGTGCAATTGCCACAAGCGCCAAGTAAAATTAAATAAATTGTCATCATAGCTGCAGTTCATGTATTTATTTTGC
The DNA here is from genome assembly GCA_037013455.1 of Ceratitis rosa. Taxonomy (NCBI): domain Eukaryota; kingdom Metazoa; phylum Arthropoda; class Insecta; order Diptera; family Tephritidae; genus Ceratitis; species Ceratitis rosa. The sequence continues at coordinate 8,321,433 of JAWMAG010000006.1, forward strand.
AATTTGTACGCCACTACGTCTAAGAAATTTTCTTTTTAGATTAAAGGAAAAAGCAATGGGTGGGCGGTACAGAGTAAGAAATGGGAAGGTTGAACAAACCTAATTGCAAGCTGGCCGCAGGGCTTTCGTGTGGCTGATAAGACGTAGTGCAGACAAATATTTTTTTTCTTTTCTTTCTAAAGAACTTATTATTATTTTTTTTTTCTTTTGTTTTTCTTTGCCATACTTTGCGCGCTGAAGCTGATCGCCAGCGAGTGAGTTTGTGGGCGAATGAGCGTATACAAATACTACGAATGCAAATGGTTAATGGCACTTTTGAATTTAAAAGAAGATGAAGAAGAATAAAAAAATTAAATATAATAAGATAAATAATGCGGCCACCATGTCTTATTCAAATTCATGCTGGTGTATAAAATTTAATGAAAGAAATGGTAGATGCGCTAACAAAATAACTAGGAAGATGTATACGAAATGTGACTACGGCTTGTGGTAATTGAATGTACACAACTGAAGAGAAGCGTCCAGGCGGATGAGTAACATTAGTTACTTGTTATTAAATATGGTAACTAATTTATTTAAATCGCAATTTAATAAAAGAAAATAATATAAAATAAAATAATTTAATATAAAATAAAGTCAAATAAAATAAAGTAAAATAAAATAAAATAATATAAAATAAAATAAAATAAAATAAAATAAAATAAAATAAAATAAAATAAAATAAAATAAAATAAAATAAAATAAAATAAAATAAAATAAAATAAAATAAAATAAAATAAAATAAAATAAAATAAAATAAAATAAAATAAAATAAAATAAAATAAAATAAAATAAAATAAAATAAAATAAAATAAAATAAAATAAAATAAAATAAAATAAAATAAAATAAAATAAAATAAAATAAAATAAAATAAAATAAAATAAAATAAAATAAAATAAAATAAAATAAAATAAAATAAAATAAAATAAAATAAAATAAAATAAAATAAAATAAAATAAAATAAAATAAAATAAAATAAAATAAAATAAAATAAAATAAAATAAAATAAAATAAAATAAAATAAAATAAAATAAAATAAAATAAAATAAAATAAAATAAAATAAAATAAAATAAAATAAAATAAAATAAAATAAAATAAAATAAAATAAAATAAAATAAAATAAAATAAAATAAAATAAAATAAAATAAAATAAAATAAAATAAAATAAAATAAAATAAAATAAAATAAAATAAAATAAAATAAAATAAAATAAAATAAAATAAAATAAAATAAAATAAAATAAAATAAAATAAAATAAAATAAAATAAAATAAAATAAAATAAAATAAAATAAAATAAAATAAAATAAAATAAAATAAAATAAAATAAAATAAAATAAAATAAAATAAAATAAAATAAAATAAAATAAAATAAAATAAAATAAAATAAAATGAAATAAAATAAAATAAAATAAAATAAAATAAAATAAAATAAAATAAAATAAAATAAAATAAAATAAAATAAAATAAAATAAAATAAAATAAAATAAAATAAAATAAAATAAAATAAAATAAAATAAAATAAAATAAAATAAAATTAAAAAAAAAATTAAAAAAAAAACTCGTATTCGTATATATCTCCAACATAATCGACTAAGAAAAGGCAACACATTTGTAGTTATGCCTTTATGCCTCTCTTCCTCCCTTATACCCGTGTTTTATCAATGGAAAATAGCAATTGACATATGAACTTTTGTGGCACGCATTTCGCGCATTTATTTTAGTGGCACGCACGCTTACACCACACAGAAGACATTTAAAGCAGGCATGAATTTTATGCTTCTATATGTGAGCCTACTTTCTACTTGTGTTTGTGGTTTTGTGTTTTTCCTACATTATTAGATGTAAGGAGGCTGTGTTGAGAGTCAAATCACTAATTTCATTTAATCTTGTTGAAATGAGAAAATGGTGGCAAATTCAGTATGTTTTTGTTAGTGTATACACATAAATATGTACACATTTATAATGTAAGACTTTGACTTTTGATTTACACAAATCTTGGGTTGATAAATCACACAAAGTGTGCGTGCTGATTACACATTTGTGTAATGAAGAGAGATTGACTAGTTAAGAGAATATGTAATAAAATGGAAATTTGGCTTGATGAATGTAGATGTTGACTTTCCTCAAAATATTTTTTTTTTATGTTTATCATAATTTAATTTATGTTGATTTTTGAAAAAATAAAAAAATTTGCTAGCGGACAAATTATGGTGATAACTTATCCATGAAAACAATATACTGGCGGTGTTTTAAAAGGTTATATTATTTTTCTTACTTTGAATTGAAACAATTTGGCTCATCCATATTCTCAGGCATTTAAGAACTGTTAAAAATCAACTCGAAATAATTACGATAAAAGGCGGATTTCCTGCCCAAATAAGGAATCAGGAGAAGTGCATCTTCCCGTATTATGATATTTGAGAAATCAGAGGTATAAATCATATCTTGCATGCTCTTTTAACGGAATTTCAACCCAAAACCTCACACCTCTGCATATTTAATCAAATAAAAGGTTTTGGACTAAATTGCTGTCGAAAGAGCATCATAGAGCGTGAAATGTGGAGTTCTCCATTCATAAATTCAAATAAATTTTGAATTTCAAAATCATTGAAATGAAATTTAGCGTCCAATTTTTAGTCATTAGTACTGAAACACAACCTGAAGTAATTTCTAGATTTTAGGGTGGTACATTTATCTATTTCTCATGGTGCTGAGTTTTCCGACTAACATTCTTCGTCTTTCTTGCGCCTACCCCCTCCGTTGAAAAGGTAGTCAGAGTGTTTTATTTTGAATTGCGAACGTTTCGTATGAGTTTTCTATATTCTACGCATGCATTTTTAATGTCATTATTCAAACTAAAAATCATCTTGCTGTATTTATAATTTCAGCTGTTGTTGTTGTAGTTACTCTTCGGTGAGATTTATTACACTTGGTTGCTTGATTGCCTTTTGTTGCTGCACTTTACAGTTATATGCCGAGTTAAGAGCTTGCGTGACATACATACATAAGCTAGTTAACGAATGCACAGATTATACATATGCATGCATGAACACATATGTATGTATGTGCCGGTGTACACGTATATGGTATGTCTACTGGCGAGCAGTTATTGCACAGCATGTTGCATGCATCATGGGGTAAAAATGAAAGTTCCAGTTGACAGTTAATAATAATTTATTTGCGCATGACTTTCCTTTGACACATATTTGCGCTGCAAATTTGTCATGTCTAGCTACGTGTAGCTGTGAATGTTAGCCAGCCAGTATTTTTCCCCCCCCCCCACATATTACATTCTCACATTTAATTACAACTCCCCGCTTTGCCTGGGCTGAGCATTGTTTTGTAGAATTTGTGCCACTAACAATGCTCCACTGTGCCCCCCTCCGCTCTGCTCTGTTAGGGAGGGAGGAACTAGCAGGAACTCTACCCTCCCACGGCGTTCAAAATAGCCGTCTATGTTTGGCTGAATTTCCCAATCGTGTGGCACGCGGCATGCGGCACGGTTTATCTGGTGCTCGGTATGCAATGCAATATCGCAACTGTGACGCTGCTACTGCCGGGAGTCTCGTAAAATTTCTGCAGTTTGCAGGCCCACATATCCGTTTCCGCATGAAAATTACAATGCAAATATGTGTGTTTATGTGTATGTAGTTCTCGGTTTTGTTTATGGAACAACGGCCTCATGCTGTACACTGTGTTTTTTGGTCGTCGGTGCATTCTCTGGTTTACATATGCATTTGTATGTACATAAGAGGGGATTAACAATAGTTCGGTCAGTTGGTGACTTTCAATTTGTTTTTGTTAAATCGAAAAATTCCAAATCCTTTGCAATTACTTTATTAGTCTTCGTTTCAAATTTTAGAACGATCGGCTAAAATGTAGACGTGAAAACGCAAGATGGCTGATCATAGTTCAGACGAAATTTCACCACCAACGAAAACAGAAATTCACCATGTAATTCTCTTCGGGTTTCGGCGTAATTTACAGCCAATAAAAATATTCAGTGAATGCCAAATTGCATATGGAACGATTGCACTGTCTCTAAAGACTATTCCTAAATGGTTCCGAAGATTTCAGACCGGCCATTTTTCCGCAGAGGACGAGCGCCGATGACGTCACTGTAGTTCTGGTGAAGTTCATTGACGAAGACCCACAATTGATACAAGAAATGATTTCATTAGCATTGGACTTGAGTACCATGGCTGTATCGCGAATAGTAAGTAATCAACTGGGAGAAAGAAAGAAATCTGCTCGACGGGTATAATGAATTTAAAATGAGGCCCAAAAAGAGGATCGAGTGCATTTTGCTCAATTTTTCCTAAGAAAATTTGAAAATGGTCAGTCTAGCAATTTTAGTAAAGTAAAGTGACGAATTTTGGTACTACAAGTACGATCCAGAAACCAAACAGCAGTCCATGGTATGGAGCCCAACAGGAGCAAACCCATTCGTATAATTTAAGCAACAAAAATCTGTAGCAAAAATAAATGAGTAATTTTATTGCGATCTCTGGGATCGAAGGAATACGTCCAGCCCCATATTCCCCGGATAAAGCACGTTGTAATTTCTAGCTATTTCTGGTCTTTAATAGCAACCAGGAGATAATTAATGTGGTTAATGCTGAAATTCTAAGCTTAAAAACCAAGATTTTTAAGGCTGTTTTCAGAAGTGGATCTATAGGCTTTAGAAATGCATTGAAATCAATGGCGATTATGTAGAGAAGATAAAAAAGGACGAAATTACTAATAAATACGAAAGTAATTTTTTTTCTGGTCAACTTACCGAACTTTTGTTAATCCCCACGTACATAACTTGTGTACGTGTATTGTTTGGTATGAGGTTTAGGATTCAATACTTAATTTTACCACTAACTTCGGCGGCTGTTTATTTTAATCGAGTAAACTTGTTGCACTTGGTATTTTCGAGTTTACTCACTTGACGGTATTTACGGTGGTTAAGTTAGGTTAGAAACCCCGTTGCGATATCCTGTGGTGGCCGCAAGCATTTCGCTTCACTGTCTGTTCACATCGATTTTCTTGTACACATAATTGCTTTGTTGCCTTGACATCTGTCATTTCATAGAAGGTATCTACTCAGACCGGCGAATTGTCTCTTCTTCTCGTTCTCACAGCTTCTTCAGCATCTTATACAATAAAAGAGACGCTCTCAGTTCTTTTGCATGTCGTCTTAGTAGTGGTCTCCCATGTCTCTTATTACCTGTGAGATACTCCCTTTTTAAGTGAGTGTATTTCACCTGGCCTTTTGTGATCTTGTTTTGTCCAAGTTCATTTCGTCCACCTTGTTCGTTTACTAATCGCCCATTCATTCATCTGATCATTGGTCATCACTTGTGGCTCACCTCTCAATTAACCTACGCTTTCGACCTTGTCCGTCTGCCCATTCGTCCGACTACCAATGTATTTATTTATTTATTTCTTACTGACTAAGTCCCTATATAAGACGAAGTGTATAAATTTGGAACAAACTTAATTCGTCCCTTAAGTGTGAGTTTTGCCGCTGTGAAGTTTCGGTGTCGAGAGACCCCACTCTTACCTCAGATATTCGATATTTTCAGTACCATTTCAGAATGACGTGGATGACAGCACTGGCTTGCCTGAACTTATATTAGGTCAAGTAAAAAGTTCGTTCGGTTTTTATCTAAGAGATGGCGTTATTGTCCATAGTACTAGGGTTACGTGTCGCATCATGTCATACTATATGGTGCTGAAAATGTGTTTATTCGCGCTAAAAGTTTGTCTTTGACAGTTTTACGATTGATTGACTCAGTACGTTGTGAGAGCTCGTCAAAGATGGACACCAGCAAAGAGAAAATTCGCTAAATTTTACAATTTTTCTTCGATCATTCGAAAACGCAGCCAAAGCGGCTGAAAAAATTAATATAGTTTATGGGCTCGATACTGTAAACGAACGTTTAGCACAAAAGTGTTTTGCTAGGTTCCGTTCCGGTATTTTCGATGTCAAAGATGCACCACGCGTCAAGAGGCCTGTCGTCGTAGTGGAAACAGACCGTTAGGTGAGGACTTATTTAATTGCTGAGGAACTAAAGATAAGCCAGAAAACCGTTTGGAACCATTTGGATAACCTTGGATTCAAGATGAAGCTCGATGTTTGGGTGCCACACGAACTAACGAAAAAAACATGATGGATTGAATTTCCATCTGCGAGTCGCTGCTGATTCGCAACAAAATCGACCCATTTCTGAAGCGTTTGGTGACTGGCGATAAAAAGTGGATCTCTTACGACAACGTCAAGTGAAATCGGTCGTGGTCGAAACGTGGTGAGCCTGTGGAAACGGTGGCCAAGCCAAGATTGATGGCCAGGAAGGTTTTGCTGTGTGTTTGGTGAGATTGGCAAGGAATCATCTACTACGAGCCGCTCCCCTATAGCCAAACGCTCAATTCGGCCCTCTTCTGCAAACAACTGGACCGCTTGAAGGCATCACTCATCCAGAAGTGGCCATATTTGATCAACAGAGGGCGAATTGTGTTCCGTCAGGACAACGCCAGGCCACACACGTCTTTGGTGACGCGCCAGAAGCTTCAGGAGCTCGGATGGGGGGTCCTAATGCACCCACCTTATAGTCTGGACCTGGCACCAAGTAATTGCCATATTTTCCTGTCCATGGTGAACGCGCTTAATGGTGAGAAGTTGACCTCAAGAGAGGCCTGTGAAAATTGGCTCTCCGAGTGTTTTTGCCAATAGGGACGCAGCCTTCTACGAGAGGGGTATTATGAAGTTGGCATCTCGCTGGCAAGGTATTTGCCAGCAGTTGGAGTTCCAAAATTGCACCTTCTCGTTCTCCAAGTTTTGAAGGGCCAATACGCTCAAACAAATTTCCTTCGTAGCGAAGGGAATGCTTAATCCCGAGCTCCACGCAACTTGACTCTACCTTAAATCTTGTTGTATATCTTGTTGTGTATCTTACGTGTAGTTACGTTTTCCGCGCTCTCTTTGTTGTAGTTTACAATTTGAATTAATGTCGCTGTTGTTGTACTTCCTCTCATCACACAAGTAGAAGAGTAAGGATGCATCCATACTAACTGAACTGGCATTGTTTTGTTTGCTTGCTTTCATTAAATGAACGTCTCTATGTATCGTTAACAGCTCAGCTCAGCTGGGCTCGCCTCGATTCGCTTACCAATCGCTGAGACGGAATAGTACAGCTGGCTGCTAGTTCATTGCAACTAGCTCTTAGCAAAGCAAAAACAACCTTTTAAGGCATCCACTGAATTTACCGAATGCCCCACTAGCGCCTGTGTTGCATGCAATATGACATGAGCGCGGCATGTAGCAACTTATACAGTTGTTGTTATGCGCAAAAAAACAAAAACAAAAAAAAACACAGCACATCGTGGCATGGTGCAACAGCAAAATAGTAAAACAACAACATAAACAGCAACAACAGTGTCAGCCTAACTTGCAACATGCAACGGAACGCGGGGAAAGCAGCTTAATTAAGCGTAATCATGAAATCACGCAGTCAAGTCGCGTATAAAACAGCCGAGCGAAGGTAGCTAGCCAGGCACATCTACTTATATACATACATATGTAAGTACGTACATATATGTGAAATGCAAGAGCATGCCAACAACCGGTTAATATGAAATGTACCTGCTGAAATTTGCCTACGGACTGACACTCGCTCAGCTGACGGCTGCTTTTCGAGGAAAACCGAAATTAGTGACATTCCATTGTATGCAAGCAACATTATAAGCCTGACTCATGCATGTATGCATGAGTTTGGGGCGAAAATCCTCAGGTTCCCTCATAGCTTTAAGCTCCTTTCCAAATTCAGTTTGTTTTTTTTTTATTTTTTTTTCTTTTTCGCCGAAAATCTCAGTCGGAAGCTCTGCCTGCCACACTAATCAAGCGTTGTTCCAAAATTCATCATATGACCCATTTAGTTTTTGTTTTTATTGTTGGCATGGTGCATGATACATGCGATGTTAATATTCATGTAGTTGTTGTTGGCTGTGGCATATGTATTAGTCTCCTCTTTGCTTTCGCTCGTATACAACAAGCCCACTTTGGCGGTTTCCATTTCAACAGTCCGCTCACGTAATTTTGTTTCCTGAAATGATTTTAATTCGCTTTTATTCCATTTTGATTTCTCTACTTGCTTTTCTCTTATTTCATTTGTTTTTGTTTTTTGTTAAAATATACTGAATTATGTAAATATATAGAACGTATAACTTTCAATTTAAGTTAGCTTAGCACTGAAGTAGTAAGGGGGGCACTGGGCATTAGAAAAGTATTGAGATCTCGCTTAGAAGACGCAGAGATTTTCTTCTCTTCCTTTTATAGGTATTTGAACGAGGAAAAAGGTATGACCAGGTTATATGTGTGGCAGGCAGAGCTCCCAGGTTATGTGTAGAATTCAGCATGCTCAGGTTAGTTCCCCTCCTAGCTTGCCCTGAAAATTTCCTTAAAATTTCTTTGAAACCTATTCACCACTTCAAACGTTTTGTGATCGCCGATGATGGATTTTCATTGGGAAGCCTTCATTTCATGTCAGAAATTTACTAGGAGTGGTTAAAATTCCATGTTTAGGGACGACTGCAGTTAAAAAAATTAGGAAAATTTTTAATTAAAACTATTTTCTGTAATGTAGACGAACCCATGATCTTTTGCTGGTAGTACTCCCTGCTAACCACTTAACTATTGCGGCCGCCGAGAGTTGTGTTAGCATCCAAAATTGAGTAAGCCCTAAATGACTTTTATTTGTATGCTTTTGAAAGACACTGCTGGGGTCAGTAAGTGTATTGCTCACGTCTATTGGCAGTGGTACTGAGTGAACTCCATCCCAATCTACCCTACGAATATTGAGTCGTTAGCAATGGATTTTTGAACCAAAAGTTTTCTACCACTACTTCAGTGAGAGTGAGCTTTTGAAATTTTGTACATTGTCCTAGCAGCTGCTAGGTGAGGCCATGTTCGTTTTGATATATTTTAAAGCTCAAACAGAGCTTTTAAGTTGATCGTATTACTTAAGTATTATTTTATGTTGGCAACTAAAAAGTAAATTAAAAAAAATAAATTAAATTAAATTTACAGCTGCCGAAAGAGAGCGACACCTTTGGAGAAGATTTTCAATAGTTTAAGCCAAAAATTTTAACTTCACTGCAATCTCTCATGTTGTTTCCGAACGATTATGACGGTTGGTCGGCACGTTGGAATTAGTTAGACAGAAAGGTTATTTTTCTTTTTAATTTAAAAGTTAATTTGTGCTTTTTCTTTATTTCTTTTGAAAATCCACTACTTTTTCACTGATATTTCTTTCATTGAAAGTTAGAATTAAAATTTAACTTTTTTATTCAGTCTAAAGTAAAAATTAAAGTTTTACTTTTTTAATGCCCCATGTTGGTAAGTGTTAAAAGCTAAGTTTTGTTTTCTGCTGAAATGATTATAAGAAAATTTCAAAAATTAAAAAAAAAAATTAAAGACATGAAGAAGTTTTTTGTGTTTTTCAGTAGAGTTATCGCTTTTTAATTTTTTGATTTTGAAGTGAATTAGCCTTCCGAATAATCTATTTGCTTCACTTAATTCGTGCTCATTTATTTGAATTTGGTGTGAGTCTTTGCTAAAAAAAAAAAACAATTACGCCCAATTGTAGGCAATGTGAGTAGAATGTGAAATTTAAAAAAAAATTAAAACAAGCGCAGAAATACTGTTTACAAATGTCTCAATAACACATTCAAACGTTTATCTAACTCACTTAAAAAAAATTTATTGAAAAAAAAATTATAATTTTGTACTTGTGGAAATTTGAAACTACAATATTTTCGTGTGTTGACGCTAACTTAATATCTATCCTCAAAAGTCTTTAATATTTTTGGTTCACCTTCAACTATATTGCACTATGTGATGAATTAATAAATTCTTTACCGCATAAATATTCAAAGTCAACAAAATATTTATATTCTGTCAAGTCATTGACTTTTGTAAAGCAGACACTTCAAATATGCATGTGATATAAATTTTCAAAAATAATATCTTTCACAGTTATTTCTCATCACTTTACTTGCACATTTTAGCACACAGACGAGCATGTATATACCTAAATTTTTGAAATCGGATTAACACATTCTTTGATATACAAGTGAATGGATTTCTCTAGCTATTGATGACTCCGAAAAATTCCTACAATGCAATATATATGTACATATACTCGTACATATGTATATACCTATACATCGTAAAAGACATTTTTGTACAATTATGATTGCTTCTGTCATCTTCTCATATAAACTTTTTATTAATCAAAATAAAACTTTTATTTCAATATTGTGCGAATTTAGATTTATTTAAGAGTCTAATAGAATATTGAGTGGTTAGGTATGTATGTATGTGTTTGAATTTGTATATCGATTTGATTATATTTTGAATGGCTTTCATTTGTTTTTGTCATATTGTACACTTGAATCGCTTTGACTTTGCTAAAAAATATTTCAAAGCTATGCACAATGTCAATAAAACCATAGGAAAATATATTTCTACGCACATATATATATATACACTATATATATAAGTGTGTGTATATATTGACAGAAAGTATGACTATTCAATGTTTCATTGGTTTCTTTGATTAAATGTATTTTTCCCCACAGACTCTCACATACATATTATAATACTTGTATATACATACGTACATATGCATTACATACCATATATGTAAATCTAAGTACATCGTAGATATACTAAATATAAAATCAAATTTCATTTTTTTCTTTACAGGTATGTATTCAATAAAATAAAAACCATATGAAGTATTAACGAACGATGGTTCAGATGCACACATACACATATATAATATATAATATATATAATGGCATATATACCTCACTCACTTTATTGCGAATCTCAAAAGGTAAATTAAATGTGGTTTGATTTTATATAAAAAAGAACATAAGAAAATGAAATTTATAATTAATATTAGCCACTATGAACTTAAATATAAGCAGTGTTGGTGGCCGCAAAAGTCAAGTCTCATGACCAGGCTTCGAGTCCTGGTTCGACCAACATCCAAACATATAGAAAATTAATTTTTCTAATTGCGCTCGTCTCTCGGCAGGGAATGTCAAGCCCTCCGAGTGTATTTCGGACATAAAAAAAAGCTTCTCCTAAAAATGCATCGTCCTTTCCGAGGCGGCTTTGTACAAACTGTAGGTCTTAAAGGTTGTGGGAGCCTTAACAGGTCATAGCAGGTACGGCATGCGGCTGGGAGTTCCTTTCAGGAGATGCTGTAGAAACTGTAAGAACGTTGAGTAGTTTCTCATCTTCCATGCGACTGCTTCGTCTTGGGCAAAGTTAGGTTACGATACCGTCAAAGTAATATACCTTAATGTAGGCAATATTTCTCAAAGTACTCTTCAACTAACTAATTGTAACAAGTCTAGTTTAATATTATCATTAAAAAAAAATATTTCAGACTCTTGAGCATAATTATAAAATTAAGTAATATTAGGCAATGTTTTATTCGAAAAAATTTTAAAAATTCTGAAAATAGTCGGAAAATATGAACTTTTGACTCCTAAATGTAGGTAATGTTTCATATAATTTAAGACAAAACCAAAAACAAAGTTTGTTTGTCAGATGTACTTGAGAATCTCAATCAAATTTGCATCATTTAATATATCTAAAGTAGGTGTACTACCGTTTATTTAAAAGCAACAGTTGTAGAATTATATTTTATTTATTTTTAGTCGAGGACTGAGCAAGTGAAGATTTGAAATGTGGCTTAAAAGGAGACAGTTCGTACCTCCTGGTAAATATAAGCATTTCGTTTTTTTTCTTTCCTCGCACCAGTCCTCTACTACATATAGAGCATTCGGATTAGTTATTTACTTCACTGGGTATCATCTTTCTAATGAAAAATTCACTATTAGACTAGACTTTATAGAGTAAATTATTAGAAATACTTTTTCGCAAATTTTAGTACAAAAATATGTTTTCTAAAATAATATATAATTAGCTTTCTTACCTACATATTCTATGTTGTAGTTTTTTCCACTACACCTCAACCATCTTTTTATGTTTGGAAAATTTTTTGAAAAAGCGTAAAATCAAATAGAGCGATTAAATTAAATATTGTGATTATAATTTCAAATGACATTAATGGATAAATATAAATATGGAAAATTGGTTTTGAAATTGGTATAAACATACGCATCGTCGAGGCAACCAAATAACTGCAATTAAAATATTTAATGAGGCATTATCGTAAATATTTAACTATCATAAATACTCCCTGACCACATTGATTTATCAAAAAGCTGTTTAGGAATGTGAAACGCTGTTTTGTTATTTTCCCGAATGGTATCAATATCAATGTCAGTATATTTTGTTTCACTAAATCCAAAAATCTCATAAGCTTTCATACGCCAGGAGAGGTAAATAAAACACATATCTGTCATTTTGTAAACATATTTATAGTGAAATTGATTCACTTTTAATTGTTATTGACGTGTGCTAAATTAATAAATAATAGGTAAAATTAATTATGCACCGAAAAATAGAATGCCGAATAATATGTAAATGTGGCAACAAATAATTTTTGCTTTTGAAATTAATTTTTGTACAAAAAAAAAAAAAAACAAAACATGCATCCAGGCTCATACGATTCTCTAACTGCATGTTCGAAAGCTATAAATTAAGAGTGCGTGCACTTTTTGGAAATACAATAAATAAAAATATCTCATTTTTCTCACTTTTATTTATGATTTTTGTTCTAACACATATTCCTCCATACATACGCTTGCTGCACGTACACTCAGCAGCATACAATGGTAAAAACAACAATAAAACTAGCTAACCACAGTAAGGGCAACCAAGCCACTTTTGTTCTTTATTCGCAATGAGTTTGTCTGACTCAAAACTGCTCTTGTGTGTGGCCTGAGTTGTGCTAGTGAAAGTACCACTTCTGGCTGGCACTACAAATCCTTTGTGCTTTTGTGTGAAGCTGACAGGTTTTCTTGTAAATATTTGTTAATTGGTTTTACCTTTGTTGTTGATATGGGCAGTATATTGCAGTAACTTATGATTATATTCCTTCAAATAAAAACAAAAAATTAAATAAAATAGTAAAATAAAATAACATAATATAAAATTATATAAAAAAAGAAAACTAAATTAATTTAAAATCAAAAAAAAAAAAAATAAAATAACATAAAATAAAATAACATAAAATAAAATAACATAAAATAAAATAAAATAAAATAAAATAAAATAAAATAAAATAAAATAAAATAAAATAAAATAAAATAAAATAAAATAAAATAAAATAAAATAAAATAAAATAAAATAAAATAAAATAAAATAAAATAAAATAAAATAAAATAAAATAAAATAAAATAAAATAAAATAAAATAAAATAAAATAAAATAAAATAAAATAAAATAAAATAAAATAAAATAAAATAAAATAAAATAAAATAAAATAAAATAAAATAAAATAAAATAAAATAAAATAAAATAAAATAAAATAAAATAAAATAAAATAAAATAAAATAAAATAAAATAAAATAAAATAAAATAAAATAAAATAAAATAAAATAAAATAAAATAAAATAAAATAAAATAAAATAAAATAAAATAAAATAAAATAAAATAAAATAAAATAAAATAAAATAAAATAAAATAAAATAAAATAAAATAAAATAAAATAAAATAAAATAAAATAAAATAAAATAAAATAAAATAAAATAAAATAAAATAAAATAAAATAAAATAAAATAAAATAAAATAAAATAAAATAAAATAAAATAAAATAAAATAAAATAAAATAAAATAAAATAAAATAAAATAAAATAAAATAAAATAAAATAAAATAAAATAAAATAAAATAAAATAAAATAAAATAAAATAAAATAAAATAAAATAAAATAAAATAAAATAAAATAAAATAAAATAAAATAAAATAAAATAAAATAAAATAAAATAAAATAAAATAAAATAAAATAAAATAAAATAAAATAAAATAAAATAAAATAAAATAAAATAAAATAAAATAAAATAAAATAAAATAAAATAAAATAAAATAAAATAAAATAAAATAAAATAAAATAAAATAAAATAAAATAAAATAAAATAAAATAAAATAAAATAAAATAAAATAAAATAAAATAAAATAAAATAAAATAAAATAAAATAAAATAAAATAAAATAAAATAAAATAAAATAAAATAAAATAAAATAAAATAAAATAAAATAAAATAAAATAAAATAAAATAAAATAAAATAAAATAAAATAAAATAAAATAAAATAAAATAAAATAAAATAAAATAAAATAAAATAAAATAAAATAAAATAAAATAAAATAAAATAAAATAAAATAAAATAAAATAAAATAAAATAAAATAAAATAAAATAAAATAAAATAAAATAAAATAAAATAAAATAAAATAAAATAAAATAAAATAAAATAAAATAAAATAAAATAAAATAAAATAAAATAAAATAAAATAAAATAAAATAAAATAAAATAAAATAAAATAAAATAAAATAAAATAAAATAAAATAAAATAAAATAAAATAAAATAAAATAAAATAAAATAAAATAAAATAAAATAAAATAAAATAAAATAAAATAAAATAAAATAAAATAAAATAAAATAAAATAAAATAAAATAAAATAAAATAAAATAAAATAAAATAAAATAAAATAAAATAAAATAAAATAAAATAAAATAAAATAAAATAAAATAAAATAAAATAAAATAAAATAAAATAAAATAAAATAAAATAAAATAAAATAAAATAAAATAAAATAGAAACAAATAAAATAAAATAGAAACAAATAAAATAAAATAAAATAAAATAAAATAAAATAAAATAAAATAAAATAAAATAAAATAAAATAAAATAAAATAAAATAAAATAAATTAAAATAAAATAAAATAAAATAAAATAAAATAAAATAAAATAAAATAAAATAAAATAAAATGAAATGAAATGAAATGAAATGAAATGAAATGAAATGAAATGAAATGAAATGAAATGAAATGAAATGAAATGAAATGAAATGAAATGAAATGAAATGAAATGAAATGAAATAAAATAAAATAAAGTAAAAACAAGAAAATAAAATGAAAAAATAAAGAAAAATAAAATAAGTGAACTAAAACATAATTAAATAAAATACATTGAAATCTTGTAAGACTAGAATTTGGTTGCCTTGTTTCAAATTTAAACATACTGGCTGCAATTTGCATATTAATTCCTTAGTAACAGTAGGTGTTAAAACATTCTATAAAATTATTATATATTAATAATAATTGTATGCGATGTTAAAAATATTTTTTTTTGAAGCTAGAAAGTAAACAAAATCATTTTTTTCTTGCCTTTAATATTCTCATTTTTCAAGGGACGTTCTTTAGTAAATAAAAATAATGTCAAGGTGCTGAATGGAAGATGCGGAAAATTAGTTTAAAAATACATACTACGTAACCGGCAGAAGATGTCAAAACCTCCGTGTGTATAGAATAAGCTGAGGTATGTCACTCTGCTTGTTGAAAGAAAAAGTCAAGTCTAACACCACAAATTGGGAGAGGAGTTAATACGAAATTCAGTTGTGTGTTTAGTTACAAGTATTTATGAATATATATCTTTTCTTTTGTGAGATTTTTTGCTTACATTTTTGAAATGGTTGTCAGAAAGAAAAAAATTTAAAGTATGTAATATTTTGATTTTCATTTCCGTTTAATTTTAAATAACATTTGCCTAATTTTATCTATAGAGCTTTTAATTCAATTAAACAAACATTTTTTATACGCGTAGGTCAGAAAAACTTTAAATTTTTTACTGCAAAATTTATCTATTGAAAATACTTAAAAAACTACACAAAAATTCCATTTAATAACCAATTTAATTAACGACTTTGTCAATGCATTAGAGATCAATATTTAATATTAATTATAGTGAACATTGTTATGAATTGAATAGTTTTCGCTAGTTTTAATACCTTTGCGCAGACAAACGCAAAACAAAAGTGAATAAAGTGTAAAAAATATTAGAAATGAAATGAAATTTGAACAATATTAAATGTATGGCAGCAACGTTTTGTTGACATTTTGGCGGCAGCGTACAACAATACACAATTAAAAACATGTATGATATATAAATACTTACATAAAATTATTTGTGTGCTACATTTACAGATTTTAGATTTTACTAATTCGCCCCTTAGGTAATTAAAATACTGCATTATATGTGTAATTAATTGGCGTTTTGTGCGTTTGCAGACAGAAAAAATATTATATATAAGGCATTTTTTTTATTTATTAGCGCATTGTTACTCATACGCCATGGTGCACTAGCAGCTATACCGCCTTCTATGGATTTACTGCGCTGCGCTGCGCATTGCTTGCCAAACCGCTGCTTTCGGCCAACAGCTTCATTTGGCAGCAAACACATTGCATACATATACATATAACTAATGACCACAATATGATTTGCAATTTACCGTTATATTTTTGTTTTTTTGTGGTCTATTTAATATTTGTTTTTCCCTGGTGGTTTCGACAATTCATTAAACTTTTTACAACACCAACAAAAAAGGAAAATGAATCGAATAAAAAATGAAAAATTAATAGTTGGCATAAAAAAAGCTTTGAATTTGAAAACAATTATGCAGCTTATTCTCTAAAATCCTGTTAAAACGTGAGCGTAAAGCTTTTATTTATATAATTAAGTTGTGGCATATGGAAATTAAGCCTCACTTGCAGCAGGAAAACGCATTAATAAGTTATATGTATAGAATTTATATATTCATATCTATTTTACTATATATTTTCGTTTAAGTTTTTCAGCGCTTTTACTCCCTTAAATTGGGAAATTTTATTTTTTAATTCTTTTTTTAAATATTAATTAAAATTTCTAATTTTAAAATTCTCTAATTCATATAGAAATTCATTGCTACTCGCAATTAGTTTGTGGCTTACGCCGAAAATACAGTAAAACTTACGCTTGGACGAAACGAACGCAAAAGTGTTTGTGGAAATATATTTTTCTGTACCAGAAAGTTAAATTGTTAAAAAATAGTTTCGAACCAGTGGCCAAACAAGCCCAACTAGCCAACATCTGTCTTATCATGAGTTTAGACTACGTGAAGGCAGTTGACAGTTTTCTGTCAATAATATACTAGTTTAATACCAGTTAAACATCACCAACCAACTTTAAACTAAGAAAATTTTGATTCTGTAATTCAAAAATGAACTAGTGGAAAAATAGTATAGTTATATAATTATTTTATTGTTGGTATTTATTGAACTAGTACGAAAAAACTCTGAAAATAAGTGGCTGCTTCACAATTTACTGTAGTGCTCGTATACATACTCATACTCCTCATAAATTTCAACATTTTGTTTATATATTGCCGAAATTGGCTTGCCCAACTTCTACATACATATATGTTCCATCTATGAGTAAATAACATATATGCATTCTTTTTTTGTATTCTCGCTGTCTTTATAATATTTCTTCTTGTTCTCCGTACGTGTAGCAGGTAAAATTTATGGCACTCGAAAGCGTAAAGTTCAAATGAAATTATAATTCATGACACGCATTAAATGCAATGGAATTCGAGACCGATTTTTTTTTTAATTTTTCTTTGAAATTTTCAAGGATTTATTTCTTGGAAGCAGTATTTGCTATACGTGTTTAAGTTCCTGGCAATGTGGCACAAATAAATATGTACAAAAGATTAAAATGTGTTAAAGTGCACTGCAATTCATAATTTTTTTGAAAGGCATTAAAGGAAAGTAAGGTAGTGTTCTGGTTACATGGTTACATGGAAGTGATGCGACCTTGGGTAGTAATTGGGAATTTAAATTTTATATAATATTTTCTAGTAAAGACACTTCATAAATAATTATTAAGAATCAGTATCAATTTAGACCTGTGTTAAATGAATACTCAAATCTAGTTGGATTGACTCCTTAAATTTAAACATAAATTTCATGTGTATTGACATTCTTTACGGTGGATGAAGGTCTCGCCACAATCCGCATCAAAACGACATTTTACAACACTACGATGACGCTGATCGACTTCGCCGGGGATGGAAATATGGTTGTCTGCAGCACTAGATTCCAGCACAAAAAAATTCACTAATCTACTTGGTTTTCGAAAACCCCTCAACCAAATCGATCATACTGTGTTAAACGGAAGACATTCATCCAGTGTTTGTGATGTGCGTACGTTCCGAGGTCCTAACATGGACTCTGATCACTATCTTGCCACAGCGAAGATACACATCCACCTCTGTGTATCGAAGAATACCCTCCAAAAAACACAAAAGAAGGTTCGATATTGAAAATCTGCAACCACAACAGACTGCCGAGCGGTTTTCTACTTAACTTGCACACCTGCTCTCTGAGAGCACTCATCAGCAACCCGCTATAAGGGAATTGGG
Organism: Ceratitis rosa; assembly: GCA_037013455.1. Taxonomy (NCBI): domain Eukaryota; kingdom Metazoa; phylum Arthropoda; class Insecta; order Diptera; family Tephritidae; genus Ceratitis; species Ceratitis rosa. Next base: position 8,339,903 of record JAWMAG010000006.1, read on the forward strand.
GGACACCATTTCAAACTCCCTACGTATAGCTACAAAGTAAACAGCTGGTATGAGAAGCATCGTGTCGTGTCGCAGTTCAGAGAAAACAGACTGCCTACTTCCCAACCTTGTGATCGACTACAACACGTCCGGGGTGGGATAGATACCGAGAGCTGAAGAGGTAAGCAATACACATTTACAGGGAAAAAAACCGAAATGTGCGTTTATGAGGAGCTTGAGCGGAAAAAAATCTTGTAGGACCCAGAGAGGTGACGGGTGTACACCGTATCTATGGAAGGAACACTTCTCCAGCCTGCTGAATGGCAGTTAAAATAAAAAACCCGGAGAAGATGAACCCGAAACTCCAATAGATGGCGATGGAAAAGTGGTTCCGTTACCTCACCAGGAAGAATTTCATTTAGCAATCGCCCGCTTAAAAAACAACAAAGCGGCGGGGACCTATGGAAGAAGAAGAACTGATCAGGTGTGCCTCAGCTTCTTTACAAAATATGACCCGATGAAAGCATGTCCAACGAATAGAACCTAAGTGTGCTCTCACTATTCCACAAAAAAAGCGATCCCACAGACTGCCGAACCTCCACCCAGGCACATCAGCAAGGGAGTAGTTGACTTGAAGAGCACAATCCAGCAACACGTGCAACAAACGCTGGACAGAACGGCGTACCGATAAGCACTGAACGCCATTCACCAGGAGTCAGTCAACATCTTCAAAGACTCCCTTCCCGTGAATAGCGTACTCGGTGTTAAACCACCACCCATAGCAGACAATGAGCTGGAGCTGCCTCGAGAGACTCGTGTGACCCTTGCACAACTTAGATCTGGATATTGTAGTAGATTAAACTACTATTTATCCAGACTCGACCCCAGCATACCCAACGTATGCCCTGCATGTGTAGAGGATCCGAATGACACTAACCACTTCTTCACATGCCCTCTTAAACCGACTCATCTAACCCCCTCTGCCTTTGGTCCAATCCCGTCGAAACAGCACGTTTCCTGGACCCCCGAAAATATTAGTTATTCTATAATACTACAAATGACGAAAATTATGTGGTTAGTGACATTGTCATCAAAATAAAACATTACAAATTATTGCTTATGCAAAAATAGACCGCCCACAAGTATTGTATTAATTTCATTGCTAAGAAATTTAAAAAAGGAATAATTTTCCCAAATTCAAATAAATATCTAAAATTAAACAATTCATTAAGATTTTTATGCTTTTCATATCATTATATTGTCTTGTTATTAATAATTATATTCACTAAAATTAAACTTGGAAATTACTTTATACAGTCGTGGCATAAAATTAATATATATTTAACTTAATAGTTGATTTATGATTTTGACAATGTACAACTATAAACATAATGTCTATTATCTTTATGAGCCTATCAACTGTTTGTACATGTATACATATGTCATTAAAGGAATATATTATACAATTAACAAAAACAATTGAGCGAAATGTGTATGTGGTCATATGAAATTGACATTCCTCTGAAAACATATGTACATACTCGTATATATGCGTATATATATTTTTATGTGTGTCTACACTTTCATACAAACCAAGTTGAAGGGTTGCCTCTTTACAGGGTCATTAAAACTTTTCACTGCCATAATAAATTGAATTTTATGCGCCAACATAAAAAGTTGAGAGAAATCACTCGAAACGGTAGGCTCGGTTGTGTTTGACTTTTGCTTTACAACAATTTGATTTTGGTTTATTGCAGACTCACAACGCGACTTTTAATTCATATGGAGAAATTAATGTTGCTCTTTGAATTTAGCGTTAATAAAAAGGTTTTTATTGCTTTATATTATTACAAAGAAAGTGCAATTTAGTTTTAATTTACAAAATTTGAATATAATTATACTGGAAAGAATTGGTAGAATATATGCCTCTGTATTGTTAAGAGAATTGATTCTTCACAAAAAATACTTAAATACAATATAAGATTATCATTGGGTATCCTTGATAGCTTAAGTATAAAGCTCAGGAATCTTTGCCAATCCTCACATCCTCTTGGTTAATATCTTCATTGTCTTAAAGTCGAATTCTTTATTGCTTTATTTACCATGGTTAGAGTTATCCAATTTATGTCAAATATACACCATTTTGCTCAATATCTTTTCGATTGCGTTCTTAAGACGATGAAATTGCTGACAGTATATTATACTTCCGTATTAAGAGGTAGGCGTAGGGCAGCAGCTCATATTAAATGATTGCTTGTCAATTCCTGCTTGGAGACCGTTTGTGCCAGTTCACCGCCCTTCCATCACGACTTTTTTCATTTGCCGGCCGTACTTTAGGAGATACAGAGCCCTCTCTGAAAATCTTGTTGTAAAACAAAATTCTAGGTTGATTTCTTGAAGAAAATCTTTATGCTTTCAATGAATTTGGATATAACCAAAATACAGCTGTTTCTGACAAGATATACAGCCATACAGCCTTGGCCAAAATTATTAGGCACCCCACTAATTACTGAATTTTTTGTTTTAACAAGTGAAGTAATGAAGTTTTATTAGTAAAACAGTGAAAACACAATAAATTAGTGTTAATAACATTAATATTTAGTAGGTCCACTTTCGATTTAATAACGGCAGCAATTCTCTTAGGCATGCAGCGTACAAGCTTTGCACATTCGTCCGCACTTGTAGCGTGTCACTCGTTAATTAAGACATTCTTTAAGACAGTTGGCAGTTTTTGATGTAATACTGTGTTCCTTAATCTTGCGTTTTGTGCTCAATGGGATTAAGATCTGGAGACTGTGCAGCCCAATCTAACAAAACAATGTTGTTATCTCTAAACCAACGGATCGTAGTCGCTGATTTGTGACAAGGCGCATTGTCTTGCTGAATTTGAACTCCGTCTAAATTATTATCGCCGAAAGTGCGCGTTAACAAAGGCGGAAGAACAGCTTCTAATACATTTATGTACTTCCGACTGTCCACGCGACCCTCGCAAACGAACATTTCGCCGACACCATCAGCAGCCATGCAGCCCCAGATCATAATGCTGCCTCCTCCATGCTTAACAGTGGGTACCACGCAATCTGGATGATATCCTTCTCCAACCAGTCGCCTCACTAACGCCACACCAGTTGTTCCAAATATCTGTAGAAAAGAAAAAATAATGTTTTCATAAGATTTGTATTATGTCTTCAAAATTGCTCTGGGGTAAGAAGCTATGACTGTTAATACTTTAAGACGATCTTAACTAAGCATACCTCGAAGTTTGATTCAGCAGACCACAGAAAATTCGACCAATCTTCTTCCGTAAAATGTTGGTATCGGCGAGCCCATTCCAAACGATTTTTGCTATTCTTTTCTGAGAGCCACGGCTTCTTTCGGGCTTTACATCATTTTAAAGTTGCTTCCAGAAGTCTTCTTCTAGCTGTTCGAGCACTAACTGGTTTACTAAATTCATAAATTCATCCGAAAGGGCAGCTGCAACGGCAGAAGAAGATTTTTTGCGATCCTTGAGAGACTGGCGTATAAGTATTCAGTCTTCTCGTTTACTGGTCGCCTGATAGCACATTGGAGAGCGCACCGCGAACATCCCATCAAATTGGCAATCTCAACCTGAGACTTACCTTCTTCACTTAGAACTTGAATTCTAACCCTATCATCGTAACTAATTTCACGTTTTTTAGGCATTTCGGTAAATATGAACAATTTTTATAAGATTGGTAACTTTTCACTAAATGTAATTTACACTTTCACTTTCAAATTTTAAATGCGAAAATATTTTATGAATTTCTTAAAAATGACAATTTTTAGGTTTAGCTTACCCAGAGTGCTATGACTTCTAATATTACACAATTTATTCGTTTAATCAACAGTTAAACACCCATTTAAGACATTTACAAAAAGAAGTGGTAACTTTGATAGCCACATTTGAGAATGCTTTTATTTTAATGGGGTGCCTAATACTTTTGGCCAAGGTTATAATTTGTTCATTCGCTGAATAGCTGTTGTGATATGAGAGCAAGGCGGAACAGTTTTGTACAAGTAGTGGTTAGTTTAGTAGCACACACTGTTGTTCATTCAGTGTTGTATTTACCTTCCATTCCACACGTATTTAGTCCCACTTTATTACTTTTTACTCTCTGACAAATTTTCATTAGAAAATCATATTAAAAAATGTGTGAAATTCGAGCGGCAGTATTGTAGCCGAGGGAGGAGCTCATGTGAAAAAACCTGTCATTTATAATCTATGAATTGTTGCATAAATCATCGAGTAAAAGCCTACCCCACCGGTTGCACAAAAGAAATGGCAGAAGTTCTTTTGCCTTTTTTAAATTATTTAATTTTTTTTAACTTAAATCATATTCCTACCGGGAATCGAATTTGGTCAAATAAAATTACAAGTAACAAAAAAAAAAAAAAACTAAAAAATGTCAATTTCAATCATGTGTATTATTGAGCAATGATAAATTTATTTCAAAACTAAACAACTAAATATTTCAAACAGAGCTTTGAGCAAACTGCCTTTACATCTACTAAATATTTTTTGTACGAGCAGCTGAGTACGAGAAATGCACAACACCAGGCCGCAGGGTGACTGGTGATAAGTGGAAAGGGAGTGGGGATTGTCTTCAGTTTTCTGTCATTTGCAATGAAATATGATGTAAGCAAAAGTTGAAATTCAGCGCAACAACTGCTAGTATAGATACTCGTAGAGCGAGTCGGTCGGTTTGTACACCAGGCCCCAGCTCCTGACGCTCTTCTTCTCTTGTTCTCTGTGTGTTTGGTGCTTTGTTGCTGTAGAAAAGATGATTGCATAAATTTTGATAATTCATAATGTTGAGCAGGCAGATATTCCTATGTTTGAATGTGTTGAGATGAGGATATATGAATTTAAGAGCATATGAGATTACAACAACCACATTGCATTGTAAATTGCAGCGGGTAAACTATGTCGCACCAAAAGTTTTGACACGCCGACAAGCAATGTACAATATTAAAATTCGTTACTTATTTATACATATTTTAATGGTTTTTTGTTGCTTATTCGTAAGTGTGATTGTATGTACCATATATGTATCTCTTAAATAAAATCACCATAACTCAGTGCTTTGTACTCACTCACTCAGCGCTCCTTCAATCACTCAGCACATCTGCATTCACACTTACTCTTACTTACTACTCTCACACTCTTACTCTTCCTTGTTTTAAAAGCGAATTCAGCTCGTTGCACTGGGTTCAGGAAGTTTGTTCTTCGTAAGTCACTTAAAGTCTTGGTATATCTTGATGAAATATTTATGAAATGGCATAGCGAAAGGAGTTCTCAATGCGATTTGTCATAAACCATGTTGGTGATCATTCGCCTTGGAATAATAAAAATATACTGATATGGTTAAATAGCTGATGTGAGGTTAGAGATGGCTGACCTGCTAGTAGGTTCCACTTAGACCTGGATTTGACTTCATATTTGGGTTGCACAGCTCGCCTGAAGGCTTAGTATTCCTAGTAGAGATGTGAGAGCAAAGGTGCTTCTATATTAATCTCGCTATAGCTCCAACAGAGTTGCATTCAGTGCCCTCGTCGAGGGCAAAACACTCAGCGAGTACAAAAGGAATCCCTGATTATTCGCGATCATCCCTTGCGACTTCTCGATCGAACACATGTTTGGCATTGGTCGAGCAAAATTATTTGCCTACTTTCAACAAGATATTTTGAAGGAGTAAGAATAACGGCTGAGTCGAGGTTAGCATATATTTAAAAATACATTTAAAACGCTAATTAATGTTGTCCAGAAACTCATGATTTTGAGATATTTTGTTGAGTCGAAGTCATGTCAGTCGCACGAGGCAAATAAAAATTCCGAAGACCGATGGACGCATTAAAAATGAGTCGAAAGAGACTTTTAGGACTAGCTTCAAAGCTTTCCAAGACATTTAAGATTTTGTAGCGGCTGAGATTCTTGGTTACAATCACAAACGGGCGTAGAGTTGGACTTTCGCGCTGTACTCATGCGTCTACCTCATGAAAAGGGTGACCAGGAGACAGTGGGGTGGAGTAAATAAAGCTGCTTGCAGTAAAAATTGTAAAAATTAGACATAAATTCATCTAGTGGTCGCAAAAGCGAGTTGTGGTTAGCATTTGAGTTCAACAAAAGCTCTCTTATTTAGATATATCGTTAAAGAATTTTGAACCCGGCTTCACCTTACTTCTCGTGGTTGTCACATGACAAGAAAAATTATAGAAAAAATTACAAAAAAATTACACAAACATCAAAGTGCAAAATATAAATTTTGTAACAGTGTTTCGGTGCCTTTGAGAAGCATACACACACATACCCAAACTCATTGTCACAAAAAAGTCTTCTCATACAGAACTGGGTCTCATTTCGTTGTGTTTGCGAAGAGGTGTTGTGTGGATAGAACTCATACCTCTGATGCTTCTGCTATTGTTTAAAGCTCAACAATGATTTAAACACGCCCTCTCACAACTAACCGCGTCAAACGCAGTCCGTGCCGAGGTGGAGGTGGTGGCTGAAAGACTTTGGTATGTTGCGTGTCGCATGAAACAGCGAAATGGTGTTGCTGCAGCAAAAAGTAACTGAGAGTTGGGAGCCGGTCACCCTGCCTACCAGCCTCTCGCTGCTGACACGCGGCTGCCGGCGTGCAACGATGTGCATTACAACCAGCTCTCAATGACTATCCATTATGGCGAGTGTTTTGTGTGGTTTTGTTGTAATATGCTTTTGTCCCCTTTTCATTGTTGCTGTTGTTGTTGTTGTTGTCACTGTTGATTTTCATGTTTACTTTTGCTCTGCGGCGCTGCGCTTTTTATTGGTTTTCACTGCAGTTGAGTGTGCCGCGATGCGGCAAATGCGACTTATGCGCTATAAGCCGAGCCAAAAGCGAGCACAAGCCCGCCGACACACACACACACACACACCCGGTGTCACATGCACAGGGCAGGATCTCGACGGGAAGGGCGACGGTAAACAACATACGACGGTGCGAAGTGCGAGGCGGAAGCAATGTGTGACGTAAGTACAGTAATGATGGTGTCAAACCGGCCTCGTCGTCGACGTCGCCATTGTCGGCGGCGGCGTCGGCGGTTTCTAACATGCATTAATGGCGTAAAGTCAGCGGCGCGTAAAAAAGTCATGAAACATCTTAAAAAATTGTTTGGGGACTTGGGACAGATTTTCGCCAACGTTGGCAACAACAATGCCATGCACGCTGCCCCGTTAATTTTGCATGAGTTTATGCATTTTCAATATTGCATAAGCGTTGCAACAACAACAACACGGCATACACCAAAGCGAGCAGCCGCCACGAAAAAACACTGGAATGAAAATTTTCGTCGACAGCTACGAAATGAGGAGCGAAGGTTGGAGAAAAATAATGAAAATGACAAACGGTTGGCAGGAAGCGCTTTAGTTGAAGAGCGAGGCGATGGCGGTTGGGAAATGAGATTTATGTTTTAGTTGTCTTCTATTGTTGTTGTTGGTGTTGTTGTTTATACAAATCGCAAGTGTATTCGCAAATGACTTGCAGTGAAATGACAATTTTTCATATTTATTTGTACAGTTATACTATATGAGTATTAATATACATATATATATACATATATATATATTATATATATGTATATGTTGTGTCGATTTATGAATCGGTGAGGAAGCTACAAAATTAATTTTTGTAATACTGTTTGCAGCAGCATCACTAGCAGACGATGGTGTGGCTCTTGCAAGCGTTTTTGATTTATATGGTTTGAAAATAGAGAGAGAGAGGTTGTACGGTGAGTTGAGAGCCAGTCATTAAGAATCAAGCTCCAAAGAAGAGTTCAACAACGCCTCGCATGAGAGTTCCCAACTTTGATGACAACTACAGTACAGGTATAAAGGACTATGATTAAAGGGCATGTACCTGTATCCACGGCCCCTTAATTCGAAGGCTGCCGTGGCTCATCTAGTTGATGTCCTCGTCCTCGTAAAACTAAAGCGTATTGGTAATTTAGGCACAACCGCCGGAAAATTCAGCCTCCAAAACGGGACATCCCCTGCTATATATTAGCTCAAGTAAAAGGTTCGTTTGGTTTTTTATTGATTTTTCAAAAGATTATAACTTTGTGTACATTTGTACGAATTAAGTCAAATATTTGCTGTTTTGTACGTAAACTTTTTGCCAATGAGATGCCAGCTTCATTAGACCCCTCTCGTAGATTGCTGCGTCCCTATTTGCAAAAAACTCGGAGAGCCAATTTTCACAGACCTCTCTTGAGGCCAACTTCTTACCATTAAGCGCGTTCGCCTTGGACAAGAAAAGATGGCAATCACTTGGTGCCAGGTCCGAACTATAAGGTGGGCGCATTAGGACCTCCCATCCGAGCTCCTGGAGCTCCTGGAGCGTCACCAAAGATGTGTGTGGCCTGGCGTTGTCCTGATGGAACACAATTCGGCCTCTGTTGATCAAAGATGGCCTCTTCTGGATGAGTGCTGCCTTCAAGCGGTCCAGTTGTTGGCAGTAGAGGGCCGAATTGAGCGTTTGGCCATAGGTGAGCAGCTCGTAGTTACCAACGCTTCAGAAATGGGTCGATTTTGTTGCGATTCAGGAGCGATTCGCAGATGGAAATTCGGTCCATCATGTTTTTTGGCGTTAGTTCGTGTGGCACCCAAACATCGAGCTTCTTTTTGAATCCAAGGTTATGCAAATGGTTCCAAAGGGTTTTCTGGCTTATCCTTAGTTCCTCAGCAATTAAATAAGTTCTCACGTGACAGTCTGTTTCCACTATTTCCATGATTTTATCGCAATTTTCGACGGAAGGCCTCCCGACGCGTGGCGCATCTTTGACATCGAAATTACCAGGAACGGAATCTAGCAAACCACTTTTGTGCTACACGTTCGTTTACAGTATCGGGCCCATGAACTAAATTAATTTTTTCAGCTGCTTTGGCTGCTTTTTCGCCTTGCTGGTGTCCATCTTTGACGAGCGCTCACAACGTATTGAGTCTATCAATCGAAAAACTGTCAAAGACAAACTTTTAGCGCGAATAAACACATTTTCAGCGCCGTATAGTATGACATGATGCGACACGTAACACTAGTACTATGGACAATAACGCCACATTTTAGATAAAAACCGAACGAACTTTTTACCTGATCTAATATATTTTTGTCTCATGTATATTACATTTTCTTTCGTAAAATTTCATTAACACTCTAAAACTTAAATTTATATGTATATTAACGACTTCGGACTAAAAGGTCTTAATATTTTTTAATTTTTCTTAGAATTGTTTATTGTTTATCTTAAAAAAAAATAGTATATAAAAGTCAAGTGATATTAATCATTAGGTCTCGCTACTCTTCTTAACAAATTCTATATTCTCTAAAGAGCATTCACTGCATAAATACTTAAATTTTCCACCTATTTCACGTTTTAAATCTAATCTTATTGTACATAAGGAAAATCAATTCGTTGGCAATGCCAAAATATACATATATGTATATGTACACATGAACTGCGCACGCAACACATATGAAAATGCAGCACGTTCACCGAAATTCAGCTCAAAATCACTCTACTCGCGAAGCATTGCATTGCATACCAAAATTGGAAATATTTAGAAACAGAATACAATACAAAATTCGCTTATCAAATTTACTTAAGTAGGTTTATTTTTCTAGAGCTGCGATATGTATGTACATATGTATACTTGTAGATATGTATGTACGAGTATACTTACATGTGTGTAAGTCTGTGCTTTTCTATTCAAATATCGAAAACTTTAGGGAATATGAGTTTATTGTGTAATCCACTTGGCACATAGGCCAAAAGCTTCACGAGGATGCAAGATGTGTAGCCCAATTTATACTCAGTTGGCTGTATTGTAGAAAATCAATTTTTTTTTCGTTTTTTGCAAATACTTTAGGCAAATTGCCATTGAGTCATTTATAGTTATTTTTTTTTCACATTCAAGTATTTAAATGATTTGCAATACGAAAGGACATTTATGACTTGAGGTATATCCTGCGAAGCTTTTAACTTACGATAAGGTCGTCGCTCTAGTTATTTTTGCTGTTCAGATGTCAAAGAACCAAAGGTCAAAACACCTGTTGGCTTTTTGCGAACATAAACACAAATATAGTATATCTAGGTATATATAATATAGGGTTATCCATTTTAATTAGGCTAATCGATTTTCATTGAACTGCAATTGAGGAATACCATTAAGACAATATGTGGCTTCAAGAAGATGGTGTTACATTCCATACAAGACGACCGTATATATTTTTATTACGCGATAAATTTCTCTGCTGTGTAATGTGTTGACTTGGCGATGTTAATTTGGCCACCAAGATCGTGTGATTTGGCACCGAAAACCATACCTTTTCGAGTAATGGATCTGACACCAGTTTAGCTTCCAACAGACTTAGGTCAATAGGCTCATTGTGATAACGCTGTGGGGTTTCTATCTTTTTTCGTGTGCTTTATAAAAACAACGAGATTGCCAATTTTCGCTGAAGCTAAGTCGGCGAGACAGTCAAATAAGTGTTTCCCGAGGAACTTGTGTTGCGAAGATGTCAAGGTTTGGCAGGGAGAGAGGTCGTGTTAAATATACTTTTCCTCTTCTGCTTCGACCCTAAAGTTGTGGCAAAAATTATTAGCGCCGAAATAGGTACCTGTTATTATACCTGGCGCTTAGCTAGTGAAGAACAGGTCTAGAAGATAAGATGATTTGAATTTTTCACGTTCAATTTCGGGATATACATATCTATCTGTTACGTGTGCTCTCATTCAACCATTTAGGGTTGTTTTTTTTTTGGCAATAGTCAGCTTTAGCGAGTATTTTGCCTTGAATGTCATCGTGGTCTCATATCTATTGAGAGCATCGGAGAGTGAATTCAAAATACCACTTTTTCATCAAGCTTTGAGCCGAGAATATTTGTGTTTACTTATTCACTTCCATTTAGGATTCCTGTGGAAGAGAGATTGACGAAGAATATACTGGGGGTGGTATAGTAAAACTTCTTCGGCACTTTTGCAAGAGATTATGTCCTTGCAGTTCGCTTGTAATTTCCCGTACAGGTCCAGAGGAAAAAAGTTCAGAAGAGTGCTAATATCTAACAGATATAAATATTAATATTTTTTGAAAAACCTTGTATGTTTTATAAGGATCTCTTCCGTACTATGAAGGTTAATATTATATCTTTACTTTGAAGCTGAATTTGATGTGTATATTTATGCGGACTATCTTTATCTACACTTGAGTTTAGCATCGTACCATTAATTGAGCATTTACGCTGGCCAGAAACTGACATCTTATTGTTGAGTCAGCTGTGTCTACGAAAATTAAAAAGAAAAAGAGAAAAACAGGAAAAAATTAGTTTTCCCCAGAGAAAAGCCTTTAAATGACGCTATTCGGATTTTTGATCAGAAGAACTTTGTCACTGAGCAAGTCATGGCGAGCATACAACTCAGAATGAGAAAAGAGAAACCTTCCTTCCAGAAAACCCTACTGTACAAAGACTGTGTCTCTTTTGTTCGTTGTTAAGAAATATGCACTGATCCAAGTGGATTAAAAAGCGGACAACAAAGTTGAACTCAGTATTCGGTTATCTCAATAACTTGGTGCATATCTCTTATTCACACGTTACGCACTGTAGCTCGTCTAACCGTTAAACGTTGGTTTCGGAATTTATACGATTGACTTATTTATCCTGAAATGAAAGCGACACATGGAACAGCAACAGATCTCCGGGTTATTATCATGAAATTATCTCGCAAGACAATTTCAAATATACTTGTTTTGTTTAATAACTTTGAATTGTAGAGCTACCTTAAAGTTACCCTAAAGCTACCCTGATTGCCGAAAGATTACTTTCAGTATTGGCATGACGATGTTTTGGCAATCACACGACACGTTGACAGTTAAGCGACGTAGCAGGGATCAAGCCAACAGCATCATCTCACCGAACTCTTTAATGACTGTGGCATGTACAAATCGTGACATAGAATAGCGAACGATGTAGTTAGAAAATCTACAAATTGACAAAAGCTAACGAATTGCGCTGGTCGGTAGAAAAGAATATGCGATGTGTCTATGTATACGAGTATATGTACATGTGTATATACATATAAATGCGTCATTGAATTGATAGATAGTGAAGCACACGGTGTTTACGTCCCTCGACACTCGTGTGGAGTGTGACTGGCGCCAAGAGCCTTGCTTGGCTACGTGTTTAATTTAAAGTTCAGCGAAAACCTGTATTCTATATACCTATATATAAAAAAGTATATGCTTAGTTATTTATTAAGGTTTTATTTACCTCGAAAATTAATTAAAATTTGAGAAAAATATTGTGACAGATAACTTAAATAGGAAAAAAATTATGAATTTACAAGCGAATGCTAAGATTAATAAAACGAAATAAACTCATCTTGGTCAGTCTACACTGCTCAAAAGTCATAAACTGTTATTTGCATATAATTACAAGTTGTTAAAAAAATGATAAATATTTTTTCTAATTTACTTTTATTTTAATCCCACAAAGTATAGGTTGCCTGTTGAGTGCCGATGAAATGAGCGCTTCTTTAATTTCCTAACGAATATCTCATTCAAAGCATATGGCGTGTGGCATGTGGCACGCGACACTTGGCTTATGGCCATTGCTTGTGCTCGCATCGCCTTCTCTTTCCGCTCCTTCGTTACATTTTCTTATTTAATTAATTTCTTCTACGGCCGCTTTCGTGGTTTTGATCTCAATTAAACGGCTGATTACTTTGATATTTTCTGCTTGCCTGCATCGATTTCATGTGATTATATTTTTAACTGCCGCCCGTGTGGCAGGCAAAATGTTCGCGCCCAACAAAACATAACGCAAACGCAATTTCAATATACGCCGCGGCAATTGCTGCTGGTTTTCTCTTATTTTTTATTTATTTTAATTTTTTTTTGTTTTTTTTATGGTCTCTAAATAATTTTTCGCTTTCCACAGCACAGCGTAAAGTGAAATCACAGCGGTGAAAGAAATGTGTACGAAAAGCCAAACGAAAGGACAAAGGCAACAGAAACAAAGGAGGCAAGTGCTGTGCGGCTTACGAAAGCCAAAAACAAAGCAAAATTCCTTACTGTCCGTGAAGGCGCAAGCAGCAGGCAGGAGCCACAGATGTACGTGTATAGATGGTGTTGGCGGTGTTGGCTGCAGCGGATTTTACGCTCGAACGGCAGCGCATTTTTTCGTAATTAACGAGTGTAATCACTTAATGTAATTAAAATGTTTGTACATCAATTGTGGGCGATCGCGGGCGCACAGAAATTGGCGAAGGAAAATGTACACATGAACATTTAAAATGCTAAAGAAATATTTTTGTGATATTTAAATTTCACATGCATTTGCTACCCGATTTTTCGGAAATCTCATAAGTTTGTCTCAAAACATATTGTACTAAATCAAAACCAAAAAGCAAACATTTCATACAATGTAAAATCTTTTTCTAAGAAATATCTTCTTAAAAAAATACGCACAAATTTTGCTAAATTTGTAGAATCATAACCGAGAAACTACTTGGTTTCCAATAAAATAAAATAAAAAAAAAAGAATAAAATAATGTGTATCAAATTGAAATTTTTTCGTATGAAATTCTCCGTCTCGCTGTTTGTTGGGTTTTAGGCTGGGCAGTAAATAAATATTCGTCTGTGTCTATGTTTGTTTTAATTTTGAATAATCAAAACAATTTCGCTGAAAGTTATTTGCTGGTGGTGGGATATGAGGCAGACATTAGTCAGGCGGAGCGCTCCACATTAATACTTATGGTCATTACTGATGACATTTAGTGCAGCTAAGCGGAAAATGACAAAAATGTGCAAAGAAAAGTTTGCGATAAATAATTTATGCATTCAAGCAACAATTTTTTATGCATTAAAATAAATTACAGAAATCAATTAGGAAATTTGTTATGTTTTTTTTCTTGCATTTTATTGAAGAAGAAATGTGAAGGTTGTATTTTAAAAAATTAGTTTTACTCGTTTATGCATAAAAATAACAAAAACATTTTTTCGGCCAGAAATAGATAAGGAAAAAATTGTACAATTTAAAGAAAAAAATTGTAATTCATATTTTTTATCGATTTTTTTTTAACAAATTGGAATAAAAGTAAAGAAAATATTATTCCAAAATTTCTTGTAACTTTTTTTTAATAATTTTTGAATAAAATGTAGTCAATTTGGTATAAAACTAAAAAAAAAATTATTCCAAAATTTTGGGTAATTTTTTTTAAATAAATTTTATATTTAGAAAATAAAAGAAATGTTTTTGCTTTTAATTTAACGGCTTTAAGATATATTACCTAAAAAACACATATGTATACATTGGCCCAAAATACGAAACAGGATTAAATTGATGTTTTGGAACGTATTGGAGTTAATTATTAGTTTTTTTTTTTTAATTTTCGTGGCAACCTTATGCACTTAATCTTTGTTTTCCCTAGTCTTTTTTGCATTTTTTGCACCATCAGCAAAACCCTTGACAACTGCTTCCCGATTAACTGAGCTTTAAAAGTCAAAGAAATGTTTTGAAAAGAGGTTTTAGCATAATTAGTTGAGGCTTTAAATTTGAACCAAACAAAAGAAACTTAAGACGAGCTTAAATATTTTTACTCGCTGTCAACCCTGTCTTAAGATTTTTGCAAGTCATTTGATATTACATTTTTTTTGTTTTTCTATTTTAATTTTAATATTTTATTTTATTTTTCACATACAATTTTTTGTATTGAAATATATGAAACAACTAAATGCAAAAACTCTTTAAATTCTTTGTTGGGCTCGATAACCTTGATTACATAAATATTACTTTTTTGGTGGCGGCGCTGTGCTGGAATTGTCCTCCTAAACTTCTTTTGAGTGTTATGAGTTTTGAAAAATGTTGCTCCTTGTCCTTGCACCTCTCAGTGGATGGCAATTCTACACCGAAATGTTTTACGAGCAATTTGAGATTTAGCTTTTTTTCTGCAAAATAAGAGATAAAGTTAATTAGCATTAGCTCAGTGTAATCAATTAAATTACCAAGTTCATCGACGGCAACTCCATTTCGGAAAGATTTCTGGTATATCAAAATATTTGTGCAGCTGCCTGACTTGTGAATTTTTGCTTTCCTGGTGTCCATCTTTGATATGAGCTCAATCACTACTTAGTTAAGTGATCAACACTTCTCCCATTTGCTTTTTTAGTAGAAAATATCATCTTTCCAATGCCATCTAGAGTAATCCAATCGCATTTATATAACACGAAATACAGATCACTAAAGACATATATAATGAATATAGTGGATGAGCTGTTGGTTAACCTTATAGGTATATATACATACGAGTACGAGCAAAATGTTTCTGCTGTAGCTCAAAGTGTGCTTGAAAAGCCATGAGCTTCCTACCTTTCGTAGGAATTAAACATTTCTCGTACTTCTTTGTGAAGAATTTTCAATAAAAACCTCGGTATGACGATTTATGAAATCGAATTGGTTTAAGGAATGAAGTCTTATGACGAATAATGGGGTGGTTGAAGATGGGCATTTTTACTGTTAAGCTAATTTCCAACTTGGCGACAATGTTAACAAGCAAAAACTGCCGGATTGATGGGTGAGTAAGTACACATGAAACTATCAAAATGAAAGTCAATGCTTATTCAAATGGACCTTTTGGTGCGCCATGTGAACCAGTTGCATAAGTGGTCCGTTTTGTTTCAAAAAACGAGCTGCCGTTACCGTGTTTTGCTTCGAAGTTATTAGTCTCCCAATGTTGAAGAGAATGACATGGACGATTTTTGATTCCAACACGGGGGCGTTACATGCAACAGGTAGCTAAAGTTATATTCCATCTTTCGCGGACTGTGCTCTATAATCGCATAATTAGCCGAGACAAAGACGTTATTTGAACGCCTCACACCTGCAATTTGAAACCCAAAATTTAAGTAACTGATATAAACCGGAATATTTACTGATGAAATGGTAACTTTTCCCAGAAGTATGTAAGCAGAAGAGATAGATCTCACAAAACATACCTATGCCGATATTATCAGAATGATGAGCCATGTACGTCTGTCTCACTAAAGATATTTCAAGCTTGGTACATACTAAATAGATGGACTTTTAGTTTTAAAAGATTTTTTGTCGGAACCTTCCAGATCGTTTAGCATCTAGATGATCTTGCCAGATTTGAGATTTTGGGTCATAAATTGATCAAAAAAAAAAAAATCTAATAGTGTGAAATTTTGTATGTTGAACTACATATTGGTACCAAAATATACAACATCGAAAATCATCAAAATCGGTATACTTCGTCTTATAGAATCTTGTAACTAATTTTTCAGATATGAGATAATAATAGATACTTAACCCTTAACAGAAAATAAACCATAATACCATGAAACCATAAATTTGATATCGCCGAGAAATGTATAAAGATTTCTTTTTTGTTTTATGTTATATTGTTAATTAATTATTTTAGTAAATCCTAGTCCCTGACATGAAATAAAAATGCTTCCCCAGCTAGACCATCACAATATGGCAACCAAGGCAACCATGCTTGAAACAAATTCTAACAAATAATTTTCTGCCTCATCCTTAACTCTTTTGAAAGTTGTTCTTTGTGATAGAATTGCCTTTAAGGTAGTGTCTGGTTTTTTGGGAATATTTTATTTGGAAAAAATAAAATTCAAGTACTTAAGAGAGCATTTCAAAACATAATCCTTTGCTAGTCAGCCCTGGTGATTTGGCCGCTTGAAAACATCTGAAATAAAAACATCAAAAACATTATCGTTCTGTGAACTTTATATTCTGGTTAAAATTAACATTAATTTAAACAATTTCGTTGAAAAATAAAAAAAAATTGCTTAACTTGGAAAAAAGTGAAATTTTTTAAGCAAAAATGGGGCTGTAAAATGGAAGGTTGGCAATCAAAAGAAGATCACAGTTCCTGCAAGAGGTTTCAATGAGTAGGCCAACATATTTAAGTGTCAGCCCATTCAGTTGAATAGAATATTTTTTTTTATCACTCGGGCCGACGGTAAGAACGTGTTTGCAGCTATCTTACGGCTCAGCGTATACTATACGAGACGCTCACGTATTGGTGTTATAACTTCCTCAATATTTTGAATTTCGTTCAAAAATCTTTAGAATGTACTTTTAATATAAAATATATAAAAGTTACCAGGCTACGACCAAAAATACAATACTAACCCTTCCTCCAAAAGAAATAATAATTATTAATTTGAAATTAATATAAAACGACGATTGTGCTTTAACCTCAGCTGTCTGTCTTTGCTATTGCTATATATGCCATGTATGGTTTTAAATTCTTATTATATGCGCTTTAAAAATATTTCCAAGATCAAGAGAGCCCTTGGTTTTTATTGAATGAAATTATAAATTTACGTTTAGCAAAGAATGAAGAAGGAGCGTAAAACAACTTGTTAACATAACATTTTGTAAGCTTCAATTCTTCTTCTTCAAACCAAGTAAAGCTCAAGAAAAAAGTTATATCCAATCACCAAAATTTATTCATGATGCCGTAGTAAAACTTCAGCAGTCACCATCTGTCGACCTTCAATTCAAATTCGCAAATCATAAAATTTTCATTACATTTTTCATCATAAAATTGGTGTGGAGTCTTTCTAATGAAAAATACATCATCTATTATCCTTTTGTTCTTCATTCCTCAGCCACAACACAGCGCTTTGGTCTTAGCTAATTAGTAGTTTTAGGGAAAAATAAAGAAATGAGTTTTGCTTGCTTTATAAAATTAAAACGCTCTCCTTTTAATGGAAAGCTCGTCAGCTGATTCCTACTAAAATCCACTGTCAAGAATTCAACGAATTGAAGTCATAACAAAAAGCGGTTTCATTATTAAAAGTTTATACAAAACAAAAGCAACAAATTTTTTTGAAGAAGAAACTCCCTCCGCCATCATGTCACTCATTATTGCCGCATCGTCATCAGCTATTGTCTGTGGCTATTGTCTTCTTCTTTGTTTTGGACGATGATCTACTAGTTCACTGGTTGGTTGGTTGGTCGGTTTGTGTGCTTGGCATGCTTTTGTGACGCTTTCATTAACTGAAATAATAATTCCATGGCACATTGGATAAATCTATTATGACAGCGATTAGGAGTGTAGTGTTTTGTGTTGTTGGTGTGCTGTCAGTGCTGGTCGCCGGTGTGCAGTGTAAGGGACAGTTTCTTTCAAACTGAAGCTTCGGAGAGTCACTCAATTTCTGCATTGTGTGTTGCAATTGCGAAATTAATTATGCTTGCACAGCAAACGTTTGTTTGGGCAGCAAATCCTTTTTGCCGCATTTTGCTGCAGCAACACGTGTGGGTGTGAGCCGTTGATATATGGTTCGCTTCTGTGTGTGTTTGTCTGTCACTGAACTCCTTCCGAACGGTTATACCGATTTTACTGAAACCCCTTGTGTACGCTCAAGAAGATTTGGGAATGCTTTTGAATAGCATTCCTCAATACCTAACCCAGTCCAAATTAGGAACTGTTGGTAATGATGATTCTGCGTTGGATCTCGGTGCTGATTTTGCTGCTGATGTCGATGCTGGTTCCAAGATGCTGAACCTTGTATGTCATATTGCGTGGTACACCCTTTTATGGATTGTGCAGAGGTCATTTAGGTTCCATACGTTGGATATAATTTCGTCCGGTCACATTCTGCAAACAAACTGATGTTTATCCACGTCAGTTCTTCGCCAACATGTAGTCGATTTTCTATATTCGTCATAGTCGAGTTATGCACCTTCTGTTCCACTTCCCGGTATTGCACTTCTAGTGCCACTCAGCAGGGAGAATTGTTCACTCCATAAATCCAGTATATTCTGGGCATAAGTTACTAGATCACCTGTTTGTACTAATTTTCGTAGAATTTTCGAGCGTTACTCTTGTCGGACTACTTCTTAAGCTCTTCATCTCGTATCTCGGCTTTTTTTTCTTTTTTCCCACCACAAGTCTCTTGCTTCCCCCTTCCGGTTCCATCCAATACCAATGATATCGCCTGCAACTGAGCCTTAAATTACGTCCCACAGTTCGGTTATACCGAGTTGTTAATGAGTGCTCTCAGGGAGCAGGTGTGCAAGTCAAATAGAAAACCTTGATTTTGTTGACGGGCGTCCTTACTGCTAGAAGATAATGGTTCGAGTAGTTGTTGGGTCTTCGGAGAGTACGCACGTCAAGAATACTGGATACATGTATTCCGTCTATCACAAAATGATCGAACTGGTTTTGAGTTTTTCGGTCAAGGGAAAGCTAAGTCGCTTGAGGTTTTTTCTTGTGTTCGAATTTAGTACTAGACAGACAACCGTATTGCGGTCCACGGCGAAGTCGTTTCATTGTTGAGACAGAATTTTTCGACAGTTGTGACGAAGATATCTTCTTTGTTCCCCTTGGCGTTAAAGTCGCGAAACACGATTTTCCTATCTTGGTCGGAACAACGCTTAAGTGTACTCTCCAGGCGCTCATAGAAGGCATCCTTCGTCAGATTGTTCTACTCTTCTGTCGGGGCGTGGGTGCAAATCAGTGATATGATAAAAAATTTGCGGCGAGATGTTCATCCACCGGAGTCAATGCCAGTACTCTGCGACGGAGTCTGCTTCCCACCACAAACCCGACACCAAATTTGCGCTGCTTTATATGGTCGGTGTAGTATTTTTCTCCAAAGAACCTACTCGCTTCTGTCCTAGTCAGGTCCATCGCACTCCTTGAGCAGCGGTGGACGTTATTCCTACGAGAACATCAACCAGCTGGGCAGCGGCTCCATCCCAATTACGGAACCGGACATTCGAGGTGCTTACCCTCAAATCGTGATGCCTAATTCGTTGGCAGGGGTCGTCAACAGAAAGGGGGTATATCATCCGAGGCGTTGGTAACTTTTCCATTGGAGCTGGTTTCTACGTGGCGGGTCTCAAACCAAGCGCTTAACCTCGCTAGGTGAGTAAGCTTAAATGTTTTTACTCATTTAAATAGCGATCCGCTTGCTTCAATACCGAAATTCATTCTTTTAAAATCAATAATCTTATTTTTGAAACAACATACATTTTGATTAAAATTTAATTTCAATATTATACCCATAAGTGTTTAAGTAACTTTTACAGCACACTTACAAGTACACCTGAGTTTAGAAGTTCATTTTTCTCTGATACAGAAATTTAGCGAAGGTTCAGCTGCATTGTGTTGAAGACAATGCCTCTTTGTGTTTTTGTTTTTACTTAATTTTTGGCTTATAATCTTTGCTCTTTAATTTTTAACCATTTTTGTTCTCTTCGATACACTTTTTGCCCACTTAGCTGTGTGGCACTGTTCCCTTGGCATCTGCGTCATTGCGCTCATCTACTCATCTTCACCGTGGTCTTTGTTGTTGCATTTTCATTTTCTATTATTAACTTCCATCCATTGTTGCTTACTGAAGTGAAATTGTCGATTTCCTGCGTTGACCGTCGCCAACATACGCTTTGTAATGACGCTGAGTGAAGTCTAAAAAGAGATCTATGGTGGAGTAGGCATGAGTGGGCAAATGCCCTTAGATTCATATACCATATACGAGTATGTGGTGCTTAGTCACAGCGGTGGTTTTTGTGCATTTCAAATTCTTTCATCTTCATTTGTTTTCTCCTCTCATTCGCTGGTCGCCCTTATGGTCTGCCTCGCGACAAAGTCATTGTCTTCATGCGGCGTGCTGTGCTCGGAAATGTTTGTAAGACTGTTAACACACATACCACACATGTAGTAGGGCGTCTACAACGAGTTAATGAACCTAATAAATTAATTGTAATGCTTTTCACTGGTAAAATAAAAAAAAAAATAGAGAAAAAGAAATTAGAAATGCGAAAAAATGGACAAAAAGTGTGCGCATAGTGAAGTTGGAGAAGTGTAATAAAGACAAAGTAGTGCATAGCGGTGGCAGGAATTGACGTGGAGTTACTCGGTGATGTTGGGTAGTCTACTGAACTGGAATATTTTTACACTTTTTTGTGTCTATGAGTCAGTTTCATACTAGTTAAATACTAGTTAATTTACGCCTGTTGATGTCCTCTTACTTGTGTTTTCGCAAAATTTTTATCTCATATCAGATAGACGAGAGGAGGGGTTTAGATGCTTTGCCACCTATCTGTTACACCTTTAACCCCTTAGCCGTTAATGTTTTCAGCTTTTTCTGCTTTTACACCAGAATCGCTTCATGGGCGTTGTATATGGAGAGGCAAAGCCACTGGATAAAAGTGCCACTTAACCTCATCACGAATTGTTCGAAGCTTGATACAAAGGTCCGAGCTGGAATCTCTTACTGGGAATTAGTTTTCAGCGCAGCCTAGTATCATATCCTTGCAATACTTTTGAGACACTCATGTTCAACTCAAAAAATTGTGTACGAATGCTTGTCTACATTCGAGCCTGGTCGTAGAGCATTTACTGGGAACAGCAATATTGATGAACTTTTAGGATAGAGTGAAATCTGGCGCTAAAACTCAAGTGACCCTTAGAACGCCGCAGCTTACGCTGGGCTATATCCTCCGCATGCGCAGTTGAGAGATCTTTATGGCCCAAGGTGAACGGTGAAATATTATGGAAGCTCCCTTCTATCTCAAGATGTGCGAGAGTCCTTGTGAGTTCTCCTCTGCCTTTGTCTGCTGTGAGTTTACATGCTAAAGTTTTTGACTTTTTCGTATCTTTCCCAACTGTCAGAGTTGTCTAAAAAAAGAAAAGCATTTAACAAACATTGACATTAAATAATGAGTTGCCCGCGTGCAACACAATGGCAGGTCAACTTGAGATCAGCCATTTCTACTTATTCTTTCCTAACCTAGTCTTGTGATTTAAGTTTGAGGGATATAGCCGCTGAACTTTCTGGGTCTTACGAAATATTTCCAGCCATTTAAGATGAATTTGGGCTAAAAAAATGCATGCCTGCTTGATTAGTTCACAAAAACCTGAATTTTCTTAAAAAATTCAATCACAAAAACATCGTTGAATACATGTTAAGACAGTTTACTTGCTTCTTCTCATTTATCGTAACTAGTGCTTAGATATGAATTTTAACTTGAAATTTTTGTTAGTAGGTCAGCCCGTAAAATGTTGTAAACTGTTAGCAGGAAGTAATGCGTTTGTAATAAATAATTCTTGATAACTCAGTCAGTGCTTGCAAAGTTAAATTTATAAGGTGTGCGACTTTGCTAAAAACTTGCAACGTGCGCCTAAAGGTAGGCAACGGTATATACTAGAAATTGTATTTTAAAACATCAATGCTTTGAATTATTTCAATAAAATTTTGCAACTATTTGCGGTTTTTGCAACAAAAAAAAAGGTTACAAAAAAATATTTTGCACAAAATTTTATTTTTCCATAAATTTGTTGTTTTTCTACTTTTTGGTAATTTTTACGTGCGACCAACACCTCTTTAAGAGACATGTAAATCCCAAAAATTTCGAAACAAAACTTTTAAGTTTCAAAGTAAGTAAAAACTAATTTATTTTATACGCAATTGACAAGAAGGAAACAAAGAAAACTACAAATTCAATAAGCAAACATAAGTACATACATACATATGAATGTACGTACGAAAATTTTTATTTATGTGTTTGTGTTTGTTTCAATCAAAGAAAAATCGAAAATATTTGACACTAACTCTTTTCAAATCCACTGCAGAAGCATAAATACCAACCGCTAACAAACAAGTAGTTTTTGTGGTCAATAGATGTACGGTTGTTAGTTTGTATGTACATATGAGTAGATTGATATATGTACATATGTACATATGAATGTGTGTATTTCAACGAAAAGTTATGCCACATGTCGAATTCATACAAATCCCAGGCGATTTCAATCAAATTGAATGGCTATATGTGAGTGAGAGAGTGAGAGAGAGGGGGAAGGAAGGAGACAGTTCATATGCAGAAAATCATATACAAGACAGCAACACATGTACACATGCAAATAAGTATCAAAAAATAGTAAACGTACAGAAAGTAGTCAAACACGTACAATTTAAATACATACGTACATACACGTATATATATGGGTATGTGTGTCGGCATTTACTGACATTCAGTCACACCTCCCAAAATACACAAATGACAGTTGTTATGTATGAATTGGCATTACACACATACTTACTTACTTACTCACTCACTTAGTTATGCTCTGTGTGTTTGTATCATAGTTTATCCTTTTCTTTCTACCAACAATTCTAATTCTAATGCGATTTCTCATTTCTGCCGCTCATTCATATGCAAAAAACTTTTTCCATTATTTATGTTTTGGAATGTCAATGATTCGTACACACACGTACAATGCTGCTGCTTATTTCAACAATTTTTTGGTTTTACTTTCTTTTCTACTTTGTCAAACACGTATGCAGATGAATGCGCATAGCACATGAGAGAGAGAGAGAGAGCAATCAGAGCTGGAATTGCAGCTGAAGCTGGTGCAGGGAAATGTGTTTCAGCTATGAATTGTGCAGAGGAATTCAATTTATCATATTGTGCAATTTTGTCATTTTTCAATTTATTTGTTATGTACATATGTATATGTACATATGTATGATATGTATTTGTGTCTTTGCGTTTATTTCTCAGTAGCAGTCTATAGCATTTCTCGAAGAAAATACATTTGGAAGCTGTAAAATTTTGATTGCAATACAAATCGGTAGTAAGTGGACCAAGTAAACATACCGTTGTGTGCATACACACACACAAAGCACAACATACGTGCAAATACAAAAATACATAAAAATGTGCAACTATAAATATCAGTGTTGGCAACTAAAGCCAAGAGAAAATAGACCAGAGCTTATATGGTGGTAAATAGAATGTGGTATTAAATAAAATGTATGTGTATATGTGTGTGTATGTGCAGTGAAATGATATTTCTTTTACTTAAACTTAAAATTCATGCATGTTTATATTTATGTACGAGTATGCCTTACTGTTTGTTGTAGAGGAAAAATTCTCCAATATTTTCACTTTTCTCAGTCGGAGCAGGTATTCGAGGCAAAGTAGCAAGCAAACTGGACACAAACATTTTTCCACAGATATGTATGTATGTATGTGCGCATTTATATGATTTTTTTTTGCATTTATTTATCAAATATATTTATAAATATACATACATATATAATATATTTTTTTTAGTTTGTTATTATTTTCTTATTGCCTTTGTGGCAAATTGAAAATGCATTTTATATATTTGGATTTTAGAAAATTGTTAAAATTGGGTAGAAAATGCACATACATAATACATAAATGTATGTAAATATATGTATTATGTATAGTTATTTGTTCAAAATTCATGTTATTTCAAAGTTATAATAACTTTTAAAATGGAAAAAATAAATTCAGTCGCCGTGTGTCGGATGCGGAATGAATGAACAAATCTAAATTCGACTGTATTTCATTTAACTTTTTTTTTTTGTTTAGTATTTATTTGGATATAAAGAAAAGTGTTTGCATCTTTTCTTAGTAAATATTTAACAAACACTCGCATAGATACTGGGGTAAAATAAGAAATTTAATTTTAAACAAAAGAGTTTTTTTTTGTAGCAATAGTAAACATTAAAAAACAAAATGTTGGAAATGAAATATTCAAAAATACTTATTGCGGACTGAAGACTTTTCACCAAAAAAAAAAAAAAACAAAAATTGATAGAGATTAGAACTCCAAGATAAATCATAATCTTATTATTGTTATGATCTTGGAAACCAGTGATTTTTCATACCAACGGCATTGTTGAAAATTTTTGTGAACAACTTATGACTATTCAATTGTATTTTTTCTTTTAGCTTGTTTTAGAAAAAAAGTACGATTATTTTACTTTATTATTTCCTTAAAGGAAAGAAAGGAGGTTGCTTAAAATTTGCATAATTTGTATGGTGATAAGGCCCTAAAAGAAACACAGTATCGAATTTGTCTTGTCAAATTCCGTTCGGGCGATTTTTCACTCAAAGATAAGCCACGTTCTGGTCGGCCAAGCAAAGTTGATGACGACGATATCAAGGCTTTAATCGAAACGAATCCACATGTAACTGAGCGTGAGATTAGAGAGAAGTTAAATATACCTAAATCAACCATATATAATCATATACGACCTTTTGAACTAGTAAAACAACTTAATATTTGGATACCACTTGAATTAAAAGAAATTCATTTAACAAGCCGCTTCAATGCTTCAATCCGTTTTTGAAGCAAATCATAACTGGAGATCAAAAATGGCTGGTTTACAATAACATCAATTGAAAACGATCATACTCCCAGCATAATGAAACTCCACAAACCACTTTAAAGGCTGATATTCACCAAAAGAAGATTATGCTGCCAATTTGGTGGGACTGAAACGAAGATTTGAGCTGCTTCCAAGGAACCAAATGATTAATTCGGTTGTCTACTGTGAAAAACTGGACAAATTGAATATATCCATCAACCAGAAGCGGCCAGAATCGGTCAATCGTTAAGGTGTCACACTCCACCAGGACAGTGCTAGACCGCACACATCTTTGAGCACTCGCCAAAAACTGAGAGACCTTGGCTTGGAACTGTTGATGCATCCACCATATACCCCTGACCTTGCACCGTCAGACTACCATTTGTTTCGACATTTTGCAGAACTCCTTAAATGGTAAAACTTTCGGCAATGACGAGGCTATAAAATCGCATTTGGTTCAGTTTTCTGCAGATAAAGGTAGGAAGTTCTATGAGCGTGGAATAATGATGTTGCCGGAAAGATGGCGAAAGGTCATCCAACAATTTGGAAATTACCTATGTAATTGATTAAGGTCGGTTTAGAAATAATGAAAATAATGTTATTACTCAATGTTCTGCTGTTTATGTTTTCTTAAAATTTTGCAATTTTTTTGGTTTTTATTTATTTTCTAATTTTAATTAATTAAAATCATATTTTGAAAAATACTTTTTTATATTTTTAAGGTATATACCTTTACTTTTTTATACGTAATTCATTTGTTCTTCATTTTAAAGCTGCTTTAGACAGCACAGTAAAGAGCTGCCTCCATGTCGCTGTATCTGAAATCTTATAAATTTTTGTTAACTGACATTCAGCAACACCAAAAGTTCCAACAGGACGGGGTAAGACCTTTCCCAGCCGTACCGTATCTAATGAGCATTCAGACGGAGTGACTCTTCATCGTGTGATTTCTTCAATTTGTTGCTGGGGAAAATGATAAGAGCTGCAAAAATATATAATTGGTGCTTTGTAACTGCTGAAGCGATTTTTATGAGGAGCCCTTACTTCATGTCAGAAATAATTTTTTATAACTTTTAGATGTTAGTTGTACCAGGATTTGAACTCGGGCCTTCCGAATGGCAGTACCCAATGCTAACCACTCGGCCACCAATAGACAAAGTAAAAATCTTTTATAAGATTGTACAACTGTATGTTGTTGTTGTTGTAGTAGCAGTTCCTTAACCCCACTTAGGACAGGCTTTGTCAGTCTAAGTCGCCGAGGTCATCTAAGGGAGATGCGGGTAAGATGAGTCGGTTTAAGGGGGCATGCGAAGAGGTAGTTATTGTCGTGCGGAGACTCTCCACATGCAGGGCATACGTTGGGTAAGTCGAGTTTGGATAAGTAGGAGTTTAACCTGCTACAATATCCAGATCTAAGTTGTGCCATTGCCACGAGGGTCTCTCGAGGCAGCTCGAGCTCGTTGTCTGCAATAGCTGGTGGTTTAACTCCGAGCACGCCATTCACGGGAAGGCAGTCTTTGAAGGTGTTGACTGACTCCTGGTGAATGGCGTACAGTGCTTGTCTGTACGCCGTCCTGTCCAGCGGTTGTTGCACGATTTGGCTGGAATATATATATATATAATTAGCGCTTTGTAACCGCTGAAGCGATTTCCGGCCGAGCTCCTCCTCCAATTTGTGGTTTTGCGTCTTGATGTTTTTCCAACAAATAGAGGGACCTACAGTTTATACTAAGCCGCCTCCGAACGGCTGGTGGTTTTTTTACGAGGAGCCTATATTTCATGTCCGAAATACACTCGGAGGGGTGGACATTCCCTAACAACATATTATCAATGATTTGTTTGTTTGGTTAGGTGTGTAACTTTAAATATTTAACACATGCCTGAATGTAGGCAATGTTTTATTGAAACCTTTTATAACCGCTAAAGCAATCAACGGCCGAGCTCCTGTTCCAATTTGTCGTATGTGTATTGATGCTTTTCCAGCAGACATTTACTCATAAGCCGCCTTCAAACTGAACATTTTTCTTTAATCTTGCATGTTGGCGAGGACCAGGACTCAAATCGCTACTAATCACCTGGCAATCGCGGCCTCCAAACCCTCTTGAATCTTGCTTTATCCATGCCAGACTTACAATGGTTCTCTGTTAACATTTCACATACGAGGAAGGAAGTTCGATTAGTTGACCAAACAAAATGAAAAATTTTACTTTTGTGTTTATTCGTAATCTTTGTCCCTTTTTTATCTCCTCTACATAATCTCCATTGAATTCAATGCATTTCTTAAGCCTATAGATCCACTTCTGAAAACGGTCTTCAAAATCTTGCTATTTAAGCTTATCAAGTTCAGCATTAACCGCATTAATTATCTTTACTTGTGGGATTGCTCCTACTGGGCCCCATACCATGGACTCTCCGGGCTTGCCACCTTCGCACTATTACTTGTTCCAGTCCTTGCAACATTTTTTGGATGGGCGAACTTTCATCTTAAATCAGGACGTTAGAAAACATGCGGACTAACTTTTTTCCAGTAAAGGATCACAAATTTTATATTTTTATGTTTAAAATGTTTTATGTTTGCACTAAAATAACGAAATTACTTAGTGTATGACCTAATAAAATATCCTTAAATGGGAAAGAATAAAGCATGGATGTATTTTATAAAGAAAATAAACATTTATATTATTCACTAAACACCCAAAATTGCTTTCATCAATAAAAGAAATTTTTTTCCAAGAGAGAGATTATACCCACTGATGCCTTTGTTCTCCAAAATAAATGAGTAAATTTTCTTTAAAGTGTCGCACTTCCGCTCTTAACACTTACACTCATGCAGCAGGAAAAAGCTTTTCAATTAACACCTTCCGCCCTTCCGCCCACCAGCTCATCACCTCGCACAAGCATACCAAGGCCAATTGTCGTCTTCTACCATTCATTTAACGTTTTCTAATTCACTACACTGCACAGCATCAGCACACACACACACTCATGCGCAGGGATATGTGAGAGTAGTGGAAATAGTGACTACTGGTGCTGCAAAAAATAATTTGTCACAAGTGGCAGTAACTGCAGTTAGTAGTTGAAGCACAGAGCAAAATCAAAGCCAAAGCTCGCATTTCAATCCATCGAAGTTTGGATCGTCTACCAAATTGCCGATTCCTTTTATTGCCTTCTAATTGAATATCCATACACACATAGTACGTACATACACATACACAAACCCAAGCAGTTAGAGTTGTAACAGAATTACAACACACACACACACATACATTCATACATGGTATTGATGAGGCTGAGAGCATTGCAGTGTGGCCGTTGAGGGACTGAGAGGGGGTCGTTCGTAGGACTCCCACACTTTGCTGCCCGAGTTTGAAATGTGTCTCGCTGTCACTTGCGCTTCTTCCACTCTCCGGCTTCCTCATTCCGCTCTGCCGAAATCAACACAAGTGCACCGCAAATTGGTAATTTGATGTGAAGTGCATGTCGTACAAAAGCTGTAGTAGTCAGTGGCGACAGTAACTGGCTGGTCAAAGTAAAGCAGGAAAAAAAAAAAAAACCAAAAAAATAAGTAAAAAAAGCAACAAAAAAATAACAAAGATTTCTACATTGTATTTGTTACTGTTGCATCTGCTGTTGATGTCAATGTTGCTGTTGTTGTTGCTGTTGTTGTTGCTGCTGTTGGTGGTGTTGTTGATGTTGCATTGGCTGATGGTGAAAAAAGTCTTGCAACAGACATGACGTGGCGTATGAGCAACATACTTGTACCTACATTTGTATGTGCGTACACGTGTGTATGTAGCTTTCTATGCATGTATATGTATATGTATGGGTTTGTATGTATGTATATGTATCCTGCAGTTGAAATTGCTGACTGTTGCACGCTCTAGTATGCTTGCGACCACATTCTCAATTGTTGTTGCTGTTGTTGTTGCTGCTGCTCCTGCTGCTGTTCTTGGTAATTAGCGTTGAAGCAACAAACGAATAGCAGACTGAATGCGACAATTCGCTGCACAGCCACTCAGTCGCCATACAACATGCCACATGGAGATGCTTCAGTCGTCGGAATCGGAATTGAAGTTGCTTGCTGCCACAATGTCGTCCGTCGTCGCTGTTGCCATCAACCAATGACCAATGCCTTCGCAGTTTTCCACCTCCTCCGTCATTCACAAGGCAATCGGCTAATTACTTTCCAACTTGGCAATTTGTTGCTTTGGACGCCGAAAAACTAAATTGAATTCGGTTCGTTGACTGTCGAGTTGATTCACCCGCACGGTGGGCATACATACACACATACACACGCATATAGAAACATACGCATACAAATAATCATTACTACAAGCATCAGTTCTTACTCATTTGGTCAGTCACCGTTGATTTCACAGTTTTATTTTACTACGCTCAGTCACTCTGTGTTCTTCTCCGCTGCCCCACTTCTCTGTGTCATTCCTTGTTTCATCCTTTTGCTGTGTAAAAATGTGACTTTTATTAATTTCGACATTTTGCGCGGACGCTTTCGAGTGCAATCCTTCTATCTCGTGTTGGCATGTTGTCATTACATACTATGAAAGTGTGTTTGTGTGTATGTATGTATGCATAATCACACATATATTAGCTGTCTTGCTGCATTGGCTGCTTACGGCGTCCGGTTTCCGCTGTAAAACTCAGCTTTTCCTCTTAGCCATGGCAAATGGTTTTGTGAATCTACTTTTCCATTTGAGATTTTCCAAAAGTAACCAGCTCCTCCCCTGATGGGTTACGTATGATTGTTGAGGACAATTTCGTCAACACCATCGCCGTACGCCAACAGTTGTACGCTCCGTTTGGGTCTAAAGCTCGTACTATATCCTCCAGCTTTAAGTCGGAGAAATCACAGAATAGAAGGGCACCACGTCTAATAATGAATAGCTCGGAGAGATCCTTTCCGATTATAAGTGAACTTCAGGTGTTACTCAGCCTAAGTTTTGGGGAGAGCGAAGCTGTCGGAGGCTGCTCTTAAATAGACGAAGAAGTGTTGGGAGTCAGTCCCTTGCTTTCGGGTCTTTTCCGAAGTATGTCGCTTTGTCAATTCTTCGTCCTCAGGCCGACACTTTCTATTCGTCACTAGTTCACCTCTTTGGGTATTATATTCCGGTCCTGAAAACTTGTGTATGTCGCCGTATAATTTCTTGGAATTTTCAAACATTATACAAGTCGGTCAGTTTCTCAAGCTCTTAAAGATGATATATTTTGGCCTCTAGTTTTTACTGCCTGCAATTATCACATTAGACTTTTTTCGTCCCTGCCGAAAACCAATAGTCTCGTTGGTGGCTGAACGTATGAACTGCTTTGCTGGTTAGTGCTCTCACAGAGAAGGAGTACCAGTCGAGTAGGACACCCTTCGGCTGTCTCCTGTGATCGCAGTTTTTCGGAGTCGAATCATCATCGTATTTGTTGGATCGCGTTCTTCATCATACCACCTTGTCATACGTAGGGAATTTGAGATGCCGCTCCACAGTTCCCTTATATCGAGTTGCTTAGAAACAAGGATCGGAAGTCGAGGGGCAAACCGTTGGGTTGCCCGTTGTGATTGCAGCTTATCGACGTCACAACTTCCATATGTTAGTTGGTGTTCTGTGGTGCGTATCTTTGCTGTTATAAGATATTAGCCTGGGTCGATATTAGGTCCACGGCGTACGCATGTCTTGAACACAGAAGACATATCTTTCGTCTATCACGATCTCATTGATACGCTTGTACATTTGTCGATACGGTGACAGCCAAGTAGCTTGATGTATGTAATATGGTACTACAGACAATCACCCAACCTTTGGCCCACCCTGGCATTGAAGTCACCCAGAACAGCTTCGATGTTTTGCACGCTTCAGGCGCTCATAAAAGGTATTTTCGATCACGTCGTCTTTCTCTTCCATCGAGGTGAGAAACTCAGTCAAAATCTCTCCCACCACTGACCGCACCTTTGGGGGAGCAGACACTGGAATTATTCCACAGGAACTCTCGAACCGCTTTTGCTACTATAGCCGTCACCCAAGCAATTTATTTTGACCTAGAATATTCCAAAGCGGTAACCAATTGGCATTGGCACTTTTTTTTTTGTTTTTTGAAAAAGTTTTGACCCAGAAATCATTTTAAAAATTTTAAATACAAAAAAAAAAAAATAAAAGTATCCGAACCTTAATAAATTTTCATTATGTAACCATAAAATACCCTTGCAAGAATTTAAAGCTGCCAATTTACTACCAATTATCTACACAAAGCCCTTCTTCTGCCATCATCTACTGCTCATCTAATTTTTATTACAACACTTTATTATTTACTCCAAACAACCCCACACACACACACAAAGTGTACGCACATGCAAAAACTATTATTTATTTCATCTCTTATATCCGAAATAAAACATTTATATGTATGTATACACCTACTTACTGGCGGCAATGCG
This sequence comes from Ceratitis rosa, assembly GCA_037013455.1. NCBI lineage: Eukaryota > Metazoa > Arthropoda > Insecta > Diptera > Tephritidae > Ceratitis > Ceratitis rosa. The sequence goes on from JAWMAG010000006.1 coordinate 8,371,543, forward strand.
GTGCGTAATCCTTAATACACCAACCTCGGTAATACGGTTCGAGACCTATGTGACCGATGAAACACATACTCGTACTATGGTATGTACGCACGTATGAGTATTTTCTTAGCTGTCGCCGCTGAGAATTGAGTGTCGCCCCGAAAATTATTTATTATCTTCGACGATGACGACAAGTGTTCCCCGGTGGGCTTTTGGCCAACTGCGCTGTGATGCCAAAAGCATTTCGACCGGTCTTAAAATATACAACCATCATTATATATACATATATATTGTATATATATATATGAGCGTGTGTGTGTATGAGTAAGAGTAATGGCAACCCGTTCAGTCCACTGAAGCGTACACTTTATACCACTTCCATAATAAATTTCTTTCCTACATTTCCGGCTGTCATAATTTTCGTTTTTCACATACATAACTTCATCAGAGCGTAATAAATCGATATAAATTTCTTATGTGCTTTGGCATTTTCTTATACCAGTTACATAAATACATATATTCAGTGGTATGTACATATGTTAGTATAAAATTTGGTACTTTTATTCAGCAAGTGCACATTAGGTGGGTGGGTGGTGGAGTTTGCCATGGCCAGCAGGGTTGCGGTTATGTCACTAAGCATTCAGACAACACACACAGTACACACATGAGTACAAATACTTAGACATCCCTGCAACCGCAAATACTTGTATGTATTTGGTTTATCTTTTCGAAAAAATGTATTGATGTATGTAGTGTGTCCTCAGACGTAGAAATTTTCCAATTGATAAATTATTTGATATAAAATTCGTAAATTTTCTCTTATTGCCAGTTTGTGTTAAATAATTTTATTTAAGCTACGACTAAGGGGTTGGCAAATTGAAACCTGCTTTCCGGTTCACCGAATTATATGATTAACTCTTTAAGACACATACATACATGTATACATATATTTCCGTACGTCTCTGTCAACGAGTCCTTTTAGAGATTAGATTAGATTGGCATTGACACCGCTTACGCGATTATAGCCGAGTCAATATTAGCGCGCCATTCCTCTCTTCTTTACGCCGTGTGGTGCCTGTTGGAAACACCAAGTGAAGCCAGGTCATTCTCCATCTGATCCTTCCAACGGAGGGGAGGTCTTCCTCATCCTCTGCTTCCATCAGTGGCACTACATCGAATACTTTCAAAGCGCAAAGATCATAAATCTTACGCAAAACCTTTCTTTCGAGACTCCTAGAACCGACTCATTAAATGTTGACATCGTCCACGCTTCTGCGCCATACAGTAGGACCGGTATGATGAGCGACTTGTAGAGTTTGGTTTTCGTTCGCCGAGAGAGGACTCTACTTTTCAATTGCCTACCCAGTCCAAAGTAGCACCTGTTGGCAAGGGTGATTCTGCGTTGAATTTCAGGGTTGACATTATTATTGGTGTTGATGCTGATTCCTAGATCAAGGAAATCAACAGTGACGTGGGGCTGAGTTTCGAATGCGATGACTGTTTGTGTGATGACAGGATATATTTCGTTTTGCACTCATTCACTACCAGACCCATTCGTTTCGCTTCTTTATCAAGTCTGGACCGTGCCATGAGCGGTTGTTGAGACCAATAATGTCAATATCATCGGCGTACGCCAGCAGCTGTACACTGTAATAGAAAATTGTGGCGTAAAGGCACCTATTCGTATTGTCGAAGGCGGATTTCAAATCTACGAAGAGGTGGCGGGTGTCGATCCTCTTCTCACGATTCAATGGCTGATTTACCAAGCCTAAAGCAACACTGATAGGGTCCAATCAGTTTTTTAATGGTGGGCTCTAGTTTTTCACACAAAACGATGTTAAGGAGGCTTGCCCACGGTAGACTGTGGGATCACCTTTTTTGTAGATTGGTCAGAGTACACTTAGGTTGCAATCGTCGATCATGCTTTCATCGGGACATATTTTGCAACAAGCTGATGCATGCACATTGTAAGCTCTTCACTGCCCCAGCCGCTTTGTTGTTTTTTAAGCGAGCAATCGCTATGGTCATGTAGCGGAACGTCTGTTCCATCGTCATGGATTGGGAATTCGGTTCAGTATACTCTGGGCATCTGCCGCTAGTTCATCCCTCTGGGTCCAACAAGAGTTTGCTCCGGTCTTGAAACCTCCATTTATTGGAAAAACATAAAGACCCTTACCATAATTTGGAGAAGAAGTTCGGCCGAAAAATCGCTTCAGCATTTACAAAGCGCCAATTATTTTATATAAATTATATTATTATTTATTAACTTACTTTAAATTAATTTGTTTTTCTTTATTTTATCCTTGCATTTTTAAATTTAATTTTATTTTAATTAATTTAATTTCTTTTAAATATATTTAGTTTGTTCATTTTATTTTCTATTATTTTTTTAATTTAATTTATTTTATTTCAATTTAATTAAATTTAGTTTAATTTAAATAAGCTTAGTTCATTTTATTTTATTTTAGTTTTTTTATTTTATTTTATTTTATTTTAATTTATTTTATTTTATTTTATTTTATTTTATTTTATTTTATTTTATTTTATTTTATTTTATTTTATTTTATTTTATTTTATTTTATTTTATTTTATTTTATTTTATTTTATTTTATTTTATTTTATTTTATTTTATTTTATTTTATTTTATTTTATTTTATTTTATTTTATTTTATTTTATTTTATTTTATTTTATTTTATTTTATTTTATTTTATTTTATTTTATTTTATTTTATTTTATTTTATTTTATTTTATTTTATTTTATTTTATTTTATTTTATTTTATTTTATTTTATTTTATTTTATTTTATTTTATTTTATTTTATTTTATTTTATTTTATTTTATTTTATTTTATTTTATTTTATTTTATTTTATTTTATTTTATTTTATTTTATTTTATTTTATTTTATTTTATTTTATTTTATTTTATTTTATTTTATTTTATTTTATTTTATTTTATATTATTTTATTTTATTTTATTTTATTTTGTATTCTTTTATTTTTTTTTTGTATATAATTCAATTTTACAAAGAATTATTATTTAATTTCCTGTGTATAACAGAGTAGACATATTTTATTTATAACATAAAACTTTTAAATTTTTAAACATTTGTTTTTGAAAATTTTTCCTTCACCTACAAAATCGTGTCTCCTGCTGGCATAACTGACGTCTCATTTCTTCCCTTTTCCACTCGAGCGGAGTTTACTTTACTTTGCTCGTTTTTATTTTTGTTGTTCTTTCTTTTGTATTTTGCTGTCGAATTGCTTTGATGGTTAATTTTTTCAATCTCCAAAAAATGAGTTTTTTATAAGGGCAGCACATCAATAGGTGTATGTGTATTTAGATATGTGTATATATATATGCTTCGTTCGACATTTAATCACGTGCATCTTTTCTGTTTATTTTCATTTGCCTTAGACGTAGATTCTTCTTCTTTATTGGCGTTTATACGTAGATTGCGAACTAAATTTAACATTAAAGCTACAGCCACACGTCCTGCTGCTCCGTCTTCTCTTATTCTCTGCGCACTGTTTGCTTAAAATTCATATTTTCATTATTCCTTACTTCTATCTTTTCTTAAATTTATGCCTTTTCATTGTGATATTCTTATATTTATGATACATATACATACATACATGTTCATCTGTAGCAAAACGTGTATATATAAATGTGTGTTTGTATTACCATTTGCCTGATAGCAGTATCGTGCTTGTATCCTTTATGATGTCCATCTTCTTGTTGGTTTTACTAGCCATTCGTCTTTCAATCGAAGTCTGTCTGATTTCATATGCTATTTGTTTTACATTTTTTTTTTTGTTTTTTGAAAGTTTGCGTTCTGCGTGCCTTGGTATGCATTAGTTTGCAGTGAAATATAGATTGGTCCATTTGGAAGTGGTTGCAGGGCGTTTGAAAATTTTTAGCAATATTTAATTAATTTTTAACTACTATGTTATGCTTACCAAGACATCCTGAATGTAGGCAACGTTTCATTTGTTTTAAATAACATAGTTTGTTAGTTGTCAATTAAAATTATTAATTCATTTTGAGCTTAAATGTAGGCAATAGTTTAGTGTTTAAAAGCAAGCAATGTATTAATTAAGTCCGGGAAAAAACCGTAGCCTACAAGGGATAGCAAATATTTAACATAAAAAAATATAAAAATAAAATGATAAAAAAATCCTTGTCTCTAACTAAAATGAGTATATCGTAATAAAAATTGTTTACTAGTAAAAAACCAGTACTTATTGAAATCAGTTACTAGGTATTAATGCAAATCATACCTTCAGTCTTACATCCACTGGTCAAGAGATGTTCCTGCCAAGCTGCTATGCTTTCCCACTATCCTCACACACACACACTCGTACTTTACCTCTGGATATCTAAATATTGAATTCATTTATTGATGTCCTGTCGACTCTGTAGCCACTGCCGTGCTGCTTTCCAACTTGCTTGCCCTATCTTCTTGGCGTTCATGCATCATAATCGCTTGGCATATAAATTTCAAATCCACCTCTTCGTTTGTGGCCAAGATATCGTGGCGAGGTAAAAAGGTTGTGTCTGTGTCTGTGTTTGTGTTTGTGTGCCATAAAGAGGGATAGGTAAATATTTCCTTTTTACTCCATTTGCCATTTAAACGTTTTTATGCTGGTTTACGAGCACATTTACATATAATATGTATGTATATATGTTTGCTCTTTCTTATTTATGATGTGTATTTAAGTGTATGTGTGTTTGTGTGTATGTGTGTGGATTTGTTTTGTGCAAACATGTAAATTGCGGCATTTCTACACAAATCAATAAAGCGTAGCGAAATAAATTACCGGTCATTTTTTTCGCTTCTCACATTCCTTTTCTATTGCTGTTTTTTTTTCTATTTTTTTTTTTATTTTTTTCTCCATTCTTGTGTTCATACGTATGCATGTGTGAGTTTGCACTGTTTGTTGCAATAAATGTCGGTTCATTAATTTATTTCGATGCATTCACGCTTTAAATATTTTGAGTGGATTTATTCGTTACCGTAAAACATATTTAAGGCAAATAATTAATGCAATTGAAATACAAGTTTTTTGGTCATAAGGGAGATAAAAAAATCTTAGTATGCCTCTAAGGACATTAAAATAAAAAAAAAAAAGATTTTTGAATTTCCTGTTTTTATTACGAAACTTTCTTAACTCTTTTCCTTACTCTTTGACGTAGGATTTCACCGATTACGGCTCAGTCAATTTTGGTTTGAGCCGTTTGACGCCAATGGGATTTAGCAAGTAAAGCCTGATCCAATCATTCTCGTCCTACTTTATGGTGCAAAAACATTAACGATGACGACATACGACGAGTCGACCCTGGGTGTCTTCGGGAAATAAGTTTTGCGAACGATTTACAGTTTTTGCGCATTATCTAAGGCGAATACCGTAGACGCTGGGACGATGAATTGTACGAGTTAGTCGATGACACTGATATTGTAGTTCAGTGAAGGATGAGATAGCCGCAACGAAGGCTAGGTTATGTTGCCGGAATGATGAAAGCGCTTCAGCAGTACTCGCTGGTGGAAGCAAGAAAGGAAAAGGAAAACCTCCACTCCGTAGGCAGGATGAGGTGAAGGGTGATCTGATTTAACCTGGTATTTTCAACTGGCGTGAAACAGCGAAGAGACGCCATTGTTGACTATAATCCAAGCGGAGCCCACACCAATGAAGAAGAAAGAAGAAGATAATAAGTTGATTTGACCCTCCTAGTATATTAACGTTGCAAAAAGGGACTTCGCTTAAAAACCCTCAGCCGTTCGCAGACGACTAAATCTTCATTTGTCAGAAAAGCATCAAGACGCACTCAACAAATTGAAGAAGGAGCTCGGCCAAAAATCATTTCAGCGGTTACAAAGCGCCAATTGTATACGTCGATTTCATCGTATATCTCATACAGGTTATCTTTTCATCGTCTGCGGTATTTTCTGTCGCCCAAAAGCAAAACTCTTCTCTCGAAAACTCCCAAACTTTGCTCAATGGATGTCCACTTCATCCACACCGCTGCACCAAAAACTAACACAGAAATGATAAGCAACATGCAGAAGTTGGTATTGGTTTATAGAGAGGGAATTTCCCTTTTCATTTACCTACTCAGCCCAAAGTAGTACTTGTTGTCAAAAGTCTTACTGCCTTGGGTTTTCGAGTAGACTTGGTCGTTGGTATTTAGGCTGCTTTTGTAGAAAGGCGAAATCGTTCGTCACCACGTTCAAAGTTATTTTGTCTTGCTCTAATTCACATCCAGACCCATACGCAACGATTTCTTTTCCAGTCTGGAAAAAGCGGAAAGCACGATTTTTGACGCCAACAATTCTACGCTCTTACAGAATATTGAACTTACTCGTTATACTTCTGCAGCTCGTGTTAATTTAGCTTAAAGTAGTCACACAAATGAGGGTCTGGTTGAATGAAGCCTCGTTTCATACCGAACAGCACGGAGAGGTTCTTTTCTATTCTGTGAGAGCTTTTGGTGTAGTTTAGCGAGTTCAAATATGGTGGGATTTCGAAAGCAGTTATTTGTTTTGCTGAAAGACAGACATCGAAGGGCTTCGCCATGATGTGGCTTGTGGCGAGACGTTCATCCATCGTGGTGAATGCCAAAACTCTGCAACGGAGTCTCGTCTAACACCACCAAATTTGTGTTATCGTCGATTTCATGAGGACCCACCTTTTTCCATTCTTGTCCTGCCTATTACATTTCTCAGACACGCAGATGTCAGCCTTAATTTTACACAGGACATCGAATGGCTGAGCATCTTCTTAAGTAAGATACCGACTATTCCATGTACATACCTAATTAAAAATAATTAAAGTAACGAGTTAACAAGTAAAACTTAGACTAAACATATAAACTTACATCTTAAAAAAAATGTTAAGAAATAATTTATATAAACTTAAATCATCAAATTTCGAGCATTTCCATAATAGAATCTAATAAAATTAAATTTCTATTCACACATATTCCTTATCTCATCAGCTGTGCTCACAATAACAGAAACAACAACCCTCTTCTGCAGCATACTCAAAGGCGCTTGAGTTTTCCCAAATCCACTGTCTGCGCATGTGAATTGCCGCGCGACGTGAGTTTCACTTTATCTTCATTTATATTTATATCCGTCAAACACCCTTCTGTTACCTCAGTCTCGCGTTAGCATTCGTATGGGTAAGTGCTTTATCTTTGTCGGGTTTCCATTGTTTTACGCAACGAATAAATGAATGGAGACAACAGAGTACGGCTGCGTGTAAAAATATATGAATTTGAGTAAAGGTTATTCAACAAGTGTCGTAATTGGCGCGTCTGAGTGTTACGTTAACGTCTCGCTCTAGAGCACAGATATACGTATGTTTTTGTACGTAAAGATGGGAGAGTTTTTTTCTGAGTGCTCAAAAGGAAAGTGTTGTGTTTGGTGAGAAACAAAAGTATGTTTAGCGTCGAATTTGTGCAAAAAATGTTTTACAAATTGTTGAATGAGTGATTTTCATATATTACGTGCGCAATATTTTTATTCAGCTTACTTGACGAGTTCGTTGCCGAGTGGGTGTCGGTAGAGAACGGGTGAGTTGATGTAATTGGAATTAGAGTAGATTTTGTAATGCTACTTCATGGAGTTGTGAGTGAGGTGTGTTTAGTCTGTGTTGAGTTATTATGAGAGGAGGTTGTTTGGGTTGTATGGAAATGTTTAAGTCAAGGTCGAGCTTATGTGAGATGAATTCGCTTAGTTCAGAAGGACAATATAAACGTTTTATTTGGCTTTTGTTGCTTTTTCTTGTATTTGTTTTTTAATATTATATTTATTTATTTTTTCTATTTTTATTTAAGTTTTAAATTATTATTTACATATATTTTGTATATTAATTTTTACCTCAATTTTTGATATTTATTTATTTTTTTTTGTATTGTATTATTTATTTTATATATCTAATTATATTTTTATTTCTATTTCACCTTGAATTTAAATATTTTATATTTTTCATTTCATTTATACTTTATCTAATTATAGTTTAATTTTTTCACTTTTTTGCAAATATTAATAGTTTTCTTTGTTGTATATTAAATATTATTAAAATTTTTTATTTTCAGTTTTGTTTTAATTATTTTGATTTATATTTTTAATATAATTATAATTAATTGTTTTATTTTGATTTTAGATTTAATTTTTATTTTATTTTTGCTTATAATCACTTCATTTATATTTTTGATATAATTTACGTTTAATTTTTTTATATAATTTTTTAGTTTTGTTTTTATTTGATTTATCGTTAATTATTATATAGATTTGACTTTGCGTATTTTTTTAATTGATTTTATATTTTTATTCTTATTTATTTAATTATTTTCATTAAAGTTTAAATATTTTTTTTTATTATTTTATGTACGAGTAAATATTATTTCCTATTTATATTCTAATTTTTCATTTTATTTATGTTGTCATTGCGTAATTGTTTGTTTTTATTTTGTTTTTTTTTATATTTAATTTAATAAAGGTTTTAAAATTTTATTTGTATGCTCTTTTTGATTTATAACTATATATTTAATATAATTCATTTATTTTAATTTTATATATATGTGCTTTACTTTTTTTATTAATCAGATATCAGATATATGTATATATACATTTTGATCTATTCTTTAATTTTATTTTTTTAAATTCATATTATTATTTTTACTATTATTAATATTTTTTTAATCATAATTTTGGTTAATATTATTTTTATTTGTAAATTTGTTTCAGTTTATATCTATTCTTCTTTTCATTTAACATGCTTCTTTTAACTTTTTTAATTTATAAAATAATAATAAATATAAATTTTTATTTATTTAGCCAATTTCATTCAAATTTAAATTTTTAATTGTATTGTTGTTATTATTTATTATTATTTTTTTTGTTTACGTGTATATTAATGTTTTATTTATATTTCTACTTTTAATTTCATTTATTTTGTTTTTCCATAATTTTTGATTTTGATTTTTTTTTCCTTTTTACTTATATATATGTTTTCAATTTGATTTATTTTTATTTTTGATTTAAATTTTATTCATATATAAATTATTTTAAAATGCTTATTTCCATTAATTTTTAATTTAAATTTCTGTCTAATTAATTAGTCTTATATATTATATATTCTTTACTTGTTTATTATTTTCTTATGTTATTTTTCTATATATTTATATTTTTGTTTATTTCTTTAATTTCATTTAAATTTTCGTTTTCATTTCTATTTCACAATTTATTTTTAAAGGAATTATGATTATTTCTTTTAATTTTATTTTCTTATATTATTATTTTGACTATTTTTTATTATTTTTTAATTTTAATTTTTATTTTAGTTTGTAGTTTATTTGTATTTTATTTTTATTTTAGTTTGTAGTTTATTTGTAATTTTATTTTAATTTATATATTTCCTTTTTTTAATTTTTGTGTAGGCATCTAAATGTAATTTCTTTAGTTTAATCAATAAATAATGTGTTTTTTTTTTATTTTTGGAAATACTAACTTATGTTTTGTGCTCTTTTTATTCTTGTATTATTTAATTTTAATGGAATTTTTGTTTTTAGAAATGTATGTTTTACTTTTAATTTTTGTTGCTGCAAATTTTAACTATGCTCAGATTCTTAGGGAAATTTTTAAACTTAAAAAATTAAATAAAAAAAATTATTATTTACATTTTAGCATATATATAAAATAATTTTTTTTAAGTTACATTTTTAAGATCCGGTATAGAAATTAGATCTGATCAGTATAGCTCTTATTCCCCTGAGATTATCTTGATTTCTACACCGGAAAATACTTTTTGGTTAGGTTTTTAAAGAATCTAAATCTTTTTAAATTATTTTCGAATCTGCTTTACCAGTAATTTAATTATATATATGTACTCGTATATGAAGACCATCATTTTGTTTTTTGGTATACAAAAATAATCCATAAGCACATTTTTGTTTTTGCCTCCTTCCACTCATGCATTGCTCTTGCTATTATTACAACTTTTGTTATTGTGCTTACTTTGTATATGCTTTATGTTGCCAAATAATAAAATGGAATCAGACACAATCCGGCAACATTTTATGTTGCAACATTTTCATTTGGTGCTCCTCGCTTTATTCATTTCATTTGGCTTAGCTTGTTTCTTTTTATATTTATTTTCCATATTTTTCACATTGTTGTTTTTGTTTTTTTGAGTAAAAATTTTTAAATTTCAATTTATTTTTTATACATATTTACATAAATAAAAATTAAATACTTTAAAGGTGATGAGGCTTTATTATCTATTGATTTTAATAAAAATCACTCTGAAAGGTGTGTAGGAAACTTCTATTGCCGACTTATGAGATATTGATATCCTTCATGCTTCTGCACCTTGCAGCAGAATATGAAATATAAGCGACTTATAGAGCTTATTGTCATCGAGAAGTGCTGTACTTCAAGGCTGAAATTATTGCTGGGGTTAATGTCGGACCTTAGATTAACGAAATTCTTTATAAATTCAAAGTTACGACTGTCAAGAAGGACATAAGAGCCAAGACGTGAGAGCGCTGACTGTTCGTTTTATGTCAGAATTTCTTTCATCTTGTTTTCGTTCTCTAAAAGTCTTATGAGGCTAATGCATTCATCTTCCGAGCCCTTTATCGACATTTTTGAATAGCTCAGCCGGTAAACGATCGACTCTCAGCGCTTTGTTGTTCTGCTGGTGTTTCATCTGTACTATCATTCAGAAAGCTAGAGAAGTGTTCCCTCCATAAATTCAGTACACTGTGAGCCTTAGTCGCTGGATCACCTCGAATCCAACCCTTAAACTTTCTGTAAATTGTATTTTCTGTTGGAATTTTCAAGCCTTACCTCTGACGGCCAGATTTTCCAATTCATCGTACGCTTCGTATACCTTTCATAATAATTAAATGGTATATTAACTTTGGTCTGAAGTATGTTAGTACCAGAAGGAAAAGAGATAGAGCAATACCGATTTGTTCAGATATGATTTTTTGGGTCAAGAATCCGTCCAAAAAACATCTAACCCCATAAAATTTGGTATCCTACACATGTACACAGCTTCTATCCTATCCATTTTTTCCGATAATACGAAAATAAAATACCATAAATTTGATATGGTCATGAAAAGTATCTAATCTTCGTCAGGAGACTACCAGAATTGAGTCGGTTTTGGGTCCTCGGAGTGTACGTACGTCCAGAACACTGGAGACATGTCTTTGTCTATCACAACATAATCGAACTGGTCTTGAAGTAGCTTGCTGAATTTTCTTGTGCTGGAATCTAGAATTATAGGCAACTAAATTTCAGTTCCCGAGACGTTTCATTGTGAAGGCTGAATTTTTCGAATCCGAAGATACCTTCTCTGTTCACCTTAACGTTAAAATCGTCAAACATATTCACTCAAGATGCCTATAAAAGGCAGCCTTAGTCACATTGTCCTTCTTTTTCGTCAGCGTGTAATTGTAAACTTATTATTTTGTAGCGTAAAGGGAACCGTAAATCTGAAGAATAACCCCAAACGTGGCTAAAGGGTTGTATAATTTTTAATTTTTTTTTTTTTGAGTGTCGGTTCAAGATTTTGTAATCAAAAATTAAATTGAACCAAAATATTTTTTTTATTATGTCTTAGGACAAAATGCAGTACTCGAAAGCTTTTGGAAGTGGAACGTTGAATTAGAATTTATGAAAAAGAAGAGATATCAACTACAATTTTCTGAAATTATATACAATATATATGTATTTTTTTTCATTTGACCAGAAATGCTCTTGCGTCTAGACAAAGCCTGAATCAATTTTAATACAACATTATGAAATTTCAAAACATTCATGAGTTTGCTAACATTCAGAATTGCGCAAAACTTATAATCAAACTTTCATATACACGTATATATATTTATATAACTCATAAATTCTTTAACAGACTCTTAATGAAAGTTCGTTGCTTTATTTAACATTCATCAATTGAAATACATTTCGAAAAAGTTTATGCATTTTTTAACTCATTATGAAATACAGTCCAAATTGTTTTCCTCATTTAAAATACAAATCACACAGAAGAGTTTTTGGAAAAAACTGAAACTTATTTTTTTCTTTCTCCCAAACTATTCTCCATTTGCAGATTAACGCAGTAAACTACTTGAACAGAACGTTAAGTGGGTCGACAACTCGCCCAAAACCAATGCGAAAATAGAGAAAAAGAGTGTAGAGAGAGAGAGAGAGTGAGTACCGCTAAGTAAACTTTTGACAAACTGCCAATAAAGTGAAACTTCTCGAACAAAAAAAAAAATAGAAAAACAAAACACACAAATTGTGCTTCAATTCAACGGCAGCGAGACGTCGGTCATTGTGGATCAATCGCAGAGTACGACTTTGTTGCAACTAATAGAAGAAGTAAAAAAAAATTGTGCAGTATTTGAAGTAATTAAAATTTTTGTTACAAAAGTAAAATCGGCGAAAGCTCTCGAATATCGGTGGAAGCTTTTGAGTTAAGGCAAGAAAAAATTAAAAAAATAAAAATAAAATAAAAAAATTAAAATGAATAAAAAATAAAAGAATTGCGCGACAAAACTTTTTCGTTTTACAATACCAACAACAACAACAACAACAACAAGTGAGGCGGCGTAATCGATAAAGAAAGAAAAAAAGCAACGTAAACTGAACGTAACGTGAACTACAGACGAGACTAAAGCGTGTGCGCTTGCAACATTCGTTTGGTGGCAAGAGGCGGCATTAAAGGCTTGCTTGAGTCGTGCAGTGGCAGAAAGCAATGAAATAATTAATTCATTGCACTTAAAATTGCAGTTTTTAACTAACTTGACTAACAAGAAAATTGCATTCTGTTCAAAATATATATCTAAAACTACAACAAAAACAAAAATAGTGAATGAATGTCAGGAGAAAAAAAACTGCATAAAAAAAAATAAATAAAAAAAAGTGAATAAAGACTAAAGCAGAGGCGAGTATAGGAAAAGTTTGCGTGACAAAATTGCATTTGAAGCAGCGAATTGCGGAGAGGCAAAGGGAGAGAGAGCGAGAGAGAGAGAGCGAGAGAGAGAGAGAGGTGGCAAAGGGAGCAAGTGTGCGTAAATTTTTGGTGGGTTGAGCCCCGCACAAAATAAAAATGACGTACACCGCTGGTATACTAAATTGCATAAAATCACAAACGCAACAACAACAACAACAAAGAGTTGAAAAATTGATCGAAGTGAAGAACAATCGTGTTAGCGCCAGCGAAAAAAACGTCAAAACGAAAAGTTGTAAATTCATGTCATCACAACAACGTGCAACACACGCGCCCACCCTATACAACCACCAACAGAAACAGCTGCAACAGCAGCAACAAGAATTACGCACAGCTGACAGATTAGTCGCTAGCCAATCAGTCACACGCACTGCAGAATTTCAAAACAACAACAACAACTCTACCACCTCCTCCAATATGGCTGATATTTGCAACTTGCCACACTTACTTGATGTAGTCGAATATAAGAAGGCGACAAATATGAGCGTCGTTATCTCCGCCAATGCCATCAATGCAAATATCGTCCAAACGCGGCGGCAGCAGGTGCAACATCAGCACCAGCATCAACACCAACAGCAAACCTTCATTCACAACAAGCCGTTGAGCAACAACAACAACAGCAGCAGCGAGAACAGTAGACAACAACAACAACAGCAAAAGCAAAAGCAAGAGAAAACTTCTTTTCGTTATGCACAAATCTTCGCTGGCTACGCACAGCTACTAAGCGTCATGTTGTTGTTCGCATCGCAACATTTTCCAATTGGTAAGTGAAACTTGAAATATTGCCACATAATATATTTCTCTATAAAGTTGTTTAATTTTATGGGATACTGTTAAAATTTCAAGCGTAAATATTTGTAAGTAATATTTATATAGGAATACAGACATGATGCCAGATGAGTAAAACTTGTAAAAATAAATATTGGATGAGTGCATAAGTTCGTGCCCGATCTCAAGTGCAAACTAAAATTGAAATTTTTTGAAGAAAGCGCTTTTATTAATCAATTATGTATTCGTCATCATATTCGGCAATCCACTCCCAACGTTCAACCAATTTACGGATGCCTGATTCATAGAAATCGCGCGGTTTCTCGTTGAAAAAGGTGTCAAGGTGGTTTTTGACGTCTTCCACATTTTTAAATTTTTTTCCATTCAAATTGTTCTGCAGCGATCGAAACAAATGATAATCAGAAGGTGCAATGTCAGGTTGGCCAGGGTCGGTTTTGCAACATGTGGCCTGGCGTTGTCATGATGGAAAAGAACTCCTTTGCGATTGGTCAAAATCGGACATTTTTCATCAATTGCTTTCTTCAATTCGACCAATTGCTGACAATACTTGTTGGCAGTGATCGTTTCTCCAGCTGGCAAGAGCTCAAAATAGATCACGCCTCGGATATCCCACCAAATGCACAGCAGTACCTTCATCGGATGCAATCCACCTTTCGACATCGGTTTCGCCCCTTCGTGTGCCTGTTTCCAAGTTCTTTTGCGTTGAACATTGTTGTACAGGACCCATTTTTCATCACCAGTCACGAGCCGATTCAAAAAAGGTTCGTTTTTGATCCGTCGAAGCAAAGAAATTGCTGTTGACATACGGTCCACTTTGTTCTTTTCACTCAACTGATGTGGCACCCATGTATCGAGCTTCAAAGTGTACCCAACCTTTTTTAAACGACGAAACGCAGTTGATTTGTTGACGTTCAATTCACTGGCAACCTCTTCCGTCGAAATACATGAGTTATTCGCAACTAAAGTCCTTAGAACATCGTCATCAAGCTCAGAAGGCCGTCCACTGCGAGGTTGATCTTCGAGGTTAAAATCTCCAGAACGAAATTTCGCGAACCATTTCTTTACTGTGCGGAGTGCTGGAGCACGGTCCAAATAAACTTCGCGAATATCTTTAGTTGCAGCGCCCACTGTTTTTCCTTTGCGGAATTCGTATAAGATAATATGACGCATATGATCTTTTTCGTTGTTCATCTTCCATGCGTCTTTTCACTAAACAACTCAAATCAAAATGAAGTTATTTTATGCTTGATTTACAGTTCGGACTGTCACCTTTCCAACGATATATAATATGTATATATTTCTTTCACGAGTGCCACTCTCAAACGATTCGTACGGCATCCAGCGGAATCGGGCACGAACTTATGCACTCATCCAATAACTCGAGAAAACACGCTTCAAAGTTCTACCCGAAGAATCGAACCTACTCGAAGTTCGGCCACTAAAACTGCACATGCTTCTAAAATATGTCGACTTGGCCACTATAATTTTGAATATATCTATATTCTTGGGTAATTTTAAAACAGATTTAAGAAAACAATGCATTTTTGAGGCCTCTAAAGCATACTACTGCCATGATATTAGCTCAAGTACAAAGTCCGTTCGGTTTTTTTTTATTGATTTTTCCAAATATGATAACTTTGTGTACATTTGTCCGATTTAATTCAATTATGCGCCTTTTTGTTCGTAAACTAGATGCCAATTTCATTATGGCCCTCTCGTAGAAGGCTGCGTCCCCATTGGCAAAAAAGTCGGAGAGCCAATTTTCACAGGCCTCTCTTGAGGCCAACTTCTCACCATTAAGCGCGTTCGCCATGGACAGGAAAAGATGGAAATCACTTGGTGCCAGGTCCGGACTATAAGGTGGGTGCATTAGGACCTCCCATTCGAGCTCCTGGAGCTTCTGGCGCATCACCAAATACGTATGTAGCCTGGCGTTGTCCTGATGGAACACAATTCGGCCTCTGTTGATCAAAGATGGCCTCTTCTGGATGAGTGCTGCATTCAAGCGGTCCAGTTGTTGGCAGTAGATGATACCTTGTCAATCCCACCAAACACACAGCAAAACCTTCGTGACCGTCAATCTTGGCTTGGCCACCGTTTACGCCGGCTCACCGCGTTTCGACCACGACCGATTTTGTTTGACATTGTTGTAAGTGATCCACTTTTCATCGCCAGTCACCAAACGCTTCAGAAATCAGTCGAATTTGTTGCGATTCAGCAGCGATTCGCAGATGGAAATTCTGTCTATATCATGTTTTTTTGCGTTAGTTCGTGTGGTACCCAAACATCGAGCTTCTTTTTGAATTCAAGGTTATATATATGGTTCCAAACGGTTTTCTGGCTTATCGTTGGTTCCTCAGCAATTAAATAAGTGCTCACGTGACGGTCTGTTTCCACTATTTCCATGATTTTATCGCAATTTTCGACAACAGGCCTCCCGACACGTGGTTCATCTTTGACATCGAAATTACCGGAACGGAACCTAGCAAACCACTTTTGTGCTACACGTTCGTTTACAGTATCGGGCCATATACTAAATTAATTTTTTCAGCCGCTTTGGCTGCTTTTTCGCCTTGATCGAAGAAAAATTGTAAAATATAGCGAATTTTCTCTTTGCTGGTGTCCATCTTTGACGAGCGCTCACAACGTACTGAGTCAATCAATCGAAAAACTGTCAAAGACAAACTTTTAGCGCGAATAAACACGGACACCTAACACTAGTACTATAGACAATAACGCCATCTCTTAGATAAAAACCGAACGAACCTTTTACCTTTGACCTAATATTTGAATCGAAAATGATACCATAAATTTGATATGGTTAGGGAAGTTATAAAGGCTGTTCTTTCTTCTTTGTTAATGATTTTTGATATTGAAGTTAAATACAAGAAAGAAGGGTCAAAGTTTTTATGCTCTTATATTGGAAACCTTGAGACTCAATAAAATTTCTTGTATGTGGCCATATATATGTTAGAGTGGACCGATCTGCCTGGTTTCGACAAAAGATCAATACGGTATAAAAATACGTTAAATGAACAGACGCCCTTGGCTAAATCAACTAAGCCCGTTATCGTGATCCAATCGGTGTAAATTTCGGTGTGTCTCTCTTCACCTTCTTATACACTTCAGACAGTTAATACCTATATTTTTTCGTGTTCATAAAAAATGTTTATTCTTCTTGCCTGCTCCAGCGCAATTCTCTAAGATAATCGACATATTTTGTTTAAAGCCAACTTCACCTTCTATAAATTCACCTTGGTGCAAAATATTCGAGAATGTTCGAAAAAGCTCCAAAAGCTCCAGCTCGTGTTTGAATTTTACGAGCAATGAGCAATAAAGCAGTGTGCGAGTTCGGATTACTCAAATGCTCCAGCAACTCTAAAATTTTGGAATGAAATCTTGAGCTCTAGTTTTTGGTTTCCCAATTATTTGTCATTTTGCATCTTGCACACCGAATTTACTTTTTCAAAGTCGAGATAGCTTGAAAGATTAAGTTCCGAAGTATACCCTAATAATCGATAACACGCTTATTGCACTTCTCGTTGTGTCTTCTCTTTAATGAACTTTTTTGTTTTCTTAGCAAATTAAAGTAGGTATTTTGACCAGTTATCCAGTGTTGATTGAAGGTCTTGCAGGACTTCCCAACCAAATAAGATCAATCTTTGTCTGCCGTGCGCAACGATCTCGTCACATTATCTGCATTTCCTAAATTTTTTGTCCTCAATCAGACTTAATTTGAAGACATGCAACTCCAACAGACAATTGACCATTAATTGTGTTACTAAAAGCCTTTCAAATATCAGCTGTTTTGCTAGTGTCAACTTAACAAGTTTGGTGTGCTATTTTTTTGACATTTTACAGTTCTTTGCTTATTCCCACAGCCTATTAGCCTGGCGACACAATAGCATTTATTGAGTATGTTTCCTTTAACACACCATCCTCTTTAGTCATTTTATCAGCTTCTATACCTGGTAACCAATACATGTGGGCCCATTCTTTCTTTGCCAGAATTTTGATCGCCTCATTAGATAGTGCAATCGCAGTAGTGTTCGTGTTCCATGAAAGTAAGGATTTATTAGCCTTTTCGTAATCTTCATAAATATTTATGTTCCTTCTGTTTAGGCCTGCTCTCTACAGTTCATATACCGCCATTTTTTAAGCAATAATTTCGGCTTTGAAAAATTAATGAATGAGTTGTTTGGTTCAACCGTCTCCTCAGACTTGGTTCCTTTTCGTATTCTTGGGTATAATGTTATACTAATTTATTGTTTGGGGGTAAAGCCACTCCAGAGGTTGAAAAATATACTCAGTTTTAAAAATTTATTGTAGGAATATGGGAAAAGGTATAGAATTTATATTTAACTAAATCATTGAACATATATTGAGGTATAAAAAAATATTCCTTAATTATTATTTTGTTACAAAATGACGATGACAAAGTCCATTATTTAATCCATGTTTTTTTGAAAGGCGTCCACGGGAGGGTCGATTTCTTCTAAATTATTAAGACCAAGAACAGAAAAGCGAAAAGTTTTGTGAAATGCAAACTTTGTAAGTACGTACGGATTTATTTTTTAACTGATTTTTGCGAAAGCGGCACACTTTTTTTTTTTTAAAGATTGATTTTTGACTAAAAAATATGCACTAAAAAGTTTAATTTAATCGAAAAATGGCAACGTACTTAAAAAAAATTTATTTGTGAAGTTACCATCAAAATTTCATATAAATTGATACATTAGGGTCCGAATAATCTGTCCGACAGTTTGCAAAATGTTTTTTTTTAGAAAAACTCTAAAGGGCTGCAGCAAAATAAATAGTTCAGTTTTTTGAGCTTTTTTTCACTTTAAAACCAATATCATATATGGGACCCAAGGGTAGTGTAAAAAGAAAAAATTGCGCTTTCCAAAATCATAAATTAAATACTTATTTCCAACTGATTCGATGACTGTAGTCTCATGGTGGTATGCTCAAACTTACCATATATGAAGTGCTGTAGATGGTATTATTTTGTAGTACTCCAGTTATGATTATCATTGAAGAAATATTAAAAAATATATTTTTTTTTTTGTGAAAAACTATTGTCGTTTCCAATGCTAATTTGAGCCCCTTCCCTTAGTTCTATTAAATTACCTCTAAACTTAACCAATTCGGCTAAAACTGAGTTAAGAATTGATAAATCATATCGTTACAGATTTACAAAACCGATTATGTAGAGTAGAATGTTTTCTTCAAAGGCAGTTGCTTTTTAATTAAATTTTGACTTTTCAGATAGTTCAAACTTTTTTCTTGAATATTGACTTATATCAAATTATGGAAAGAATTAGGATTGCCTCAGATTTTCTATATTTGGAAATATACATAAATTTATGGTTTCCATCCTCCAATATAACGAAAACTCAGGGACATTTAAAAAAAAAAAATTTGTAGCAAAGGTCCAAAGTGAAGTGGCAATATCTGCTAGAGGTTAGCCTAAATAAAAATAAACTCTTGGGATTAAGCCTTAAAATAGTTTTCTAACAAACACAATTTGCGTAAGTAATCGCGCCAATACAAAATCTCACTTCATAAATATTTAATAATTCACAATCTCTTGGAAACCTACTCCGCCTCACAATGCTACTGTGGCATGCTCTCAGCTAGCCACATTCCTAAGCAACACACCGAAGCACCGAAGGCGAAGGATAAGCAATCGTTTTCCATTAAAATTAATATTGCAATTTCTTGCAATTGCATTCTACTTACTCATAAAACTCTGTTGCGCCCCCACTACTCTTCCCCTCTTCACCGCCATCAATGTGGACGGCACTTCTTGCCGGCCGTCTGCCTGCCGGCGTTCATTTACAGTTCGTCAACTATGAGTGACCGCGCAAGCAGATAATAGACAAAATGTTATTGCGGTTTTTTTGAAAAGCGGGCCGCAGTTTGAGGGGTGGAGGGCTTGAGAGTGAGCGCACCACAAATGTAAATTGGAAATTGTAAAATACAATGAGCTTAAAACTGGACGAGCTGTGCTGGGTGTCTGTCTAGTGTTGGTGTACAGTTTGTTGCCAACTGGTTGGTCTAAGCTTCTCAGTATCCAATAGACTTACTGCGTTGCCAACAGCTGCAGGCATTTCTGCTGTCTTCGCTGAGAGACTGAAGAAGTCAGTCAGAGGCGAGAAACCTCTACCAGCGCAGTCAGCGCAGTCTGTTGCTGCCGGCACTGTGAAAGTTTTCATTATTCACTGTAGCGCTACTCGCTTTCCAATGAGATAGCTACAACTGAACCGCCAAATCTACGTCTATCTAAAATGCGTATATGAAAACAATAAAGCTAACAGTTTCCTTAAGCACGAGATCAGCTGCTGCTGGTAAGCCAGGCGAGAAACGAAGCAGCTGCTGCGGCACGGTCTCATTGTTGTGCGGATACTCAATAACAGCGCGTTTGATGAGGAAGTGTTCGTGACTCGGCCGGCATGTTAATGTGACCACAAGCTATCCGTGCCATCGTCAGACATCTCAGCTCGCTAGCTCTTTAGCTGTATAGTCGTGTGGTGAGTAGTTGTTGAGTTGATTGGAGTTAAAGTGGTTGCCACGCGGAGTTTTTTTATGCTTCTTTTAACTTTACTTCCTCAAATTGTCATCATACTTTGCGCGCCGTCTTCTGTAGTTTATGTATTTTTCTCAAATTTTTTCTTTTCAATTTTATTTCATTTGATTTTGAATATTCATACACAAAGTAAGAGCGGATACAAATTAGTTTTTTTTTTGCCTTGCTGAATGCTTAAATCTCCAAGCCACAAGCAAGCAACCAACAACACTCAGTTGAAGACCATAAATATCTGCATTTATTGTTTGACAATCCCTGCTGTCTTGTCTCTTCTCGTTTTCTTTACTGCATTTTTTCTTAAGCTCGGCGCTCCAGCCTTGGTATTTGTGGCGCGCTTTTGAACTCATTGGCATCCGGACGCTTCTTGTGAACATGCTAATAACTGCCAGCGCGCCGCGTGCATTGGAAGACAGACAGTAAATTTCATTTTAATTATTACGCATTCACTACTGAGTTCTCTTTTTTGCTTTTTCTTCGCTACGTCAGTTTATTTTCCAAATAAATGTCAGTGTAGAGAAAAGTTCTGGAACTTCAAAGGCTAAGTGCTCGTGCTCCAGCGCTACAAGTGGAGTTGCGTTGCGTTGAATGCAGTCGAGTGTAGTTGAATTTTGTTGAGCCGAAAGCGGAGTGAATGAGTACTCACCAGTGGCGCCTTCGCTTTTTGTGCTGTACAAAAGGTTTCGTATTTTTTCTTATACTAATCAGCTACCAGCTGTTGTGGCTACGTTACTTCGCTTTCGTCGAGTTGAGATTACTCCCCGCCGTACTTGAAGGTTTCGGTATGCTCTTACTCCCAACTCTGCCTACGTTTGGGACGTCAAAGACGACCTCATCACAGACATTAGCGACAATTCTGTACATACACTGCCGTCACCCTACAGCTATAAGCGTCTATAGCCGCAAAGTGTTTGAAGTGCGACTGTTACTTCATCTCCGCGCTGGGGTTTCCCAAAGAGCTTAGAGCACATTACACTGACCGCAGCAAAAAAAAAAAATATATATATATATATAAAGCAATTAGTAAAATTAATTGCTCAACTTTCGCTTTGAAATATTCAAAGTGCCGGATTAATTTACTGCAGTCCAGGCGCGGGGGACGACACAAAAGGGCATAGACGCAGCAAAGGAAGCAAAGGAACTATAAACGACAATCCGGATGTGGCATTTTGCGGTTTTTATTGTTGCTGTTGTACGTTGCGTATTTGATGCGCGAAATCTTCTCACATCCTCCGTGTGTTCCTTCGTTATACTTTTTATCCATTTTTTTTAGCGCTATAAATACTCAAGATGCCAGCACTCCATTTCGTTGGTCGTAAAGGGGAAAGGATTGGCATAAATTCCATTTATAATTGTTTGTGTGTGCAGGTGACTCCCACTCACTTGCCTCTGCTGTTATTAAAAGTTTACTCGAAGTTTAATCAATTGCTTGAGCTGGTTAGAAATTGTTGATAAGGCAGGCGATCCATTTCACAAAGTGGCAGCTAAAGCTCTTTGCTGATATTTGACAACGAAATTCAATTCTTATTTGAGTAATGCTCGTTTTGGTGGCAACGGATTAGTCGTGAAAGTTCTTGCGAAAGCTTCAGGAAATTTAAAAAAGTTGTATGAAAGTGGAAAAGCTTTTTATTCAACAAAAAAGCGACAAGGTAGCAATGTAGCTCAGCAGATCTAATGATTTGCGGCATGATATTAAGGGAATCTTTGGTTTCAAAACGTTTCCGAAGGAATATTGGATTTAAGAGAGAAGCTATTATTTTCGTACTAGGAATGCAATATCTTGTATTGACATAAACCGGGGCGAGGGGAATTTTTATAGGTCGAACCTTTGACTTGTATTGCTACTCCCTTTGACCACTGCGGCCTCTAGAACATTTAGAGTGAACAAGGACGAGTACTGAAGGCATATGAGTCCAATACCTTATACTGCGAAAAATGTCAGGTCTGCTCGTGGGCTGGCAGACCGATTGCGTAATGTGTTAGAAAGATATTTATTTTCTAGATTCTTCGCTCTTCTTATCACTGAGACATATTTGGAATCTTAACTGAATACTGTGCAATTCAACTTAAGACAACCGAACTGATATTCATAAGTCGTCTCGATGGTCTGGGTGTATGCATTAATTCGTGCGGTTTTCCAAGAGAGGGCTCTACTAAGAAGAAGAATTGGAGACATTGCTCGACGCAGATGCATGCAAGACGCAAGAAGAACTTGCAAGAGTATTAGGAGTTGATCAAGCAACCGTTTCCAGACAAATAAAATCATTAAGATTCATTGGATTCATTATGATAACCCAAAGTGCAAGAGATCAATTGTGAAGCCCGGCCAACCATCGACAAAGCCAAATATTCCTGGTGCCAAGGTTATGCTATGTATTTGGTGGGACCACAAGGGTGTGCTCTATTTTGAGCTATTGAAATCGTGTCAGACGATCAATGGGGACCTCTACCGAAAAGAACTGATTCGTTTGAAAAAGGCCATCGTGGAAAAATAACCAGAATATGTGACCAGACACGAATCAATAATTTTTCATCATGACAACGCTCGGCCACATGTTGCAAGGGCAGTTATAAACTATTTGGAAAACTGTGGGTGGGAAGTTCTACCTCACCCGCCTTATAGCCCAGACATAGCACCTTCCGATTACCACTTGTTCAGATTAGTGCAGAATGACCTCACCGGAGTACGCTTCACTTCAGAACAGGCTATGAGAAATTGGCTCGATTTTCTCTTGACCTCCAAGTCGGAGAAGTTCTCTTGGGATGGAATCCATAAACTGCCAGAAAGATTGGCAAACATCGTAGCTTCCGATGGGCAATACTTTGAACATATTAAAATCATTTATTGCTTATCAACGAAGAGTATACGTATATTTATCACTTTTCTCTTTTGCCGAGGCAGAGCTTATTTGAAACATCTATAGAACTCTCCATTAATTTTTTTGTTTGTTGAACACCGTTTTCGCGAGTGAAAACAGCGCACCATTTATTTCTTCTCTTATATCTTAACTCTTCGGCGTCATTTGGAGATATCAAGTGCATCCAAGTCCTTCTCCATATGATTTTTCCAATTTCACTTACACCAGCGTGTATTGCGTCAAATGCTCTAAAAGCTGGACTGTTGCCGATTATACGGGCTACGTAATCTAGCCAACATAGCTGCTGTCCTTAATTCACTTAACTAGCTCTCAAAGTCGTCATGTATATCGTATGCCCTGACTGCGGTATTCATCGTGTCCTATGCGTAAAATTCAATAATTCGTTGGCAACTTCTTACTCTCCAAATGACGACTCGTCAGATGACTCCATCGTCTATGCTTCTGCATCAGACAGCAGAACTCATCTATGGAACTTAAAGAGAGTTTCCTTTTCGAAGACCGAGTTTTACACTGCGACTAAACCGTTGTTTCTTTTGAATCTCGAGTCAAATCACGCTCCTACTACCCGATTCTATCGACTGATTCTTGACACCGCAAACGAAATATTTTTCTTGAACAAACATCGTTCTTCCAAATTGTTTTCAGTAAGCCAACCGTGCTCCGCTCGTTCTCTTGAAAATGTCTTACCATTCCTTTCTAAGCTTTACTTTATATTGTATCAAAAATTTCTGGCTCATTTGTGCCCACCAACTAATTTGCGTGTCAAAAGTGTTTGACTTCCATCACCATACCATCACCATTGACTCATATGACCATACTGATCTTCTACTGCTTCTCTTCGTCTCCTTCTTAAACCACTGCTGAATAAATATCCGCAGTTTGACTACCTTGTTTTTCCAACTTCGAAGAGATTTAATGCGACACGCTTGTAATGGACTCGACTTTTATGCGAGCGAAACGGCTGGGTGTCAGTTTTTACGTGCATACTCGTATGTGTACATAAATCAAAGCTCATTTTGCCTTCACACTAACACAACAACTTCTCGAGATGTCAGACAACTTTTCGCGAAGCATGTGGAGGCAACAACAAGCCGCCACACCACAAGTGGTGTACACGAGATGAGTAAGAAACTTGTAATTCGCTGCTAACAAACCAAAGAAATGGCAAGAGGGTAGAGGGTAGAAAGGGAGAGGTAAGTAAGTGCTCCTTGGTAATGGGCGTGGTGACCGAACGAATCGAAACTTCAGACTGCATACATATGTTGCTGTGTGTGAGTGTGTGTGAACTGAAGAGCTGACTCGACGAGGCCACTGTCACTGCCACTGCCACACCGTCATCAACCTCCATACGGTACGCTTCTTCTACGCCAATATTGGAAATTCCAAAGCTTCACTATCAAGATGACATACCATAGAAAGCAAGCAAGCGAAAAGACGAAAAACGAGAAAAAAAAGTTTGAAATTTTTTCGCATTCTCGCAGTGGAAACGCGTCTCCACTATTTTGCATATCAGAAGCGCTCGCTATGGGTGGAGACCGAAACGATTGGGTGGCGCTGGCTTCGTTGCAAAACTCTTTGATTGTTTGTCTTTTCTTTCATTCCTGCGGCTCAACTGAAAATCTACGATATGTTTTTGAAAGACATCGCCATTTGGGCACAAGCAGCGAGCAGCTCTCAGCGGGCGAAGGGGGTTAGGCTCTGTGCGGTTTTGTTTGAAATTTGTTGTCTTTCCTCCGTTTAGCGCTCGAGTGTGTGTGCGAGTGTGTGTGCTCATGCATGCAAGTGGGTATTACGAGTGCTTAACCGCCAACCTGCCATGCGAAGCAAATTCGCGCATTTGTTTGCTTATCTCGAGTGAATTGCTTTTTCCGAACTACCAGCGCTCAGCTAGCTCCCTCAACCATATTTGGGGAGGCGAGAGCGCGCGTGTTGCAAGTTTTTATGTGCGTTGACGCCGACGCCAACACTTGAAGTTCGTCGCACGAATTGGTGGCGGTTGGTTGATTGTGGTCGTGTCGCAGGCTTGATTTTGTTCTTAACATTTTGCTGCTGTCGCTGGAGGTCTCGTTGGGCTCGGCGCACTTATTGTTACTCCCAACAGTTATTCCCGTTGCGGTTGATCCCAAAGTGGCACATTGGCCCATTGTGTTTGGTGCTGTGATGGTAGGCTCAGCGTGCATATATCGTATGCGTCACCGCTGTCGGCGTTGGCCCACTTGAAGGCTCAAGTTCAGTTCAAGTGTACTTAACAAACACACACAAGCACTTAGCGAAGTGTGTTGTTCATATGTGTACTCGTACATATACATTTGTGTGTGTGTGTTGTTTGCGTCGTTGCCCTTGATATGTTGCTAAACTAATCGTTGAGTTGCTGAAAGTGGCAGTTGTCTCAACAAAATGAAAAGAAAGAAACTCCAAAGCGACTAAAATTCGAAGGACATACAAACAATACGGAGTGGCGGTGGAGTTTTTCGCCAAAAGTAGTGAGTTTTGAAAGAGTTAGACAGCTACATAATTTTTTTTCTAGTCACCCTTGACATTGATATTCTGCTTTTACTCATCCTAACGGCGAAAGCTGAGTTCTAATATACGTGGAGGGCGGCACTTCAGCACTTCATATTCAGTTAAAAGTTCAACCTGGGGCTAAATGGGCTAAGCAAAACTTGGGCAGTCAACATTTCTCTCATTAGCTAAGTTTAAGGTCCTGAGATTATTGCCCATCAGACCTCTTGGATCTATTCAATTAGCTCGCTACGGGAAGCTGACAATGTTGGACCATCGCCATCGGTCAAAGGGTTCAGGGCTTAAAGTTTCTTTTTTTTCAAATTGTGTTATTGCTGCGTGCTGGCTAGACCAATATTCTGAAAAAATAACGTAAAAAAAATTAAGTTAATTTTTCTAATTGTGGTCGCCCCTCGGCAGAGAATGTCAGCCCCTCCGAATGTATATCTGAGACGAAATTGAGAACTTTCGTCATAAAACCTCCAGCGCGTGTTCGAAGACGCCTTAGAATAAACTCTAAATACCTCCATTAATTAGAAAAATATCAAGATGAGAGCCTCTTCAAATTCCTCATTCTTCTCAAACAATTTCTGCAGAAATCATCAGGTTACTTCATCTTGTCACAACTCTTAAAACAAATAGAAGGCCTTTATGTAGGTGATAACATGGCTGGGATCGGCCAGACTGCCAAATCGACTTCGGAGGAATTTCTTCGAGCCTTACAAGGGGGTCTACAAGATACTGACGAGCTTTTCAATGAATAATGAGTGACTAAGAAACCTTGAAAGGGCAAAGTGGCTGTCACCACTTGATAGAAAACCTTACAGTACACATCCACTAACTTCCGTCTCAAGCTTGAAGCCTCTAGCAAAAATGTATTTCATCATAACCTGGTTTCTGTTACCAAATCGAAGAAATTACGGCCGAAGACAATCTGACAAAATGTGATACCAACTTTTATATTTCAAGCCTTGTCAAGAGCAAAGATAATTCTTTTGTCTTCAACTTTTTGGATCGTGACAAGAAGATTCAAGCCATTTATCCGCAGTTAGAGATCGGAAAGACGACATCTGCGTTGTTTTTTTTAACATTTTAACACTAACCATAATAACCATAAAAAAACAACTTTAAGACAGAGAGAAGGACAGGCGCTCAGCAAACACTCAACCACATTTACTGACATTCTTTCTAAAAAAAAAAACTCACTATAGTCTCTCGGGGGGGTTAAACAACTCTGGGCTTTTATCAAATAGATGCATTAAGTCAACCAAGTTCCAAGCGGCTCTGCCTTTTCTTTCTCCCAGTATTTACTTTAAATTGGACTAGCGATGAAGCGAGGCTCAACTTTCCGTCAATATTTACGCCATCTGATTATTTATAAATTCAATCGTATACGCTTTCAATCTTTCTCTCTATATCTCTCTCTCTCTCTCTCTCTCTTTCTCTCTTACTCTCTTACTCTCTCTCTCTCTCCCCCCTCTCTCCCTCTCCCCCTCTCTCCCTCTCCCTCTCTCCCTCTCTCTCCCTCTCTCTCCCTCTCTCTCTCTCCCCTTCTCCCTATCTCTCCCTCTCTCTCTCTATCTCTTCCTCTCTCTATCTCTTCCTCTCTCTATCTCTTCCTCTCTCTCTATATCTTCCTCTCTTACCCTCTCTCTCTCTTTCTTTCTCTATATACATCACCAAGACAATCTTTAACTCCAACGACATCAGCAGTCATTCATCAGTCACGACACTGAGCTACCAGCTGCCAATCTCCTATCGCCTTCACATTTTCATTACTATCCATGATTATCCACCATTGGCTCCGACACTGCACTCGGCGAATAACGACTGCATCATTTTCTGCGGCTGTCAATAATAATATTGCTTCGCGTTATTTCCGCCGTTTTCATTGTGCACTTTTTCCAATTTACTTCACTCTTTTCTTCCACCAAACTACTCTCACGTCTTACCACTAAGAGTTCGATTTGCTGTTTGTTTGTGTTTTTTTTTTGTTTTTTTTTTTTTTACACTTTGCTGCTCATTTCCCAGGTACGAGTGCCGCGACATAAATATCGCGGTGTTGTGGGAAGTTTCTGTTGAAACCGCGTCGCACTGCCACTGTGGCACCGGAGAACGTTGGGTTTGGTGGTTTATTTATTGGAAAATTCGATTTCCGCTTTAGTTACGTGACGTGGCTCGCGTCACACTTTATACGTAGCGTCACTGGCGCGTTGGCTCCGGCGTGACTTTGTTGGCAGCCAACATGTTGGCGGTTGGCGGTGTGTGTTTGTGTGTGTGTGTGTGTGTGTGTGTGTGTTGATTATTATGTATAATCATATGTCAGTCAGTTCAACAGACAGTTAGATATTAGTACTTTGAATGTGTGTGTGTGTGTGCCTTTAATGGTATATAATAAATAGTGAATGTGGATGTATACATATATGTGTGTGTGTCTCCTGTTGCGTGCATGTGCATATTACAAAATAATTGAAGGTGTTTACATGTACGAGTGTTTATGGTTATGATCGCTGATTGCTAACGATGGCACAAGTTTGCCTGTATATATGTATGTATGCATGTGAGAGTGAGTGTGTTTTGGCCATGTACATACATATGAAGTGCATGATAAGTAGTTCAATGGTACACAGCATACGTACATTTATACACATAACTGCGCCATTTTAATATCCTTATAAATTCGGTAATCGCAAATTTCCCGATGAAATAATTTTGGGATCCCGAAACTGGAAATGTTATAAGGAAAAAAATATAATGCGAAAATATTCGTTTGTCTAAATACCAGAGAGTTCAAAACTACAAAATACCAAAGTGTAGCTCCAACCGAGCAAATCCTTTAATCGTATGCTCGCTTTGGGGTATTTCATTATTTTTTATCAAATAACCTTGACTGCCAGGAAAAAACGAAGCTGAGCTCTCTCGTCATTATGATCGCCTCATAACATGATGAAGAAACGTATCCCGTAACATGAGCTTGAGAAAAGCTCTGCAGAGCTTCCGCCGTGTTTATCGGCTGATCGAAAACTTTTTAGTCACAAACACCTTTTGTTGAATGCAAGGAGAAAAACACCTCTTTGGCTTTGAATATGTTAAGTAACGAGTTACTTGCTGAAGAAATTTAGAAAGTGATGGTCTTTCTTTCATCAAGATAAGAACTCCTTACCCTACACATAGCAGCACGCATTGCAGACTATCTAAAAAAAGTCTCCTCGGTTCCTTACGTTTTTTGACAATCTTTTTTTTTTCTAAATTGGAAATAAATTTTTATCAATTACTAAAGGGTTTTCCGATGAGAGGTGTTATTTTGAATAATCTGCTATTGCGGTATATGTCACTTTTTGAAGCTGATATTTTACATTTGACAAGTAAAAACTACGTGAGTAATAAAAATAGAACGAGACAAGCTGCAACAACGCACTGAAATTATTCAAATTCAATATAAAAATTTCAACGAAAAATCATCTTGACTGATGAGGCCCATTTCTCCCTTGATGACTACGTCAATAAGTAAAACTGTCACATGTAGGGCCAGAAAAATCCAAGATTTATTCTTGAAAAGCGATTTATGGTTTGGCGGGATCATTGGACCTTACTATTTCGAAAATGAATGTATGATTCATGATTTTTTATGGCCGGAATTGGGTGGTAGCAGGTAGTGCCACACAATATCAAACTAACACCCCTTATTGTAAAACCCTATATTGATAATTATTTTTTATGGATTTTTGCCATTTTGCTCCTAGCTTTTAGCTGCTGACAAGAGTTGGCCAGATGTTCTATGGTTCGGGCTATACTATGTTGGGATAAGGTAAAAACTTCCCAATAAAGCTCGGTCAATGTTTCTCTGTTCATCAAAAACCCGTGTGTGATCTGGTGTTGTCATGATGATCACTTGCTTTGAAGAAGTTATTGCAAGCTGAATAACAAAATATTGCTTGAAGTGGGAGTTTTCAGACATGTGCTAGCTTGTTATAATCGGATTATGGCTGTTCGAAATAAAATCATCAACACCATCTAGTGTTTCCGCGGACTTTTTTTAGTATCAATAATTGCCTTAATCTCCGAAGTAATGCTGATTTTAAATCAACCCGACAAGTTTTTGGGTGAAAACGAATAGACCTTCTAAAACACTCATCCTTTGTTTTAACTAATAGACAAGACTGGTTTGGTGTAAAGTGCAAGCCTTTTATTTCTTAACTCAGAAATCATACATGAACTGCAGGGCATGGTTGTATGTAAGTGAAGGAATTGTCTTCGATCCTAAACTGGATCTTGAGAACAACAACTGGTTTAGAAGAGATTTCTAAAAGAGACTAAAGACTTAGAAGCATGGCTAATCAGACGTCAATATTGGTATCAATATTGTCAAAAATTTGACTCAAACCAAGGTGAAGAAAGAATTTTTCTAGGCGCACGTTTTTCAACAGAGCGAGCTCAAAGTCCATGAAACCAGTTAAAATTATTTTAGCACAAATTAAGTTATGAATTATCATAAAAATATTTAAAATAAATATTAAATTTATATCAAAGTAATTTAATTTATATAAAATGGAAGATTAAACACATATGAAATCTGTCTGTGAAGGTCCTCTAATGGTTTTTTAATATAATTTTTTTTTTTTTGAAAAATTTAAGTTGTGCTTAAAATTATAACGTTTAAGCTTAAAAGTGGATTCAAAGCTGCAGAGAAAAAATTAGTGAAAACCACATTCAATATATTTCCACAAAATTTCGAAGAAAGAAAAGACGAGAAAGGAGTAAGATCAATATTTTCCTGCAGGATATTCCAAAAAAAAATCCATAAAGTGTATTTATGAAGAGAAACTAGTTTCGGTACCACTACAACTTTTTATATACTCGTACATACATATAAGACTGTCGCAAACGCATACATACTTTCATACAACGAAAATTCCCTTCTACACACACACACACACACGTACGTAAGAATATGTGCAACTCACTCGCACATGACAAATTACGCTTATTTTTCATTTTCTTTTAACCCAAAGTGAGCTGATTTGGCTTGTAGCCACATTTCAAAGCCAAATGAGAAATTAGAACAGACAGCAGTAGGACAGGCAGACAGAGAGACGGACAGACAGACATTTGAAAGAAAGTCTGCTAATAACCAAAAACGGAGCGGGTGAAAGAGAAAGAGAAAGAGAATGAGAAAAGAAAAAAATGTTGAGCAACTGAAGTTAAATTTAATGGAATGGCAAGCAATACACGCACACATTTCCACACACATGCAGTGACATGTGCGAGCCAAATTCTTTGAAAATAAACAAAAACAAAAACAACACACCAACACACCAACACAGGTGGACAATAATGAAGTGGAATTTGAGCGGTTAATTTGAGGTAAGCATCACATGTTGCTAATAATTTCACAGTTCAATGGCTCCAATTTATTTTTGTTGAGCCGACGCTTGTTGTTATTGTGGTAGTCTTGTTGTTTTTGCTGTTGTCAAATGCCCCAGTTGAGGCGGGACCGTGTATCATCAGCTTCATTATTGTCAACACTTGTCCTTCGTCTGAGTCCTTTGATATTGTGCTCGGTTAGGTGTGTGCTGCTGTGTATGTGTGCGGGCATGCGAAACTGAAAGATAATTACTTAGTTTAAAGCTTTTAATAAGCTTAGCGCAAAGGCGCACACATATACATATGTACATACATTCATCAAGGTGCCCTCATAAGTGTCCACAGACTCAGACAATCAACACTTTACGCTACAGACCCAGTATGCAATACTTTCACAGTTGTACTATGTATTAGAATAAAATTGAACGTCTCAGCTTTTTTGTTTTAATTATTTCAAATAATTCAAAGAATCTGTAGTGCTCCCTCAACTTGAGAATGACAATTTTCTCAACAGTTTCTCAACTTTGAAATCATAGTTTAATTCAACTCAAGAATTCGTGAGTGAAAGTGTAATAAGTGAAAATGGAAACGTCCAATTCAGATTTAAACACCTCCAAAGGTTTTGAAAATTCTGCAGCATAAAACAATGTAATTCCAACTCTCACTTTGCAAATTGCCCCCCTCTGTTTCGCGCGCTGGGTAACCCTTTAAGGTGTGTTACATTATGTGGGCGTCAATTTGTTTTCGCTAAGTAAAAGCCGTTTATGTGTAAATGAATAAATACCGCTTGTAAGTGTGGGATACGCCCCAGCCACTAATTGATATGTGCCTGCCAGTTATCTAATTAGCTTGTCGACTAGTTATATAAGTAGCTAACTGCAAATTACATACACACTACCCTTGAGAATTCAAGTGGGACATTCTAAATGTTAAATGCATATTTCAGGGCGTACAAAGTTGTTTAATAATTTAATTATGTGTCTTGATTATGTGTGTTGATATAAAAAACAAAACTATATTCAAAACAGAAACTTATTTATTAAAGCAATAAAACTTAAAAATTCAATTAGTACAAAAAAAAAATTTTAAAATTTAAAAAAATAAAATAAAATAAATTAAATAAAATAAATTAAAATAAAATAAAATATAAAATAACTTAAATTAAATAAAATTAAATTTAATGAAATTAAATTAAATTAAATTAAATTAAACTAAATTAAATTAAACTAAATTAAATTAAAATAAATTAAATTAAATTAAACTAAATTAAATTAAATTAAATTAAATTAATTAAATTACATTAAATTAAATTAAATTGAATTAAATTAAACTAAATTAAATTATATTAAATTATATTAAATTGAGTTAACGTAAATTAAACTAAATTTAATTATATTAAATTAAATTAACTAAAATCAAATTAAATTAAATTAAATTAAAATAAATTAAATTACAGCAAACTAAATTAAATTAAATTAAATTAAACTAAATAAATTAAATTACACAAAACTAAATTAAATTAAATTAAATTAAACTAAATTAAATTAAATCAAATTAAATAAATTAAATTAAATTAAATAAATTAAATTAAATTAAATTAATTTAAATTGCATTAATTTAAATTAAGTTAAATTAAATTGAAATAAATTGAATTAAATTAAATAAAATTACATTACATTAAACTAAATTAAATTATATTAATTTAATTAAATTAAGTAAACTTAAGTTACATTATTTTAATTAAACTAAATTAAATTAAATTAATTAATTAAGTTAATTAAATTAAATGAAATTAATCTAAACTACATTAAAATAAATTGAGTTAAATTAAATTAAAATAATTTGAATTAAATTAAATTAAAATGTATTAAATTAAATTAAATTGAATTAAATTAAGTTAAATTATATTAAATTATATAAAATGAAATTAAATTAAATTAAGTTAAATTAAATTAAGTTAAATTAAATTAAGTTAAATTAAATTACATTAAATTAAACTAAATTAAATGAAATGAAATGAAATGAAATTAAATTAAAGCTAAATTAAATTAAATTAAATTATGTTAAATTAAATTAAATCAAATTAAGTTAAATTAAATGAAATTGAATTATACTGCTCGTACCGAAGTGGTTAAATAATATAATATAAAATAAAATTAAATTTAATTAAATTTAATTAATTAAATTAAATCAAGACATCATCTGTGGCCGCTTCTGCCGAAGTGGTTAAATAATATAATATTAAATTAAAACATCAAATGAAAATAAAGTTAAATCAAATCAAATAAAATTAAATAAATTAAACTAAATAAGATTAACTTTAATTAATTGATTTACAAAATAGAAAATAAAATGGATTCAAAGTTTTGTATTTTACTCAGCACTCTGCACCAAATTTCTGTAAAAATTATAAATATCTATTGAAATATACCTCCACATTATCTTTGTTCATCAACTGCATAGAATTTCATACCATAACATTTTCATTGATGAAGTTTCTGGTATCTGACCTGGTATGCAGTGTGAAATTAAATTGTAGCAGTAAAAGGGAAATGAAACTGAAGACATGGACACCAACAAACAAAAACTAAAACCAACTGACAGTAAAGGAATATGCGACAATCTGACTCACCTGACCCACCTGTGTCGCCGGTTTTCCCGCAAACAAACAAACTATAGAGACAGAGGGAAAATTCCATACAAAAAGGCGAACAATTAAGTGTGCAAGTGGACAGCCACTTTTTGCAATTACAAGCGTAGCTCATATGCTCAAGTGCAGTTGTGCTTGTGTCTGGTCATTCATGTGACTTGCTGGCTTGTCTGTTCTTGTGTTGAGTATTTGTGGCTTGTTTGTTTGCTTTTTTTTCTTCACTCGCTGGCCGTAGATGTCATGAAAGTTATTGTTGTTGTTGTTGTGCCAACCAGTAACCGTGTTTTAGTTTTTATTTTTTGGCCAAAAATACAATAAAGATCAGATAAAAAAAAATATTTTCTAATTTCTTCATGTACAAAAGCATCCTTTTGTGGTCTTCTCTCCAACATTTGGCACTCATATACATCACGTGCATGCGAACGTATACTAACATGTGTTTAGGCATTTAATTTTGTCCGGTTTGTTATGTTATTCAAAAATGTGTTGACGTATAAAAGCTCTGCTAGCCAACAAGCCTAAGTACTTTTGAAAATAAATTTCTTTTAAGCCTTTTGTTGTTGGCTGCTTGGAATGTGTGAAAATATGTGTAAAATACTTGCATATAATGGCAAAAAAGTCTGCATACATATACATGTGCAAAAGTGACACTTTTCCTTTACACACACACACACATACACTCCCCTTATTGCCAATCGCTTCATCATGATAGATATAAAAAACTTGTTTGTAATCGAAAAATGTAGAAAAATAATCCTGAAACTTTTCTTCATTATTGTGCGCTTAGCTTTGTTGTTGCTGGCTGGCTGGTCGGGCCGTAGGAATTATGTATTATGTACATATGTATATATGTATATGCTATACATCCTAACAAAGTTTACACAAAAGCCATTCAAGTGCAGACATTTCATTATTTTTGTTGTTGCTTTTCATTTAGTTCATTTTTTCCTTTAATGCATATACAATATCAATTTGAAATAAATCAGTTTTATCTTTGAAAAATCGCATTGAGGGCTATTTACCTACATTGTTTTCCTTTTTTTTTATTATTTAGCTGAACAACAGCTGCAATCGACTGACCTTGTCGCCAACAATGCGGGCGGCATAGTAAAGTAACTCAGTTGTGCTTGCAATATTTGAACAGTTTTGCAAACACTTTCTATTTTTATTTCCATTTAAGTCAGATCAATTGCATAGTTTAGATTTACTTGATTGCTGTATCTAAATTTTTAAAGCAGAAAAATTTAATTTACTATTTAAATTTAGTGAGCTGGAATGGAAATTGACCTATATTAAGGAGTATAAACACGTTTTTAATTGCAGCTATTTCAACAGAAAAAGTGGTGAAGACTACGTCAGCTCAGTTCCTAAAAAAAAAAAATTGGGACAATCAATTTTCACCGGCTTCTTTTGGGGTAAATTCTTCATCAACCAAATCTTTCGCCATAGACAGGAGCAGATGGCAGTTACTTGGTACGACCTCCCATCCAAGCTCTCAGAGATTCTGGCGAATCACTATCGTTGTCCTGATGAAACACACTACACCTCCTTTTGATTTAAGTCGTAAGCTTGTGGGCGATTGATTCCTTCGGGCGTTTCAATTACTGATAGTACAAGTGCGAATTGAGAACTTGGTCTTGTTCCTTCTTTTAATTGGATTTAAGTATAATTTTGTTTGTCTTTTATGTTCAAAGAAGCGTTTTTTATTGAAAAAAAAAAAAAAAAAAAAATAAAATAAAATAGAAATAAAAAAAGAAAATTTATAGCTCATAGTACACCATACCCGCTAGGTTACACCTTAAGCCGACTTTTGAAACATATATTAGGTCAAGTAAAAAGTTCGTTCGGTTTTTATCTAAGAGATGGCGTTATTGTCTAGTGTTAGGTGTCGCATCATGTCATACTATACAGCGCTGAAAACGTATTTATTCGCGTTAAAAATTTGTGTTTGACAGTTTATCGATTGATTGACTAAGTACGTTGTGAGTGCCCGTCAAAGATGGACACCAGCAAAGAGAAAATTCGCTATATTTAACAATTTTTCTTCGATCAAGGCGAAAAAGCAGCCAAAGCGGTTGAAAAAATTAATTTAGTATATGGGCCCGATACTGTAAACGAACGTGTAGCACAAAAGTGGTTTGCTAGGTTCCGTTCCGGTAATTTCGATGTCAAAAATGCAACACGCGTCGGGAGGCCTGTCGCAACAAAATCGACCCATTTCTGGAGCGTTTGGTGGCTAGGGATTAAAAGTGGATCACTTACGACAACGTCAAGCGAAATCGGTCGTGGTCGAAATGCGGTGAGCCGGCAGAAACTGTGGCCAAGCCAGGATTGACGGCCAGGAAGGTTTTGCTGTGTGTTTGGTGGGATCGGCAAGGAATCATCTATTCTGGTTGTTAGATGGACCCATTCACTTCGCTTCTTTATCCAGCAGAACTAACTGCGCTGTTGATAAGGTCAATGTAGTCCTATGCCCATGTTATATGTCAGCCCTTGTAAGCTCTATTTATTTGTGAATGATGGGCAAGAATTTACTGGCATTACAATTCTTCTTGCATGTTTCTCAGGTTCTTTTCGCCCAGTTTAAATCGCAAAACGTCCATTTCGCTGTATATACATCTTGAATAAACTATACGCACCTTTCAAGTACTCTTTGACTTCTTCTCTTGTACCCTAATGGTGGAGTATTCCTGTACGATTTTTGGTTCGACTTATATCCTGGCAACAATATTCAGAGCCAACTATAAACTTTTCTGTAAAATTATCTTAAATTTCTAGTGTTTTGGCTGTACTCAGCATGCCGCATATTTACTTATATATAAACATAGTAAAAAAGGTCTCTGCAAGCGACAGCGGTCATGTTAGTCAACTATATATCGCACATATGTATTTATGTATATATGTATAGTTATTCATACTGATAATTACATAGTATATTCGCCATTGCTTAATTTTTTACCAAAGACTGAATAATTTTTTTCCCCACCAACACCGCAAGCCAACAAACACGCCTAACCGCACAACAGCAGTGACACATTTAAATTAACCACCAATTTAAAGCCTCCGTCTGTCTCTCACTTGCCATATGTGCAAGCGCCTAGCGCTGGCAATACCGCATGTTTGTGTGTATGTAGTAATGGAATGGGTCATGGCCCACTTGATGACATAGCGTTGGCATTGTCTGTTAAATGGTATGTGTATGGTACCTGTAGGGAGGTTTAATCTGTGGTTAACTGCTACATCTATGGAGATCTTAAATGCATGCAGACACATACATACATACATTTGGCTGTATGTATACCTGTGTGTATATGAGCTGGAGCTGTTAGCCTCAAACTTTCGTGTGGCGAGGAGCGAAAACCTTGTTGGATAAAATGCTTCCTCACTAGCTCTCCACATGCCTAATTCTGTCTACACTTTGCAACGCATCAAAGCATCACAAAACATTGCATACATCACGGCGTATACTCATTTATCATGCAAGTTTTGCTGGTTTTCTTTTCTTTTTTGTTTGGTTAGTTGAGGTTTGTTGCTTCACTATACCGCACATAATCAGGTACATATTTCTGTAAGTATGTGTG
The DNA here is from genome assembly GCA_037013455.1 of Ceratitis rosa. Lineage (NCBI taxonomy): Eukaryota > Metazoa > Arthropoda > Insecta > Diptera > Tephritidae > Ceratitis > Ceratitis rosa. Next base: position 8,408,900 of record JAWMAG010000006.1, read on the forward strand.
TGTATATATATATATATATATTGATGTTCCTTTCAGCTTGTTCTTAGTGCCACCTGCCAGTTTCACCTTGGTTTGTCGTAGTCAAGCTTAATTTAAAATTAAAATTTGCTGGCATTGGCAAAGACACTGTGTAGACAATGCATATGTTTACTTATACGTACATATGTATGTGTTTGTGCTTTATACAATTGTATATTTTTATCGCGTTTTGAGCCTTGATTTATGTAAATATGCTTATACTTGTAGCTAAGGTTTCAGTGTGTGAAAATGTTGAAGAAAAAAAATTGAAGGTAGAGCCTTTTACTACTCTCTCTTTCTCTCTCTCTCTTGCTTACCTTCCTACACCTGCCTCATATACTCACCTGCAGTTTTTCAATTCCAAAATTCCAACACAACTTCCGCTGCCTCCAGCATATCTTATGTGGAGCTCTTCTCGGGTTTCTTTCTTTTTTTAATGTATTTGTGCACTTCTTTTGAATGCCTGAACAACTGCTACTACTTGCTTCTGGCTGTCCATTCAGCACTACTTTTTCATTCACTGCTCTACCCTTTCCTCCTCAAAGCACTAACCTGATAGTGGTTAAGTGCCATTGCCCGCAGGACATACGATTGTTCAGCATGGGTGCGAGCAAATACTCAAATATTTTGAAGCGCTTATCTTTCGACAGGATAACGTAAAATATAGGAAGGAAGAAGAGAATTGTGTAGAAAAAAATAGACACTACAAGTAAGGAAAGTAGAATTTCAGATTGCTGACGAGTTTTAAATAGCCAGAATCTTCAGAAATATTTTAAGCAATAAATTTTCAATGAGCCACTAAGTATTATGTATGATGTGATTTGTAGATTTGCTGAAGCAATTTCAGCGCGAGATCTTCCACCAATTTGCGGTAGCGGTTCGATGTCTTTCCAACAAATGGAGGAACGTACAGTTCATTCTAGGCCGCCTCCGAACGGCGGTTGGATTTTTATGAGGAGCTTTAGTGGACATTCCATGTTGGTCGAACCAGGACTCTAACCGTGGCCATCAGAGTGCCAGTATGCAATGCTAACCACTCATCCAACGCGGCCCCTAATAAATAATTGGCGTTTTATAACCTCCTGCCGTGTTTCTGGTTCTGGTCTGTCCTAGGCCATTCCGGAACAGCTGATGGATTCTCGGAATGATAAACGATTGCCGTGAGGAACCTGCAAATAGAAAAAAATAACGTTCAAATTAAATTTCTATTGGATGAGTGCATAAGTTCGTGCCCGATTCCGCTGGATGCCGTACGAATCGTTTGAGAGTGGCGCTCGTGAAAGAAATATATACATATTATATATCGTTGGAAAGGTGATAGTCCGAACTGTAAATCAAGCATAAAATAACTTCATTTTGATTTGAGTTGCTTAGTGAAAAGACGCATGGAAGATGAACAACGAAAAAGATTATATGCGTCATATTATGTTATACGAATTCCGCAAAGGAAAAACAGTGGGCGGTGCAACTAAAGATATTCGCGAAGTTTATTTGGACCGTGCTCCAGCACTCCGCACAGTAAAGAAATGGTTTGCGAAATTTCGTTCTGGAGATTTTAACCTCGAAGATCAACCTCGCAGTTTACGGCCTTCTGAGCTTGATGACGATGTTCTAAGGACTTTAGTTGCGAATAACTAACGTATTTCGACGGAAGAGGTTGCCAGTGAATTGAACGTCAACAAATCAACTGCGTTTCGTCGTTTAAAAAAGGTTGGGTACACTTTGAAGCTCGATACATGGGTGCCACATCAGTTGAGTGAAAAGAACAAAGTGGACCGAATGTCAACAGCAATTTCTTTGCTTCGACGGATCAAAAACGAACCAATTTTAGTTTGCACTTGAAATCGGGCACGAACTTATGCACTTTTAGGTTCGAACTCATCACCATCTACACGTTAGTTCGTACTGATAACCACTCGTCTTTCATATATATAAAAATGTTGGGTCTAGTCTGGGTTTGAACCAGAGACCTTACCTACCTGCTGTTGTTGTTGTTGTCGCCGTCGTCGTCGTCATCGTCATCGTTGTTGTTGTTGTTGTTGTTGTTGTTGTTGTTGTTGTTGTTGTTGTTGTTGTTGTTGTTGTTGTTGTTGTTGTTGTTGCTGTTGTTGTTGTTGTTGTTATTGTGTTTGTTGTTGTTGTTGTTGTTGTAATTGCAAAGATATTCTCCGAATTAGTTTTTGGAGAATACTGCAGGACCGTTCCCGTATAAAAACCCGACTATCGCGAGAAGAGATGGATTTTAGTCACCTCTTACGACAGGCATGCCTTACCATGGGTAAATTCTTCCCGCAGGTGGAACTTTACCTACCTCGTGGTAGGCTAAACCACCAACAACAGCTAGTAAAGTCTCTAATGTTGTCAGAGGCGAATATAAACCAGTAATCTTCTCAAAATCGGTGTCTCTATGCCAGAGTGACAGGGAAGACTAACCACGGACTTTCGAAAAATGTCCTCAAAAATATTTTGGGTTACAACAGTAACAACTCATATTCGGATCGTTCAGAGACGGTTTGAGATAATCATTTGTTATTGCTTTAAGCATCCAATGAGGACTTAATAGCGACTCGTGTTTAATTCCAAGCTAGAAAACGCAAACCATTTTTGACACGCTTTTTTTACTTAGTTCTTCCAGAGAGGTGTATCAACAGTTGAATACAAGGAGTTTACGATTAGGTTTGAGTTAAAGAAGTCAAGTTCAGATGGATTTGATATATTGCTAGGCAAGTTGGTTTGTATCGGTTTATATCATTCCATGGATATGCTTGGCGGAAGTAGTTTCAAAAAGCTGCCCGGAGCAACAGAGTATTTGACTAAGTGACGGATACATTCACCGCCAAGTGGTTGGACGAACGAATTAATTCTAATTAATTAAGATATTCATGCATATAAATGTATCTCTGTTGCTCTTAAGCCATATAAACAGCCGCCATATGAGCAAAACTAGTATACTTCTCTAAAATATTTGCGCTGGGTTGTAAATCAGATGAAGGATGATAAATTTTATACATAAAAGGCACAACTTGCGGTTTCGGTAGTTAGCTACTTTCATCTACAAGCAAAATGTGTGCCATGAATGACTGCACGACTACTCCGCCTACCGCCCAAAACCTCTTCATCGTATCCTGACATGACAGGTGCAGGATTAACTTTTTTTTACGCTAGTATTTGGCAGTCCTTTTAAGTTGCTCCAAAGCAGGTGAGTGGGCGGTTTTTGATGCCAAACCTCGGCAATCAAATGAAATTCGTTTGGCATTTATGTGCATACATATGTGTGTTAACAACTGTACATAATATGTGTGACTGAATCAGTGTATGTATGTGAGTGCTTGTGTGCGATTTAATGCATGTGCGTTTACTCCTCTCTGCTTATGGAGTTTATTTGTAAAAGCAAAACATGGAACTACTATATTACTAAAGCAGATCATCATCATCAGATGATGATGATGATGATGATGGTGATTTCTCTGTTAGACATAGACAGGAGCATGAGAGTGTGCCCTCATACCAACAGCCACTTATAAATCAAACTGTTTGACGCCTTCACTTCCTTTATTTCCAACATTAAAGTGGTCAGCTTCAGCCAGGTAGACACCATAAGGTTAGCATCAGGTGAGGCGATAGTGAGTGACTGATAGACAGTTAGAGAGAGACAGATAGAGAGAGAGAGAGGGAGAGTGAGAGAGACAAGGTGTTCCAGAGGGGGGAAACAAGTGGGAGTGAGCAAGCAAAATCGTTTGTAACGCGTGGCTGCGGTTTGACACAGGTGCTCTTACTAGGAAATATGCATAAATTTGAGGATTTTCTACTTAATCTTGTGTTCTATGACGGTTTTTCTTTTCTTCTCAGCTATATCGCATTAAAAGCATTTTCTTTTCATTTCATTTCATTAAACTCTTCTTTTGAAAACCATTTATGCGTCACGAACACAATGATATAACCAAATGCGAAATTTTACTTATTAAGAATTTTTTAAAATTCATTTTGCTACTTTTTATTAAAATAGAGCGAACCCTTCATAAATAATCGTTTAGTTATAAAAGAAATAATACGGCCTGATCTTTCTTACCGATTACACCCAACGTAAAAAAATCATGATTTGAAGATTGCCGTCTTTAAGTTCTCTTGATCGTCTCATACGCTGTAAAAAAATAGAATACAGCTCATAATGTAAGCTACATGTTAGTGGCTTTATGTCCCGGCTAGAGATATATTAAAAAAAACCGGCTTTTAGCTTTGCTCATTATTACATATTTCGACAAGAGACTGACTTCTTTAACATACAGAGTTAACTGGGAGAGACATTAGGTCTGTTCTTCTCTCTGACAGTTAGCGAGAATTTTTCATCTCAAACGGGTTAAACCACTCAAATTACTTATTTTCTGTTGTTGTTTTCCATTTTATTCTATATCCTACCTACTGTTCTTTTGCTGGTCGCGTGTAGAAGAAAAAGCCTGCATTAACATTGTAGTGCGCTACCTCTCTCTGAGTGGGAATTTTATTTGAATTATTCGCAATCACTTAACTTTAATTTACATCTATTTTCGGATATATTTCTATTGTAATTTGTATTCCGTTGCAGTCTTTATACTCGTACATACATATGTATATTGATATCATCATAATTATGTATTCTCTACAAAAAATTTTCCTAAACACCACAACAACAAAGTAAGCTGGCGTCAAATCTCGTAGAATAGCTTTTGTTTCATATTACGATTTTTCTATTCAAATCGCCCTTTGTTTTCAGGATTATACTATGTTTTGTGCACAGTAAGCTTTAATCGTATTAATCAAACACAAATCCAAGAGCACTGAGACACTAATACCATGAAGCCATCAAAGTCTGAGGAAAAAGAAGAAAATGTTTGCAAGAAAAAGCAAATTTATAAAATAAATGTAGTTGACTAAAAAATATAGTAAGAGCACAGCACAACAAGTGCTATGTGGAAAGAGAAGAAAGAGAAAGAAAAATTGAGAGAGAGAGTGCTCTTTTTAATCTCTTTATAAGAAAAGTGTTTACTTAGTTATAATGTGTTTACGCAACACTGTAAATTTAAAATATTTAGGCAAGCGCTTTAAGCAAAACTTCAAAAAATTTTGGGCGGGTATGAGCAAAAGCAAAAGCAAAAGTAAAAAGCTTCGTATTGCACCACAACAATCAACGTCAGGCAGTAGTCACTTACTATTAAAGTTCACCAGCGCATACCAGGATTAGAACTTGCGCATTTTGCGGCCGAGCGCGGCTAATTTTATTTAAAAAGCAATAAAATCATTCGCTGGTGTGGACAGCCTTAGAGCGAGGAGAGTGGGAAACTGTAGGGAGCATAAAAAACTGCCAATCCCGCCAAGCTTATTAACTTTTCAATTAAATTTTATGACATAATTTGTACTTAGTTTAAAATTTGCCTTGACTCCTAAATATATAATTATATAAATATATAAAAACAAAAGTTTCATTCTGTTTATGGTAAAATAAAATGCATCAAAACAACTAAAAAAAAAAATAAAAATAAAATTAAGATAAGTAGAGTAAAATAAAATAAGCTAAATTAAAATAAAATGATGTAAGAAAAAATAAAACAAGATAAAAAAATAAAACAAATAAAATAAAATAAAATAAAATAAAATAGAATAAAATAAAATACAATAAAATAAGATAAAATAAAATAAAATAAAATAAAATAAAATAAAGTAAAATAAAATAAATCAAGATAAAAAAATAAAACAAGATAAACAAAAAAATAAAAAAAATAAAATAAAATAAAATAAAATAAAATAAAATAAAATAAAATAAAATAAAATAAAATAAAATAAAATAAAATAAAATAAAATAAAATAAAATAAAATAAAATAAAATAAAATAAAATAAAATAAAATAAAATAAAATAAAATAAAATAAAATAAAATAAAAGAAAATAAAAGAAAATAAAAGAAAATAAAACAAAATAAAATAAAATGAAATAAAATAAAATAAAATAAAATAAAATAAAATAAAATAAAATAAAATAAAATAAAATAAAATAAAATAAAATAAAATAAAATAAAATAAAATAAAATAAAATAAAATAAAATAAAATAAAATAAAATAAAATAAAATAAAATAAAATAAAATAAAATAAAATAAAATAAAATAAAATAAAATAAAATAAATTAAAATAAAATAAAATAAAATAAAATAAAATAAAATAAAATAAAATAAAATAAAATAAAATAAAATAAAATAAAATAAAATAAAATAAAATAAAATAAAATAAAATAAAATAAAATAAAATAAAATAAAATAAAATAAAATAAAATAAAATAAAATAAAATAAAATAAAATAAAATAAAATAAAATAAAATAAAATAAAATAAAATAAAATAAAATAAAATAAAATAAAATAAAATAAAATAAAATAAAATTAAATAAAATAAAATAAAATAAAATAAAATAAAATTAAATAAAATAAAATAAAATAAAATAAAATAAAATAAAATAAAATAAAATAAAATAAAATAAAATAAAATAAAATAAAATAAAATAAAATAAAATAAAATAAAATAAAATAAATTAAAATAAAATAAAATAAAATAAAATAAAATAAAATAAAATAAAATAAAATAAAATAAAATAAAATAAAATAAAATAAAATAAAATAAAATAAAATAAAATAAAATAAAATAAAATAAAATAAAATAAAATAAAATAAAATAAAATAAAATAAAATAAAATAAAATAAAATAAAATAAAATAAAATAAAATAAAATAAAATAAAATAAAATAAAATAAAATAAAATAAAATAAAATAAAATAAAATAAAATAAAATAAAATAAAATAAAATAAAATAAAATAAAATAAAATAAAATAAAATAAAATAAAATAAAATAAAATAAAATAAAATAAAATAAAATAAAATAAAATAAAATAAAATGAAATGAAATGAAATGAAATGAAATGAAATGAAATGAAATGAAATGAAATGAAAGAAAATGAAATGAAATGAAATGAAATGAAATGAAATGAAATGAAATGAAATGAAATGAAATGAAATGAAATGAAATAAATTAAATTAAATTAAATTAAATTAAATTGAATCAAATTAAATTAAATTAAATTAAACTAAACTAAATTAAATTAAATTAAACTAAGTAAAATTAAGTTAAATTAAGTTAAATAAAATTAAATTAAATTAATTTAAGTTAAGTTAAATTAAATAAAATAAAATAAAATTAAATTAAATTAAATTAAATTAAACTAAATTAAATAAAATAAAATTAAATTAAATAAAATTAAATTAAACTAAATTAAATTAAATTAAATTAAATTAAATTAAATTAAATTAAATTAAATTAAGTTAAGTTAAATTAAATAAAATAAAATAAAATTAAATTAAATTAAATTAAATAAAATAAAATTAAATTAAATTAAATTAATTTAAATTAAATTAAATTAAAACAAAACAAAAAAAATATTAATCCTTAACCAAACTGTGAAGTATATCTTATCTATTAAGCGAAATGAAATAAGCCTCTGCTGCATGTTTCCGAGAAATACTTCTTTCCAAGGATAGGTAACAGATAACTGGATATGAATTCCCAATTCGCTTTCATTTCACGACTAAAGCCTAACACATAGAGGGAACTATGCAAATTTTATATAGTTTTATAGCGCGCTTTTCCGATACATATTTTTTACTCTCATGGGTGCGCTGCTGTTTCATTTATCATTCACTGCCTTCTCTCTTTACCTCTCCAGCCCTTGTCACCACTACCACCAATCATAAAAAATTCGAAAATATATATATATATTTACACATAAAGCTTGGGCCACAAGTTTGTTTATACTCTAAGGTAATATGCATAACGGTATAAAAGCCTATTTTTTAATATTTCAAATGTCCAGTAAGATGCTAAAGTGGCAAAAATGTCTCAAATGGTAAATATTTATACACCGCTTTTGGTATAATGGAGTTTACTGGCCACGGTAACGGTATATTGACATTGTATTGGACACAGGCACAGTTGTGCCATTATGACGATCACACAAATGTGTCGTACGGTCTGAGGAAGTTGCAAACTGTGACCTCATCAACAGTTAACTACAACAACAGCTGATAACTTTAAGTATAAATTGGCAGCAAAAGCTCATGGAAATGATTTTCTCGCAATTGAGAGAGACAAACAAACAAAGTGAAATGATGAACTAATGAAAAGTAGGGTGGTTAGCGGAGAAGTACATACATAGCCACATAGAAGAAAAAATGGCGTGGGTGTCGGTGATAGGCTTTTCGGTGTGCCGAAGTTTTGAAGTAATGACGAAAAGAATTGGTAAATGTGAGCGAAAAAAGAAAAAGAAAAAAATGCCACCAAAAAACAAAAAAAAACAACACTTTTAAAAGTTTTCACATTATGCATTGCCGCAACGCATCCCTAACAGCCCGAAAAAGTCATAATTGAGCACAGAGACCATGGTGGCTGGACGTGGGGAACACACGATGAAGCCGGCTTTAAGTGGCAGTTCAGAAGTGATGAAGGGAGATCCACCAGGGCGAGGGCGCGCGTATTACTCAGTAATCGAGTATTCTTTTGCTATCCCATACCATCACCTGCGTCAATGTGACTCGCTGTGCGCTGTTCAAAAACTTTGCTGGTCCTGCGTTGGCTTGGTTTGTATTTGCATTGGAAAGTCATAATTTTTATACGTCTTTTCAAAAAGTTTCGCTGTCAAGTACACATAGCTGCTATGTACTCATACCAATTGCCACTGACAAGCTCCACACTGACTTTTTCGCGTTTTGCCACATATTTTTTTCGCACATAACTCCAGCGTTGCTTCTGCTCGTGCACCCATGAGACTGAGACCAGTTCGCTCAACTTAACACTTTGTTGTTCTCTGTATTTTTTTTCATCTTTCATTATTATTATTTTTTTTGTTATTGTTGTTATCCCTAGCGTGTCTTCGTTTAACTTTGAAAATCTCATACGATTTTTTTTTGATATTTTTTTTTGCTTACTTTATATTTCATACTTCCATACTTTTTCTTAATTTCCACTTGTTCTGCTGTGCGGCGTAAGTTTACTTGCTTGCCTCGTGCGGCGCAGCAGCATCAATTTTCATTAAATTGCGTTTTTTCTTGAACAACCAACCGATTTTTTTTAAGACCTCTCTGCTCTCTTCTCCCCCCTCCTACGATACCAGCACTTTGTGTATTTGAAAGCCAAACATAATTTTGCCTCATTCGCATACCCTCTCTTTGCCAACTCTCCCACCACTCACTTGAGAGGCTGTGTAGGAGTGTAGGAAGGAGATTTTGCCTTTTTATAGAATTTCATAAAAACTTTTCCCTGGGTTTATGTAAATTAAAAAATTCTATATTTCCGCTAATGGCGTATGCCAGTCTCTGCTACTTCCTGTCTTCATCAACCGCAAAAGCAATAAACAGAAACAGAAAAACAATAACAACATTGAAAGACATTGACATTTAAGATGAGTTGATGACTTCTGGTTTGAGTTTTATTTTTATTTTGTTCTTTAATAGCCAGAGAGAATTTTTTCTGCTTGCTGTGCGGGAAAGGCGGCGTGGTGTAACTGAGAGTTGGAAAATTTTTTATAAACAAATTTAAAATGGGTAGCGGTATACACGTATAAAGGAAAATGTTTCGAACCTGGCAAATATGTAAAACAGTTTTTAATAGTTGCTAAGTTAATTTTCTTATTTGATTATCTTTGAAAAGCTCAAAATATTATATAAAGAAAGTTAATGTCATAACAAAGAATGAAGTTTTGTTTTTTTGCTTTCCTGTTCCACTAAAAATAATGAAAAATAGAATAATTTATGGTCCTTAAAAAATGTTTTTTTTTTTTTTGAGACTTTTTACTTACGTGGGAATAGATTCGAATGCGCCGAGTTTGATGAACGATTTTTTCTGATGGTTGCCTTTGTTGCTGAGATAATAGCCCTGTCTCTCGCGTTTTTAAATTCGTTGACTCTCCAGTTCGTATGCACTGAGAGACTTTGAATATAGTAATAACAACATAAAGGATATCAGATTTTTTTTCAAATTAATTTGAATGCTTTTACTCCCTACCAGCTGTTTCTCAAGATACTGTGTTTAAAAGCGTACATAATGTGTACTTAAACTATTTTCAAACCTTTTTGTACCCTGAAACTCTTACTTTCATTAGGTTGCTTAGGCATTTGTCTCAGAATAGAGCAATATCTCTACTTTTCCATTCTATGCTCTGCTTGTTTTTATAAAAAGCTTTAAACCCACATTTTCCACTTTTACTTTCTTATCGTTCTGCTTGAAGTTTAAGTTTAGGTACCTGAATTTTTTAATAATTAAAAAAAAAAATATTTCTGCTGGAACCACGTCCTCAAGCATGTCAGGAACACAAGGAGCCCTTTAAGAGCACTACTTTCACGACCTTGTTCATAAAGAAAGACAAACAGTTTCATTGAGCCAACTACAGATATAATGACATTTCTTGAGAGAAAAATAGTCGAAAATTCTATCCACACCAAGATCCGACTTTTAAGAAAAGAGTTGTTTGTATTATAATTTTATATTATTTCATAGCTTATATTAATAGGTATATCGCTTTAGACAAAGGCGGTTTACCCGAAAGCCTCACAAAATACTTGATAGCCATGAATGCTTCCGTCAAGTTGACCATGACATCTCATAATCGGTTTGAAAGAATCGAGACTGTAGCTTTCGGGCTAATTTTTTTATTGATATCTTCAAATTTTGTATCTAAGTTAAACTGGGAACAACTTGATAGAATTTCCTTGGAATTTCGGTGGGAGTTTAAGGGAGAGCTTGACTAGAATCTAATATATGTTATGATAACTCTCTCAATCCGTAACTTGTTCTCTCATTTTTATTCGTCTTCATTATTTTGAAAACATACCTTATGTGAGTGTTCTTTCTCTGCGATCTGCAGTTTCTTGAATTTCAATGACGACATTCATTGAGAGGAACGTGGAGATTGACTCTCCATGAATGGCATTTAAGGGCTATAGATCGCCGTGTCTATTGGTTCGTTATAGCATTTACTACTTCTGTTCTGAATGTAGTGAAGCAAACACTTCCTGAGCTGTCTGTAAGACGAGCTTGCTTCAAGTAAGAATGATACTTATTCCAAAATCTCAGCACTTACTTCTTGCAAAGTAAATTATTGCACCCTTTGACAGTGAACAGGACCATGTCGGTCCTCCGGACGGTGCTTATATTGTGTATTGGGTGATGTGTTATTTATTACTAACCCAAGGTGTCTGGACCTAGGCAGCGGCCCTTGTACAGGGCCTTTCGAAAACACAAGTTTGTTTGTCTAAACAGGTAAAATTTGTATCCTTAACTCAATGTTCCGAAGAGATTATGAAGAAGTTGTATTCAAACAATAAACATTATATTTAAATTTCGCACACTTGGAGTGTCCAATTCTTCTTCTTTAATGGCGCAGACACCACTTGTGTGGTTAAAGCGGAGTTAAGACTAGCTCGCATTTCACTCTTTTTTTTCGCTATCTTTCCAATGAAGTGGAGGTCCTTCTCTTCCTTTGCATTCACCGACGGGTACTGCATCGAAAACTTTCAAAGCTGGAGTATTCTAATCCATCCTCAACACTTGACCCAGCCAACGTAGCCGCTGTCTTTTGATTCGCTGAACTATGTCAACAGCGCCGTATATCTCGTACAGATCGCCGTTGCACCGGCAAACCGCAAAAGCGTCGTTTTGTAGCGCATCAATGGAAGAACTTATTGCTATCTCAATGATCCAAAAGTGCTTCGGTGATTGGAAGAAATGGTGACACGAGTTTATAATCTCTAGAGTTTTATGGTGCTACTCTATAAAGAGGGCTAAAGTTAACCTGCTGACGTAAACGGAGTAAGGTGCCGAAAGAGTGACAGCCTTTGGCCGAATAAAATCCGGGTTAACTATAATGTGTAGAACTGGCTGTGCTGTGAGTTGAATAGGACGACTTAGCGCGACAAGCTTTAAACGTCACTTTCCGATGGTCTGCCAATACCTTCTTGAACTGTCTTCCAGTGAATGACGTACTCAGAGTCAAACCAACCGCCATTGCAGATGAAGAGCTCGAGCTGCCTCTAGAGATCCATGTAAGACTGCTGCTATTTAGATCTGTATACTGCAGTCGACTAAATTCCTACCTATGAAGACTTGACTACGGCATACCAACGATGGTAACCAACTCTTTGCATGCGCCCTAAAAACGACGCGCTTTTTCCCCTTTTTCCCTTTGGTCAGAACTCGTCGAACTCCGTAGTTGATCCCAAGCGAGGTTAGACTTGCCGCTACAAACAACAACAACAACAACAACAACAACAACAACAACAACAACAAAACAACAACAACAACAACAACAACAACAACAACAATAACAACAACAACAGCAGCAGCTATAAAGAGGGAGATGTGGAATAATATCCACTCAACTACAGGCATAGAGCCGAACTAAAACTACCATCGCTCGCCTCTCCCATCAGCTTATACATACATACATATGTATGTACATATATATGTAAATAAACTAAAATTAAAATCCATTGCTTACACAACTACTTAGCTTGATTATAATGCAGTGCTATCTGTCAGAATCCGTCAAAATGCAATAATACCCACTTCATCCCACACACACACACACATTCGCACTATTGTACACTCCAACCTGCCTGCCGCCACCCCGAACTCACAACACTTAATGTATTTCATTTAGTTTGAAAAGCATTGTCGCCGTGCCCCTATGACAAACACTATATCAATGTCGTGCTAATGCGCCATAAAGTGCTTTATCAATCAATGCGGAAAGGATTTAAAGACACAACACACACACACACACACACATGTGCACACATGTTTACATAGTGAATACAAAGAATAACAACCGTGCAAATGTCAGAATAATGTAATGAGCGAAAATGCTACGCATTGAAATTGGAAAAGGAAGGAGACAATGGAAAATGTAATAAAATACATATGTTTGAGTGAATGAGCCAGAGGGCGGGACACGGAGGCGCACAAGGGGATTAATGATGAAAGCTGTTGGCATTTAAACTAAAATGAAGTATGTACATATGTATGTATGTATATATTTATTGTATTGAAAAAATAGCTAGAGAAAGCAATCTACTCAAATAAACGAGCGTCTCGCTCTCTCAGTCAAATCTCAGTTGTGCACTTGATACATGCTGTGACTGTGTGTGTCACAAAAAAAAATTTAAAAAAAATCCGGAAAGAAACGAAAGGAAGAATCTGCAAATGTTATTGCACGTATAGACGTATAGAGGGATAAGAGCGCTTGAAGAACACGCTTCATTAAGCCACAATTGCGACCATGTGACACTGACGGCTGTAACTCGCCGCAGTGTACATACAAACATACATATGTATGACCGGAGAGGGGTTGTTAGCACTTCATCTTGTGGTGTATGTATGTACACGTATGTATGTAATGCAAGGCTAGATTAGCAAACACATACACATACACAACAACACATTCTGAGGTTTTGCCCTGCCGCTGCTGAGCTCGGCTGAGCTGCTTTTTGTCTATGCAAGTGCTAAATAAATTCTGCGCAATGAATTCGCGATTGGAAATGACAATGATAAGCGGAATGTCGTATGAAAGAAATTTTGAAAAAGCAAAAAAAAAAAAAGCCAAATGACATTAAAAAAGTAAACAAAAAAGAAAAACAAAAATAAATAAAAATAAAAATAAAAAAAGTTTAAATAAAATAAATAAATCTAGAGTGAAGTAAGACCGTTAAAGCTAAAGAAAAGTTGCAAATAAAAAAGTAGTACTTTATGTTAACAGCATACGTATGTATGCACCTACATATTTGTAAAGCAACAAAAAATCAAAAAATTAGCAACAAATGTTGCAAACATTCGCATTCGAGACAAAAAAAAAGGAGCAAACACAGTAATAACAACAACAAACACGCAATAATGTGACAAAAGCAACAATCAGGCAGCAAAAGCAAGAAGTGTCAACAACATATGTACGCACTTAATTTGCTCACAACAAACGCCATCCACCGAATCGTCGCCGACTTTCCACGTCACACACAAGAGCCGCCACAGCAGGACAATGAAATCAACTATTTTTCGTCTATACGTCGTTATGTATGCGTGTGCACAAACTAATAACAACGACAACGAGGCGTGTGTGATAAGCAAGCATAAAAGGCGTGAGTGAGTGAGTATTACCCACGCATGTGAGGTTAGGTTAGCGAGTGTGAGAGATCAAAGTTGTGATTAAGTGTTGGCATTATGAACTATGTTAGAGCGCTACACTGAGGTGAAATAATACAAAGTCGATTTTGAAAGTAATTTATTAAGACCGAAACTTTTCAGTACATGTGACATTTCTAAACTTCAGAGTTCGATATACAGAAAATTCAACGAATTTCAGATTAATAGAAAATATGTTTCAAAAAGTACCAACTTCATTTTACCTCTCTCGTAGAAGGCTGCGTCCCTATTGGCAAAAAACTCGGAGAGCCAATTTTTTTGAGGCCAACTTCTCATCATTAAGCGCGTTCGTCATGGACAGGAAAAGATGGTTTTCACTTGGTGCCAGGTTCGGACTATAAGGTGGGTGCATTAGGACCTCCCATTCCAGCTTCCGGAGCTTTTGGCGCGTCACTAAAAATGTGTGTGGCCTGGCGTTGTCCTGATGGAACACAATTCGACCTCTCTTGATCAAAGATGGCCTCTTCTGGATGAGTGCTGCCTTCGAGCGGTCCCGTTATTGGCAGTAAAGGGCTGAATTGAGCGTTTGGCTATAGGGGATCAGCTCGTAGTAGATGATTCCTTGCAAATCCCACCAAACACACAGCAAAACCTTCCTGGCCGTCAATCCTGGCTTGGCCACCATTTCCGCCGGCTCACCGTGTTTCGACCACGACCAATTTCGCTTGACGTTGTCGTAAGTGATCCACTTTTCATCGCCAGTCACCAAGGGCTTCAGAAATAAGCCGATTTTGTTGCGATTCAGCAGCGATTCGAAGATGGAAATTCGGTCCATCATGTTTTTTTGCGTTAGTTCGTGTGGCACCCAAACATCGAGCTTCTTTTTGAATCCAAGGTTATGCAAATGGTTCCAAACGGTGTCCTCAGCAATTAAACAAGTGCTCACGTGACGGTCTGTTTCCACTATTTCCATGACTTTATCGCAATTTTCGACGACAGGCGTGGTCCCGACGGGTGGTGCATCTTTGACATCGAAATTACCGGTACAGAACCTAGCAAACCACTTTTGTGCTACACGTTCGTTTACAGTATCGGGTGTATAAACAAAATTAATTTTTTCAGCCGCTTTGGCTGCTTTTTCGCCTTGATCGAAGAAAAATTGTAAGCTTTTAGGGAATTTTCTCTTTGCCGGTGTGCATCTTTGACGAGCGCTCACAACGTACTGAGTCAATCAATCGAAAAACTGTCCAAGAAAAATTTTTAGCGCGAATAAACACGTTTTCAGCGCCGTATAGTATGACATAATGCGACACGTAACACTAGTACTATCGACAATAAAGCCTTCTCTTAGATAAAAACCGAACGAACTTTTGACTTGGCCTAATATTTAACGCGGTCGATTCGACGCCGTGCGACCGTTTGAAGGTTAAGTTAAATTTTAGCAAGAACATACATACTAAAGCTCCAAATACCCGAATATCGAGCACTGTGAGCAGCTCGATACTCGCTCGTTGCTCAACAGCTCAAATGATAATTTTAATTTTTTCAAATTTTAATTTTGTTTGTCAAAATTTCTTTAGTATTCCAATGAGTTTTACACTTTGCATAAATAAATATAAAACCATAGAAAGCAGTTCTGGGAAGAAAGTCAAATTTTTAAATTAAAATGCTCGAAAAAGCTCAAATTGCTCGAGCTCAAGCTCGAAAACTTTCGAGCAACGAACAATGAACGAGTGTGCGAGTACTCGTTGCTCAAATGCCGACTGTAGGGTACACTCGCCAACGAAAAGTGTGCGCGCGCCCATCATGCCAAGTGGTCATATAAATTGTGTATCATTAATATTTGTAACTGTCTAAAAGCTAAAAGTAACCCGCTGTGCTGCGTATAAAACACTTAATGAAGTGAAACATACAAAAAAAAAAAAAAAACAACAACATCAACAACCCCGCAGCGGTACAGAAACTGTAGGTTTGCCCTTTGGGGTGTAGCAGCTGTCATGTAACTAATAAATAAATAAAACCTAATTGTCGAATTCGATTCGATTGGCCATAAGTATGACAACAACAACAACAGTGGCAGTAGTAAAAACAACAATAAAAATATAATAATATAAAATAATTGTTCATAAAAAATTCATCTAATTGGTAGGGGTGATTGAACGCGCAGGACGAGACGAGGTCCACAGAGGCTTCTGCAGACTAAAGGCGGCAAATGTTCACCCCCTAAAATATATACTTAGATATGATATGAAATATAGAGGATATGTATGAAAGTATGCATATCCGAAGTGTCAACTGTTTTACTCGCCACTCAATGATTGTGTGTTTCCTTGTTTGTACACAGCTGTTTGTCACAGGTAAACATTCGGTTTTGACAGCTTAATGCAACCTCAGCTGTTCACTGCTCTTTAGATCTGTGTGCACGTATGTATGCATGTATGGTATGTATGTATGTATGTAAGTGCGACCGGCAGGCTTTTATCCCGCGGGTAATCAGTTGATTGTCAGCTTGTCTGTGATTTGCGTTTATCATGACAGATGGTCAGAATTATGTCAAACAAATTGCAATATTTTTATAAATACATATATATTAAATACTTATTATGACTCCATCGCTTTCATTTCACTCCTCTCTCTTTTTTTTTTGTGGTAAATTATTGTTTACAGAAACTTTGTTTGTCCAAAAATCAACAAAACATTATTTGTCTTATTTTCCATTGCATATTTAATGAAGAGATATTGCGAACATATATGTTTGCACATAGATACACGTATATATTCGTACATATCTACATTAAAATAAATCCTTATAGTATGTTTATTTTATATGTTTGTTTAATATTTTCATATATGTACGTGTATGTTGGTATGTATGTATCTATTTTATATATTATGCCTTTATGTTTTCCATCTTACTCTCTCTGGCGCCGCTCCAATCGCGCATTTGAAAAATTCATGAGGCAAAATTCGATAACAATAACGGCTTTTCCCGCTCCTTTGATGCCGCTTTTCGTAATTTATGGTCTTGCCATGGCTTAAATGCGTCACTTAGCTGTTTGTTTTTATTCTCTTCACCTCCCGCTAGGTGCTTTCAGTGCACATTTTCATTGTTCTCTGCCTATGATATGTATGTACAACTATTTGTACATATGTATTCTATTTTTTCCGCCGATACGCTAAGGATGGACATTAATAAATGAACGTCAATCAAGTGAAATACACAAAGCTGGGTGTGCACCCTGTAAGGAAAATAATATTTAAGAACTTCGTGACCTCTTACTAAGTTTATAAGAACAGGTGGACGGATTAAAAATATATAAAAATTGATTTTTTTAATTTATTGTTAACTATTTGTAATTTTCGATCGAGCGTTTTGTGCGAAAGACTAAATCCCACCGTCAACAAACTGACTGGACCTTATCAGTGTGGCTTTAGACCTGGTAAATCAACCATTGACCAGATATTCACCATGCGTCGAATCTTGGAAAGGACCCGTGAAAAGAGGATCGACACACACCACCTTTTCGTCGCTTTTAAAGCAGACTTCGACAGCACGGAAAGGAGCTGCCTTTACGCCGCTATGTCTGAAACTTGAAATCCAACGCAGAATCACTCTTGCCAACAGGTTCTACTTTGGCATAAGTGGACAATTGAAAAGCAAAGCCCTCTCTCGGCGAATCCATACCCGCCCTACTATATGGCGCAAAAGCGTCAACATCTGATGAGTCGGCTCTAGGAGTCTTCGAGAGAAAAGTTTTGCGAATGATTTATTGTCCTTTGCGCATTGCCAACGCTGATAGAAGCAGAGGAAGACCTTTACTCCGTTGGAAGGATCAGGTGGAAAGCGACCTGGTATTTCCAACTGGTACCAAACAGCGAAAAGAAGAGTTGAATGGCGCGCTTAAACTGATTCGGCCATTATCGCGTAAACTGTGCGAACGTCAATAAAGAAGAAGAATAAGATTTGTAATTTATATTTATCATTTATATTATTTATTATTTATTATTTATTATTTATTATTTATTATTTATTATTTATTATTTATTATTTATTATTTATTATTTATTATTTATTATTTATTATTTATTATTGATTATTTATTATTTATTATTTATTATTTATTATTTATTATTTATTATTTATTATTTATTATTTATTATTTATTATTTATTATTTATTATTTATTATTTATTATTTATTATTTATTATTTATTATTTATTATTTATTATTTATTATTTATTATTTATTATTTATTATTTATTATTTATTATTTATTATTTATTATTTATTATTTATTATTTATTATTTATTATTTATTATTTATTATTTATTATTTATTATTTATTATTTATTATTTATTATTTATTATTTATTATTTATTATTTATTATTTATTATTTATTATTTATTATTTATTATTTATTATTTATTATTTATTATTTATTATTTATTATTTATTATTTATTATTTATTATTTATTATTTATTATTTATTATTTATTATTTATTATTTATTATTTATTATTTATTATTTATTATTTATTATTTATTATTTATTATTTATTATTGAATTTAGTTTCTCTGTAAAATATTTATGTAACATTACATACATACATTTTTTGAAATAAATACCAGCAATTATTGACTTAATCTCCATATGCATATTGGAAATACACACATTAATATCAATATATTTTCTGTTAAGAAAAGGCGCAAAAACATTAAATTTTGACTTATTTGTCTAGACAGCCGAAAAACCGCAACAATGAACGTATAAAAATGAAACGCTTAATTATGTATATATTTAATAAGCGCTAGTAAAAATAAATATTTTTTTTGGTATACAAAATTCCAAAGAACAACAGAAATCATTTTATGGGGACAAAGAAATTATATATATGAAAGGAGAAATTATTAAACAGCAAGAAAAAACAACCAGCGAATAAGCAAGAAAGCATAATATGATAATTTCATATTTCCAATGCGAGTAAGCATTTATGACAAGGCTGCTTTTCCAACCCGACCATTTGTTGTTGGTGGGCGACAAAAATTATGAAATTTAGTGCTCGATTTCTTACTTTCACATTGACAATAATAATAAAAATAATAAGCTACAATAAAATAAATTGATTGAATATTATAATATGGTTTAGGTCAACGTATGTCTATCGTTGTTAAAATGTCTTCTTTTATTGGTATAATTATTTTAATAAATATGTATTGTAGTTGATGTAAATATATCTGAAGTACAAATTTATTTTTAATATATATGTCAGGAATAAATAGAAATAAACGTCATTATTAATTATTGTATTTATCTTTGTAAGAATACGTTCTTTCCGTAGTTTACCTTGAGTTTCAGCAATTTCATACCGAATAAAAAGCATGCAAAATATAGCTTGTGCAAGAACTGAAATCACTCGATCTTGCCAAGCGACATCACTTGGCTCTATGGGCTCTTGAAAAGTTCCAAGAAGATCCGACGTGTTCGAGTCAAATTTTATTCAGCGTTGAAGCCCATTTTCTGACTGACAAAAAGCAACGTAAAGAGATTCAAAAGCCACCATTTCATACGGAAAAAAACAACGGTTTGGTGTGGCTTGTAGTTCCTGATATCTGTGACATTTTGTTTCCACACTTCCCACGCAGCAATCCAGGGAATTGTTGAGAGAAAACTTCGGTGAGCAGATAATTTCATATTTTGGATCGGTCGATTGGCCACCAATACCGTGTGATATAACATTTTTGTGCGGATATGTAAAGTGTAAAGTCTTTGTGGACAATCCCTCTGCGAGTCAGGCCTTGGAGAAAAACATCATGCGTGTCATTCGCCTGCTACCAGTCGAAATGTTCATACTCAAGGGTTGGACCATCTGAGATGTAGTCGCGGTCAACATTTGAAAAATATATTCCTCAAAAAATAAATGCCAAATAAGGTTTTTTCGTATGAGATAATAATAAGATTTTTTTCATCTCTTTCGGGATAGGGAACTGTGGCAGGTTTTGTCAAAAACTTGACTTTTGGAACTTAAAGCCTGAGACCGAACTGACAGTTGATCCGGTCAGAGCTGTTTTTACTCTTGTTTTGAATTCAACTTGACCTAATTTCAAATCATGACTCTTTCATTATCTTCCTACGATATGGAGAGTTTTTATAGTGTCTATGCCGGTGATAAAATGTAGCTTTCTTTCAAAGAGTGTGTAGATGAATCCGATTTCATTGTTTAAGACTTAAAGCCTTTTAAAACCCGATTTCCATGCGTAAAAAAATATAAGTCCTTAGACCCATATAAATGTTTTGCCACTTTCGCATAACTTTCGTACAGCCCTAATGATACGCCTCCTATTAGGTAAGGCCACACCTCGTTAAGCTCGAAACTTACGAATTGCTGCGCTAACAACAAAATTACTGCCGAATTTAGTATTAAGCAAATACTGTTGCATACTTTATGGCGCCAATACTTTTGAATGCCACTAAAAATTTTATCGCTTCATAATTTGTACGCGTGCCGTGAAAATTCCACCAGCCAGGCAGCCAGGCAGCCAGATATTCACCGCGTCAGCCAGCTTATTTCATAACATTTAAAACAATTTTAGAAGCAGAAGTTTCACGCCGAAAATTTATCAACAAATGCTTGTATGTACAAGTACGTGTACGAGTACAACGCACAATGGTGTTGTTTAAATAACTGAAACAAAAACAAAGTAAAAGCAACAGTGAAATTTTATTTAAGCAACAACAACAATAGTCAGTCTACCGGCTAAAGCTGGGTGGTGGACTATAGCAAATCGTTGCGTTTGCGTCTTCAGTGAGACAAAATCAGTTGTTTTTTTTTTGTTGTAAATTTTTGTTGTTGTTGTTGTTGTTGTTGTTGTTGTTGTTGTTGTTGTTGTTGTTGTTGTTGCATCTAGTAGTTGGAAATTGTAGAATGTAGATTGCGGAGCGTCGGACGGCATTGGCCTAAATTTAGTTTGAAACTCGTTGGTTGCCATAACGGTTGAGTAGGCGGAACGGACCAGGAACGCAACGAACGACACGGCGTTTGCTATGCAAGCCACACACACACACACACACACTCAGGCTGTTCTACTTAGTGTTATGTATATGTGTTTGTTTGTGCGGGTGTGTGTGTGTGTGGCAATAGACCAAACCAGAGCAAAAGTTTGCCAAAATTAAAATGAACTCAAGCTTAACTTTGCCTAAGTAGTTGATTGTTCTTATTGTTGTTGCAATTATTGCTGCTGCCATTGCCGCTGCTGCTGCTGTTGTTCTTGTCGCAGACACTTTTGTTTTTGTTATATATATTTGGTAATAGCCTTATTACCTGGTTGTTGCTGGTTTTAAGTACAAAAAAAAAAGAAAAAAAAGCAAAATTAAAGGTTGAATGCCAACACCTTTAAAGTTGGAATTCGTGCGGCTGCTTGAGCTCGGATTAAGGTTTTATCTGGAAAATGGTCGAAGTGCAGGTGCTTAATAAACTTTCTGAAAACTTTTCGACATTACCATCGAAGAATGTCATGGTGAGGGAGCAAGAGAGAGAGAGAGGGAGAGAGATTCAGAGAGAGAGAGAGCAGTCATTAGCTGTCTGTTGGCTTGTCGAGAGCACTGATGTGTAGTTGCTTTGCCATTTACCGGGCTTACGGGCATATTAAATGGACACTTTGTTCGCTTTCTTGACATGCAGGTCAAGTTAGTTTTAATTTCAATGCTTTCCGCCAACACACATACATACATATCTACCTCAGCTTTCGGCTAAAAGAGTTGTGCGTTGGATGTGAGCGCGAGCGGCAAACTCTTAATGACATTAACTCAGTAGCGTGGCGCTGAAAACTTAACTTTTCATGGAATATTAACAAAAAATATATATATATATATATATAAGCTTCACTATTTATATTTGGTACTTCAAATTTGTTGTTGTTGTCTCTCCGGCTCATAACGGTGAATGTGTAAAGTTTTCAGTTTGTTTACTTCTTGACTTTTTGAGAGAAAAAAGGAATTAAATAATTTTATATAATTATTGCCACTCAAAGGCTATTTACATTTTTAACATAGTTATAGAGGAAATAACGGTAAATAGCACAATAAACAAAGAGACAAACGAACAAACAATGCAAAGTGGGTAATAAGTGAGCACAAAGGTAAAGAGAAAAGATGAAAGAGTAAAAGTTGTAATCATCATAAGCAGACTGAATGCGAAAATCTGTTCCAATTTTGTATTTGAAAACAGTTTTTTTTTTTATAGAAATGCTTTGCCACCCATATAAATGGCGAAATTTTGATTTTAACGACAACCGTAGCTTGAGGTGTTTAGTAGAGTAAGTCATTCGTGCTGCCTAGAATGGCAAAGTGTTTTGATTTATTAAACAAAAAATGGCATGCACAGCAATTTAGCGTTACATTTGAGTTTGGATTTAAAGTTTTAAAGATTTCAATATTAAATTAAAATGTCAAACTTTAAGGGTGTTCAAACATAAAATCTCATTTCGGATATACATATGTACGTAGCTTGTAGGAGAGCCTAATTCCATTGGCACCACTTTTACTTTCGATATTTAATATATGAAGTGCAAATTACATACAAAAGCTTATACTCCTAGTTGCGAAATTTCGTCAAACATAACTAAAAAGTTCAATTGTGAACAAAAATTTGTATGGCAGCCATCTCTTATCGATTATTTTTTTTGCAAATCATCTATTTATATTATAGAGCCTACAAACAAAGGTTCATATTCCTAGCTTGAAAGTTGCTAGAGATATCACTAAAAAGCTCATTTTTGAACAATAACTTCTATGGCAGCCATGACTTGTAGTTACTTTTTTATGATAATTCTCATTGTGAACTATTTGTAGTTAACACAGAGATCGCACACAAAATTTCATCTTCCTAGCTGTTTAATTCTGTGAGATATTACTAAAAAACTAATTTTTGAACCATAATTTGTATGGCAGCCATGGTTAGCAGATCTTTAATTTGAAAGATTTTCTTTGTGATTTAACTACTGATTATATAAGAAATGTACACAAAATTTCATCTTCCTAACTGTTTAATTTTGTGAGATATTACTAAAAAACTAATTTTTGAACCATAAGTTGTATGACAGCCATGGTAAGCAGATCTTCAATTTGAAAGATTTTCTTTGTGATTTAACTACTAATTATGTAAGAAATGTACACAAATTTTCAATTTCCTAACTGCTTAATTTCACGAGATAAAACTAGAAATGTCGTTTTTGAACTGAAATTTGTATGACAGCCATGTGTTGTAGTTATCCTAATTTGATGATTTTTACAGTGAACTTTCTATTCATAGAAAAAGAACTATTCACAAATTTTCAAATTCCTAGCGGCTTTATTAGCCAGTTTATAAAACAAAGTCTTATTTTTGAATTCTACATTATATTGGCGTTATTCCAATTTTCATACATATTCTTAACAGCTTAATTGATTATGTTATAAGAGAAAAATTTATTTTTAAATAATAAGTTAAGCTTTCTGACGTAAGCAGCTCGATATAAGAGATTCTTGAAATGACATCTCAAACTTCCTACCGATCGAACACAACATGTGGGGGACTGGGTTAGATACCGAAAGCCGAAGAGAGGAGCAAAACGCATATGCTGACAAAATTAGAAATGACCAAAATGATTGGGTATGAAGATGCGACCACTCACAGAAGGTTTCAGGACAGGAGCAAGCTCTTATAGCACACGGGGAGGTGATGAGAACCACGTTCCCGACTATGGCGAGGTTCGAATAGCGATCGTACGCTTAAGGACCAACAAAGCAGCTTGAGGCGATAGTTTACCGGCTGAGTTATTGAAACATGGCGGTGAAGAATCCCAAGGTCCGCTAAAATTACCTTATTAATAATTTATAATTAATTATACTGCAAAATATCGCATGGATGGTTCTATCTTCCGTGTTATTTTAAAGACTCAAACTATCCCTCGAAAGGCTGATTGGACCTCATCAGTGTGACTTTAGACCTTGTAAACCAACCATTGACCAGATATTCACCTTGCGCCAAATCGTGGGAACTAGCTCTAAGAGCAGTTCGGTACCAAACGAGGTTTTAGACAGGGTGACTCTTTAATTTGATGATGTAGAAAAAAATTAGTGCTGCAGAGCTATGTATGGTAGACAAGGTGCTACCTTTTAGAAGACAAATTTTAACACCAATAAAAATGTCAGCCTTGTGCTACCTTGCCTTAAGTAGGGTAAAGTTAAATCCTCTCTCGATTAAGAAAGCCAAACTCCAAACTCTACAAGTCACTTATTATTACCGCCCTGCTATAAGGTGGTTGGAAAAGTAATTACTATTAATAGTAAACAACACTTTTATAGTTTCGTTCATCTCTAGGCCCAAAAAAAAAATTAACTAAATTTATTTTGTGAAAAGTAAAAAAAAGCGAACATTTTAAATAAAACAAAAATTTTTAAAAATAATTTACATCACACTCACACAATCTTTGCTATTTTTTTGCATTCTTTAATGAATAAAGTACGCCTCCACCATGTCATTTCTGGAAGCTTTTGATCCCTTTCATCTTTTTCTCTTTTTTTAGCCTCACTGCTCTCTTTTTCACTCATATTTTATGACCAAAACTGTTATGACCTAAACAAATTGTAATATGAAACCAAATTTGCTTTGAGATACTACATTAAATTGGAAAATTATTATGTGTATACGTTGGTAACTTCATATTGGTGTGTGTATGTGTGTGTGCGCTGAACAAATGTCATACACTTAAAGCTTAAGAGGAAAATAATAGTCATGACAATGGAAATGCTTACCAATTTAGTAATGTGTAGTTGGAAGTGTAGAGGCTTACCATAAGTTTTAGTGTGCTCATGGAGAGTGAGAGAGAGAGAGAGTTAAAATAAAATTATTGTAAAAGGAGAATAAAAAATACAAATGCAAAACATTTGAAAATTGAAATTTACTTTAAGCTCCTAAAGTGAAATAAGCAGCTTGTTTTTGTTTTCTTTTTGTTTTTTTTTTTTTTGGAAAACATGACAAAGCTAAAATATTTTGTACATATTTTTATTTACTTATAAATGGTAGCGTGTCTAAAATTTGAAAAGGAAAACTAACTGAAAAACTATTATTATTAAGTTTGTGTGAAATTCACTTTGAAATGCAAATGCGTTTTGACTTTAGTTTTTTTATTTATTTTTTTTTTTTAAATGCTTCTCACACTTGCAACATGTGGCTGAGCGTTGTCATGATGAAAAATTATTGATTCGTGTCTGGTCGTATATTCTGGTCGTTTTTCCGCGATGGCCTTTTTCAAACGAATCAACTGTTTTCGGTGGAGGTCCCCATTGATCGTCTGACTCGATTTCAATAGCTCATACTAGAGCACACCCTTGTGGTTCCACCAAATACATAGCCATAGCATAACCTTGGTACTATAGATATTCGGCTTTGCCGTGGATGTCGATGGTTGGCCGGGCTTCACATGCGATCTCTTGCGCTTTGGGTTATCATAATGAATTCATTTTTCATCGCCAGTGACAGTCCGATGCAAAAATGACTTCTTTTGGTGGCTTTGAAGCAACATTTCCGACATGCAAAATCGACGTTCGACGTCTTAATTCATAAGGCACCCAATTCCCAATTTATATGACAATCAATTGCACGTTCAAGAAATTAAGATCTCATCCAGTCTGAGATTCTACTTAAAAATCCATCAAAAGTTTTATGCACTGAAAATGAAGTGGATGCTATGAGTCTTGAATAATTAAAACTTTCTTCATTTTCCACCCCGTTTGCTTATTTTCATCAATCAATATCAAAGGAGCCTTGTTCTTTTTTCTTAATTTTTCACAATATCTTGCTTTTATTCCCTTAAAGGGTTCCTCAGAAGAAAACCCTGATACGTATTCAGTTTTTATTGATTATTCTCCATCCATTAAATTCCTCCACCCTTTGCCTTTTTCCTTTAACAAAATATTTTATTTTAATTATGCACAGCAGGTGCTCAGGCAATTGTACTTTTCCTTGTTAATTTGGTTACGGTAACAGTTGCGGGCATTATGTTTTAAGAAATGCGTAAATTTGCTAACACGTTTGTATTGAAAGTGCCTTGAAAATAACAGTAGCAACACGACGAAATATTTAAGTTAGATCTCAGCAATTGCGGCAAGCAGATTTCGTATACTCGAAGAAAGAATTACAGCGGCAGCAGCAGCGAATATAACGGTATTCTGAAGTTTATTTGCGCTGGTATTATTTAAATTGTTTCTGAATGGTTTTTCACTTGGACATAAGACGCTGGTGGTTGTGGTGGCTGTCCTATGTAAATATATGTGTATGTATTTCCTTAAAAACCAAATATTCCAACCCACGAAACAGCTAGACAACTGCAACAACAACATCTATAATAAATAAAATTCAAGCGAATTTGTCCCTTGAGAGGGTAAGTAGGCCAACAAGGTTGTACAACATTGATTGTTACCGCCTCGCATTGGCCGCTCCCTTGGTCGTAGTTTGAATGGCAGCTTTGCGGCCTGGCGCCTAAATATAGGCTTCACTTTCCACCATAAAAATAATGTGTATATACGTATGCAAGTATACATGTCGGTATGTCGCTATGCTCGTACATTGTTAGGCTTACGCTGAACTTCGAGGGGGCCATGCTAACCGGCAACGCCTCAAATTGTTGACGATTCCGAAATTGTTAAGAATTTCCGCTGCAAAACCACTTTTCGTAAGCATCAAAGCTTAGCTGGTTGACTTAAAGCTCTCTACGCCTGGCGTTACGTGTTGGCTTTAAACGTGGTGTGGCTATTGTTGTACAACAAAAGCACAAAGAATTGCCGTTGCATGCCACAAGCCACACGAGCTGTTTTGCTTGCGGGTTTTTCTGGTATGCAAAAGTAAGTAAGAAAGTAAAGAAAATTCGTGAAAAAATGTCGGAAATGCATGCCACAAACTTGAACTCAACTCGCAAGTGAGAATATATTTTTTTAAATTTCTTTCAATTTCACTTTTTCCGTAACTTATTTCGTTGTTGGTTATGCCAAATTGTTGGGCATTAAGACCGCATTTCGCTAATACGAATAAGTGAATTTAATTTTCTTTTTTTTCAGTTAAAAAACTTTATATATGCCAAAGTTTTTAGCTAAGTTGGAAGAAAATTAAACGAAAGTATGAGACCTTGAAGAATTTCGCTTAGGTAGAGGTAAGAAGACGAAAATCAATCAAAAGTCTATTTTGGTTAAAGTATTTTAATTAGCAAGAACTATGCGAGCATGTAATCATTTCCAATCTTCTTACATTAATATTGGAATTTATAGAATTTTTCAGGGCTAAAGCAAAAACAAATAGAATTATTCCTGCAGAAAATTACAGTATTCATGTTTCCCTTCCCACTAATTAAGCATCTAACTGTGATTATGTAAAGCTTCGAAAGTTTCAATCTCTATATTGAAATAAACTATAACAAAGGAAAATCAAAAAAAAAAATAAATAAATAAAATAAAATAAAATAAAACAAAATAAAATAAAATAAAATAAAATAAAATAAAATAAAATAAAATAAAATAAAACAAAATAAAATAACATATAAAATAAAATAAAATAAAATAAAATAAAATAAAATAAAATAAAATAAAATAAAATAAAATAAAATAAAATAAAATAAAATAAAATAAAATAAAATAAAATAAAATAAAATAAAATAAAATAAAATAAAATAAAATAAAATAAAATAAAATAAAATAAAATAAAATAAAATGAAATAAAATAAAATAAAATAAAATAAAATAAAATAAAATAAAATAAAATAAAATAAAATAAAATAAAATAAAATAAAATAAAATAAAATAAAATAAAATAAAATAAAATAAAATAAAATAAAATACAATAAAATAAAATAAAATAAAATAAAATAAAATACAATAAAATAAAATAAAATAAAATAAAATAAAATAAAATAAAATAAAATAAAATAAAATAAAATAAAATAAACTAAAATAAAGTAAAATGAAATGAAATAAAATAAAATAAAATAAAATAAAATAAAATAAAATAAAATAAATTAACATAAAATAAAATAAAATAAAATAAAATAAAATAAAATGAAATAAAATAAAATAAAATAAAATAAAATAAAATAAAATAAAATAAAATAAAATAAAATAAAATAAAATAAAATAAAATAAAATAAAATAAAATAAAATAAAATAAAATAAAATAAAATAAAATAAAATAAAATAAAATAAAATAAAATAAAATAAAATAAAATAAAATAAAATAAAATAAAATAAAATAAAATAAAATAAAATAAAATAAAATAAAATAAAATAAAATAAAATAAAATAAAATAAAATAAAATAAAATAAAATAAAATAAAATAAAATAAAATAAAATAAAATAAAATAAAATAAAATAAAATAAAATAAAATAAAATAAAATAAAATAAAATAAAATAAAATAAAATAAAATAAAATAAAATAAAATAAAATAAAATAAAATAAAATAAAATAAAATAAAATAAAATAAAATAAAATAAAATAAAATAAAATAAAATAAAATAAAATAAAATAAAATAAAATAAAATAAAATAAAATAAAATAAAATAAAATAAAATAAAATAAAATAAAATAAAATAAAATAAAATAAAATAAAATAAAATAAAATAAAATAAAATAAAATAAAATAAAATAAAATTAAATTAAATTAAATTAAATTAAATTAAATAAAATAAAATAAAATAAAATAAAATAAAATAAAATAAAATAAAATAAAATAAAATAAAATAAAATAAAATAAAATAAAATAAAATAAAATAAAATTAAATTAAATTAAATTAAATTAAATAAAATAAAATAAAATAAAATAAAATAAAATAAAATAAAATAAAATAAAATAAAATAAAATAAAATAAAATAAAATAAAATAAAATAAAATAAAATAAAATAAAATAAAATAAAATAAAATAAAATAAAATAAAATAAAATAAAATGAAATGAAATGAAATGAAATGAAATGAAATGAAATGAAATTATATAAAATAAAATGAAATGAAATTAAATGAAATTAAATTAAATTAAATTAAATTAAATAAAATGAAATAAAATAAAACAAAATGAAATAAAATAAAATGAAATACAATTGATTAATGAAATTAAATTAAATTAAATCAATTGAATTGAAATAAAATGAAATAAAATAAATTAAAATAAAATAAAATAAAATTAAAATGAAAATAAAATAAATAGAATGGTTTTTATTTTGGGTCATTATATTTTATATGAAGAAAAAAATAAAATTAATCTAAATTTAAGAAAATTAAATAAAACAATGTTTAATAAATTGATAAAATGTAGGTTGGGAAACAACTGTGCTCTTTAAAAAAAGTCTAATATTTCTTAATGACTTAATGGTTCATAAGGTATTTCAATTCATTTTTTTTGCTTACATTACATTCTTTCTTACTCCACTGGCTATTTCCATTGATAGTCGAAGTGTAATTTTAATTAATGCTCAAACTGTTTTCTCACACTTTCGCTGACTAATCATTTGCTATCCGCGCTTTTAACGACTCCATTGCGCCACATTCCAATGCTTTACCGCATTACTTGTGCATTCCTTTCCGCAAACGATACGTGACGTATTGATTTGTATAGCTTTTTACAGGAAATTAAAATTTTACTTGTTGTTTTCACTCGCGAAGTAAAGATCCTTCCATTGCGTCATGCCGACACCGTACTGTATGTACACTTGGCTCAAACCACCCACCCACATAATCGCCGATTTGCCATTACTACCTAACATTTATTTCTGCGTGTGCACGTGTGTGGTATGTATATATTTTGCTTCTGTAAAGAGTATTGAATTTATTTTCTTTAATTAAAGTGAACGCTTAATTGGAAAAGGCTTTACAACATCAACACCACCAGCTCGTACACTTCTGCTAAATACACCAATGGTCTAAGGAGTGATAGGATTTTTTTTTATAAATTTTGTAATATCAAGCCACCATTTATGTATACACGTCTATGTATATCTACTTGGAGTATTTGTACTTTAAGTGTGGAAACTTTAAATGGTGGTGTGTTGTTGTTGGTGCATTTAGTATGCCCGTTTGAATTGTACGAACATTAAATTTGCGTATTTTTAAATCTGCTTTATTTCAATTATATTTAATTTTAATACTCGAAATACATCTGCTTAATTTATCATTTGCGTAAAGTCATAAAGGAGAATTTTTTCGTTGGAGTGCACTTAATGAGAGGCTGGAGTACCACAAAGAGCTCGTTTGTTTCAAAGGAAATTATTGTATATTATATTATAATCCCTTCTCCATAATATAAATGACGAGTTAATCCTCTCTTTAGTTCAATTTTGTTATTATGTGTGAATGCGTAAAAAACGTTTAGGTAAGTTAAGTAATAGGTCAAATTGTCTCAACTCAATTAGGTATACGTAAGACCGCTAAATATATTGAAAATTGTTCATTGTCATGCGTAGGAGATTCCTGAACCCGGAAAGCGTTCAAAATTCTAATTTTTAGTAGTAGGGTAATACATTTTGCCCTTACGAAAAAATATATAAAAAATGCATTTAAGATAAGTTTTTCATAAAATTCATTTTTTGTTAAAAAGCTTGTATCTTGACACTATATGCGAATCATTCAATTCAAATTTTCGCGAATTTCGATACGTCTGAGGCAATTTTCGATCACTTCTTGGCACACATTGGGCGGTATGTTGGTTTGCAAGTACTCAAGAGTTAAAGGCCTATCCGCATAAGCACAGTATTTAGCGTTGCCCCACAAAAAAGTCCAACTGCATCAAATGACACTGTCTCGATGGTCAGCATACATCGCCAAGACGAAAGATTAAAAAGCGGGGAAATTCCTTTCGCAATAACGCCCTACTCACTAGTGCTGTGTGGCATGTGGCACCATATTTTTGAAACCACATATTATCCAAGTCGTGGTCTTAAATTGCAAGTCAAAAAAAAGTTGGCTGTGAAACGACCATGACTTTCCGAATTGATAGTGACAGACTCGCCGTTGTTATTTCCAAAGACGGAAGGTTCAATCACACCTCCGAGAGGGCTCTACTAGTATTATTTCGCGTCGTGTTCATCTGTGGCTATATTCATTTCAAAGTACTGTCATTTTGCGTCGTTTTCAGTAGATGTCATTTGTTTTAGCGCGAACAACAATTTGTTTCATTCATTGAAAATGTCGAAATTTGTACCAGATAAAGTGTTTTTGCGAAGAGTTTTTCTTCATTACTTTAAAATGAAGAAAACTGCTACCGAAAACCATCGTATTTTACTGGACGTTTATGGTGACCATGCTTTAGCCGAACGAACGTGCCAAGAGTGGTTTGCACGATTTAAAAGTGACAATTTCGACTTAGACGACGGAGAACGACCCAGACAGCCAAAAAAATTTCAAGACGAAGAATTGGAGACATTGCTCATCGCAGATGCATGCCAGACGCAAGAAGAACTTGCAAAAGTGTTAGGAGTTGATCAAGCAACCGTTTCGAGACGATTAAAATCATTAGGATTCATCCAGAAGCTTGGAAATTGGGTGCCTTATGTATGGTATTAAAGCCAAGAGACGGCGAACGTCGATTCTGCATGTCGGAAATGTTGCTTCAACGCCAACAAAAGAAGTCAGTTTTGCATCGGATTGTCACTGGCGATGAAAAATGGATTCAAAATGATAACCCAAACCGCAAGAGATCGTATGTGAAGTCCGGCCAACCATCGAAATCCACGGCAAAGCCGAATATCCAAGGTGCCAAGGTTATGCTATGTATTTGGTGGGACCACAAGGGTGTGCTCTATTATGAGCTATTGAAATCAGGTCAGACGATCAATGAGGACCTCTACCGAAAACAATTGATTCGTTTGAAAAAGGACATCGCGGCAAAAACGACCAGAATATACGACCAGACACGAATCAATAAATTTGGAAAACTGTGGGTTGGAAGTTCTACCTCACCCGCCTTATAGCCCAGACATAGCATCTTCCGATTACCACTTGTTCAGATCAATGCAGAATGCCCTCACCGGAGTAGGCTTCACTTCAGAACAGGGTATCAGAAATTGGCTCGATTTAATTTCATGTAAATCAAACTACTGGTGCGACCAAGATCCAAAAGTTATATACAATTAATTTTTAAATAAAAAATTAAGTTAAATTTTTTAATTACGGTCGCCCCTCGGCAGGGAATGTCAACCCCTCCGAGTGTATTTCTGACATGAAATAAATCTTCTCATAAAAAACCATCAGCTGTTCGGAGGAAACTTAATATAAACCGCATGTCATTTTTCTTCGAATATCAAAATATCACTTCTTATTGGAAGACGCTGTATAATTAAATTCAAAATTTTGCAAGTAATTATCACGTCAAGAGATTTTATCTGAGGAAAATCAATTGGTTTTAATAAATATTTATTGTATTTGCCACAGAATCCCGCAATTAGGACTGAACATATGCTCTTAGTTTAAATTATAGATTCACACAATAAATAAAATATCTACCAAATTTTATGACTCTACTAAATGCTAATGCTTGTAATTCACATAAAATCAACTTTATGCGCTTAAACATTTACCGGCTTAATTTATACAACACACACAAACAAGTGTATACTCATAAATACATACGTTGCCTTAGCAGCTATTTAATGTGCGGAAAACTCGATTATTTTAATATCCTGCGAACACAACGCACACACACACACACACACCCTGATAAATGAATCCTCTACCGCGTGGTTAAGTCGTGCATGTGAATGTCAATTTATTGGTGTAGATGCTGCTGCCAATGCCACTGCGAGCCATTGCTGCTAACTACAATTTTATTTTATTGACGTTTTACACCTTTAACTTCACCTTCAAATAAACACACACACACATGTGCAGTGTGTGAGTATGCGAGTGACTAACACGCATACAAGTACATCAGCACATTAGTGTGTCTTTTGAATGTATCAAAATCGTATAGCCATTTTTCGAAAAGAGCTTTTAATAAAATATTAAGTGTGAAATTATCTAACAAATTTATTACCAGGTTATTTTCCGCTTTTATTGCGCGCGTAAAATACCAAAGCAGTGTAGTAGTGTAGTGGCGAAGCAAACGCTGACATTAATTTATGACTATCAGCGGTGGCAAAGACAGCAACAGAGCAGCAACAGTAGAGTTCAGCAACAGTCAGTGGTGGTAGCGAGTAGTCAACGGCATTGAGTGTCGAGTAGTGAATAACGATTTCGATTGCAGGTACATGCTCAACTTTATACACCTGTCTATATGTGGTATATACGAGCATGCCTGTTTGTAAACTACAGAAATACAAATACAAAAGCGCTAAAAT
This sequence comes from Ceratitis rosa, assembly GCA_037013455.1. NCBI lineage: Eukaryota > Metazoa > Arthropoda > Insecta > Diptera > Tephritidae > Ceratitis > Ceratitis rosa. The sequence continues at coordinate 8,442,473 of JAWMAG010000006.1, forward strand.
AAATATGTATATACACCTATATGCATACGAGTAGATACATAAAAGGCAGTTAGCGAAGTTTGCTGCCCTGGAGGTGTACTTATGTACGAGTATGTACACGTATGTACAAATATACATAAACGTATATGTATTGTATGTCACTGTGTTCAACTGAGACTACTTCAATAAAACGATAAAAGTGGCTCACCTCTTTGGCTTTTGCCACAGCACACAACATTAGTGCAGAGAGAGTTTCACAAATAAAAAGAGTAGGAAATGCAAGCGATAAATATAAGCAAAAATTTGAATAAAACAAACTGACATGTGTATTGTTTGCAACAACAACAACTAAAGAACAATGAGGCAAACCGTTAAAAAATGCGCATGCACAGAAAATGTCTTCAAAAAGAACTAGTTACATATGTTACTAGTAGGTAACTAGTTAAAATAGATAGTTGTTATGTTATGTTTTCGGTGTCTACAAACCTCAGTTCAAAGTGCATGCACTTAAAAGGCTTATAATTTGGGAACTAGTTACACAAAATACTAGTTTGTTAGTAGTTGCAACTTTTAGCTCTAAGTTTAGAAATCTAATTCTAATTTGAAAATATTAACGCAAAATTTTTAACAAGATAGAAGTTCTATATTCTTAGAACATTTTCAATCTACTCACTAACACTTTTTAGCATTCAAACTTCCTCTGCCTGCTCGAATTTATTTCACCATTAGATGACTTCTTCTTCGTATTACCTCTTGCACATGCTAACTGACAACATACATACAATACCAACCGTGGAAAGTCGACACACCTACTTAACCTGTCTTCAGCCAGTTCTGACAGACTTTATGTTCGCTTTCAAACAATGGCATGACGACCATAAATTATCTCAGCAGCTCACATGAAAGCTCAACTACAATACAAATTCCAGTCAAGTAACAAAAGAAAAGCGAATGAGCGTATAAATAAATAAATAAATAAATAAAAGAAATATTTTTACTGCCTACACGCTGCTTCCGTCTATTGTGTTGCTAGGATAGTAATTTAACAATTTTCATTTCACTTTCTTTCTTTGTTCTTTTCTTCGTTCAACTTTTTTGTTGCCAAGAAAAGTAAAAGGAACAAAAAAAAAATGAAAAATCTACTGTCAAAAAAATTTATTTTTGTGAAGAACAACTTGTTACACTTACTCGAAGGCGTTGCGGTAAGTCAATTCTGTGGTTGTAAAGTAATTGGTTGCGAGGTTGTGTAGGAAGTTAAGTCGCGGCATGGGAGATGTATATGTACCTATAATAGATGTATTCTATTGTATATTTATGTACTCGTATATACGTAAGCTTTGTTTTGTTTAAGCTTTAGAAAAAAGGATTTGTGGCAGCGAGTTGTTTAGAAAGAAATTAAAGTAATTTTTTTCTTCCTTTTTGAGTCTGCCATTTTGCTCAAATTCCCCCAAAAATATGCATGGTATGTGCGTAGAAATTCTTAGAAATATTATATATGTACATATGTTACTACTTATGTATTTTGTATTTTTTGACTAAAGTCTTTTCGTAAGAATAATTTATTTCGCAACTTCGAAAAATTGAAGGCTTAACTTTAGTACCGGGACTCTCTTGCTAAATAATGGAAATTTATAAGAAATTTTGCGAAAAGCATTACCGTTGTTAAGTTGAATTAAGCTCTCATATTTGTATATTTATGTTAGAAAATTTACTAAATATTTACATACTTACTTACATATTTATTTGCTTATGAGATTTCACCTTGACTGAAAGATCGTTATATTTTTTTTTTGAAACTTATAATATAAGCACATAAAATAGTTCATAGGTTATATATGATACATAAATATACGTGTATAAAATATAAAGAGCGGTTTGTGGTCACTTAAGTGATTTTCTGCCGAGCTCTTCCTGCAATTTATACTAAGCCGCCTCCGAACCCTCTTATAAGGAGCCTATTAGTTTATGTCAGAAATATACTCGGAGGACTCAACATTCCCTATCCGCGAGCGATCGCAATTAGAAAAAATATTTTTTTCTATAATTTTATATATTGGCCGAACTAGAACCCGAACCCTGGGCTTCTGAATAGTAGTACGTAATGCAGGCTGCCAAAGTTGAGAGCATAATATAGTAAAATTTTTGATTCTCAAAGGTTTCTTATACTGTCAAAGGTATAATTTCTCTGCTTCATACAAATTCACTGTAGACAGGAAGCCTTTGTCTCCTAAAATGAGGACCGGAGCGCATTTGAAATTATTTTGCTCAATTATAATTGGCTGCTTCCAGACATATCATCACTCCCGAGAATCCAATGTAACGACACAAAATTTACTTTGAAATTTTATTTTTGTAACCTTTTAAAAGTAAGGCTATTCAAAAGCATTATGAATGTTATTCTATAAATAATTCATATCTCAGGTGGCCTACCCATGAACTTTAAGTAAGTTTCGAGGAAGCTTCAGAATAAAAGGCTTCCTTTCAATTATCCACCATTGTGGGACTTAAGCTACGCAATTGTCTTCTATTTTAATGTTCGCTTTGCGAAAAGTATTACTTAAGCAATTGCTGTCGACAAATTTTATGCATTTGTTGCCACTAAGCAAATTAAACAATCGGGTTGGAATGAATTTCTTTTTAAAATTTCACCCACAACTTCAAAGCTTATGGAAATCAGAGTAGGTGTGTGCGAGTTGGTATTTTACTCACTAATTGCAGATATCCTACAGGTGATATAGGGTGGGTGATAGGTAAAAATAATATAATATGGCTAATATAAAAAATATTAGGAAATTAAAAAAAAAAATAAAATAAAATAAAATAAAATAAAATAAAATAAAATAAAATAAAATAAAATAAAATAAAATAAAATAAAATAAAATAAAATAAAATAAAATAAAATAAAATAAAATAAAATAAAATAAAATAAAATAAAATAAAATAAAATAAAATAAAATAAAATAAAATAAAATAAAATAAAATAAAATAAAATAAAATAAAATAAAATAAAATAAAATAAAATAAAATAAAATAAAATAAAATAAAATAAAATAAAATAAAATAAAATAAAATAAAATAAAATAAAATAAAATAAAATAAAATAAAATAAAATAAAATAAAATAAAATAAAATAAAATAAAATAAAAATAAATAAAAAAAAAAAAAATAAAATAAAATAAAATAAAATAAAATAAAATAAAATAAAATAAAATAAAATAAAATAAAATAAAATAAAATAAAATAAAATAAAATAAAATAAAATAAAATAAAATAAAATAAAATAAAATAAAATAAAATAAAATAAAATAAAATAAAATAAAATAAAATGAAATGAAATGAAATGAAATGAAATGAAATGAAATGAAATGAAATGAAATGAAATGAAATGAAATGAAACGAAGTGAAACGAAATAAAATGAAACGAAATGAAATGAAATAAAATGAAATGAATTAAGAAAAAAATAATAAAATTAAAATAAAATAAAATAAATTAAAATAAAATAAAAAAGAAAAAAATTAAATAAAATTAAATTAAATTAAATAAAGACAATTTCGTTTTATTTTATTTTATTAATTTCACTTTATTTTTTTGTTTACATAGTCTTACTTATGCATACTTAAAAATTTAAAATAATATTAATTGGCTTAAATGAAATAAATTCCACCAAACTAGATATTTTAATATTTAAATAGAATAGGATGTAATAAATATAAGAAAAAAACAAACTGTAATATTTTACCACCAAACAGACACCCTGTAAAAATTTCACAATCTAAAACATTGCCTAACTAACTGTCGCTTCCACCGAGCGCACTGAGTCGTAAGCGTCATGTTAATCCTTCAATCCTACTCAAAAACGCCACAAAAGATACTGGTTACGAGCACCTACTCCTCATATGTGTGTACGTGTATGTATCTTTGATAAAGTAAGTGTCGCCGCTTATTCGCAAATTAGCAGCATAGGATCGTTGACTAATTCGCTTCTTTATGGCTCACTTGGCGCGACGCTCACCAAACTATTTACATTTACATATTCAATGGCATTTATGTGTTACACCCCCTAAAAATATTAATTCACACACACACACACACACACACTCACACTCACACACATATACAGACAGCCGTTCGCTTACATACGCATACTTTAATACCATCAACTTTGCCACTTATAGCATATCTACATTTTGTAGGCGTGGCAATGACACTTGAAATATGCCGCACTAATGTGTCCGACGTAGAGTCAAAACTGCCAACCCAGGCAGTCAGTCAGGCAGTCCATATATACAACGTTCTCCTCATCTTTGGCTGAACTTTATTTACACCCATTTCAGTACTGCTCGGCTTGCTGGTTGTGGGCACTATCAAGCTGTCAAGTCGCGTCAGACGCTTGACGCTCCCATGAAATATTCGCCTGCTTGCCGAGCTTGCCAAGCTTGTCTCTTCTTTACCTCCTCCAGCCCAAGCTTGTCGTTTGACGTACGTGTATGCCGGCATGCCATTACTGGCCCATCTGACATTCAGCCATTAAACAGTCGTCCGCTGCCTCGATGTTTGCCACTACCACAGTCGTCGCCTATTAAGCTGCCTCTGCTGGCATCTGCTGGCATTTGTTTGAGCGTCAAAATAAAAGCAGATTTTAATACTTAATCGCATTTAACGGTAGTACGACGCAGAAACTCAAAGATTGTCGATCCTGTTGATTTTTTTCACGCATTTGCGTGTATATTTTAATGAAATTCATTAGTAGTTGCGACGGCTCTAAATGTATAAATGTATAAATGTATAAATGTACGAGTATAAATGAATGAGCGCAAGTTGGCGTTGGGAAGTGAAAATGTGGCGAATGCGAGCTGCTTTGAATAATTGAATTAAAAATATATAATACTTAAGTGCTCATTGATGTTGACGGTTGATGTTGGAGAGTTGTGGGTGGCTAGTGGCTCGTGACTTCCCCGTCTGCGTGAGGAAGGATGGGATGGAAAGCAAATAAGCCTGAAAGGCTGTGCAAGCAATTTTAAATATTATATTATACATACTCACACATACGCACATACATATACGTTGATGTGAAAAATCTCGGTTATTCTGCGTTGCGTAGCATAAATAAAGTGATAATATTTTCATTGTTGTTGTTGGTGTGGTTGTTGCTTTTGGCGGTGGTATTCACTTTTAATTGAGCTGTGGCAAAAGCATATTTTGTTTCTCAATTATAATTTTCACAATTGTAACGCCTAAAGATTGTTTTCTCTCGTTAATATTCCCGTTGCTGGGAGCTAAATTTAAATTAAGGTGGAGCCCATTTAATGAACGGTATTAAATTAAATTATTTTATATAATGTATTTGGTAATTGTTTTAGTGTTTTTTTATAAAGCAGTATAATATTTTTTTAAATTTGATATAAAATCTACCGTCCGTCTACTTGAACTTTGAGACCTTCAATAACAATCCCAACGTGTCAAATAGTTCAGCACAAACTTAACATAAAGTACTCAGTATGAAGGCGTAGAAAGTCCAATTGGTGCAAAAACTGAAGCCTCATGACGATCTGCTGAGATTTCGGTTCGCTCAAAAGGCTGAAAGTTGCTTGGAAGGAGAAGAGAATTTTTACCGAAAAATAATCTTTCCGATAAACTAATTTTCTACTCGGCGTATCGAATCATTGGTCCGTTTCTCATCGAAAAGAAGAAAGTTGCTGCTATTGCCGATAGTTACCATATTATGTTCAGAGATTATTTATTTCCGAATGCCAGAGATACCCTACAGGGAAGAAAACTAGTTGATAACTAGAATCTAACAGGTATGCAGTGTTGCACTAATTAGTTCATTCAACTTCTCTCCATTTCCTACGTAAGCAACTGGTATTTTTAACACGCCGATGTCCTACGAGCTGACAATTATCCCACTATTCGCCAGCTTCATACCAGTTGTATACCAGTTCATTTAAGCATGCAGAATTTCTGCTTCAACAAAAAAAAAAAATTAAAAAAAAAAAATAAATATATAAAAAAGAAAATTAAATAAAAATGAGTTTACTTGCTGCGAGAATCGAACCGCGAACCTCACACACCACAGTGATGACCTCTAACCATTAGACCATCCTTATGAAAGAATCAGAAAGCAACGAAATCTACGCAGTTCAATAGAACTTATTAGGAAATTAAATTCAGTCGTGACGTATTCAAAACAACAACAACTTGCGAATGACTGTGGGGAATTTTTCTGCTTCACCGAAAATAAAGAATTGATTTGCATCTGGTAAGACTTGAACCTTGAGCCTAACGCGCTACAGCGATGATCTCTAACCAGTCGGCAATCGTTACAATGTAGCAATCAACATCTCTTTGCGCTCTACAATAGAGCAGAGCAGAGAATCGAATTCAGTCGTGGCGTGCCGATATACCATGTATGTTAGTAGAAATGTGCCGGTTTTTTCGATAAAGAAAACACTTAATTTTCAGAGGAATCTCAAAATTTTTTTATTCAAAGTATTGACCATTGATTTCTACACATTTCGCCCATCTCTCAGGCAAATTATGGATACCATTCCAAAAAAACTTTTTCTCTTTCGAGGCAAACCATTCGAAGAGCCATTTTTCGACTTCTTCAAAATTAGCGAAGCACTGCTCTGCAAGGGAGTGTCCCATCGATGCGAAAAGGTGATAGTGGGACGGGGCGAGGTCTGGAGAGTACGGCGGGTGCGATAATATTTCCCAATTAAGTGTTTTTAATTTGTCTTTCACCAGTTTAGCGGTATGAGACGGGCCCATTCCGACCGTTTTTCGATCAACGCATGATTCAAATTGATCATTTGTTGTCGGTAGCGATCCGTGTTCACCGTTTCACCAGGTTTTAACAACTCGTAGTACACCACACCACACTGGTTCCACCAAACACAGAGCATTGTCTTACGGCCAAAGCGATTTGGCCTTGCAGTCGATGGACCAGCTTCACCAGGGAAAAGCCATTATTTTTTCGCTTCGGGTTCTCAAAATAAATCCATTTTTCGTCCCCCGTGACAATTCGATGCAGAAAAGATTTCCTTTCGAATCGTTAAAGCAGCATTTCACAAACGGTTTTTCGATTTTCCATTTGTCTATCGTTCAGCTGGTGTGGCACCCATTTTCCATACTTCTGGATCTTTCCCATGGCTTTTAAACGTTGGCAAATTGCTCCTCGAATCAGATGTAGTGTTTCTGCCAATTTTTGTTGCGATTGGGTTGGATTAACATCCAATAACGCCTGCAATTTCTCGTCTTCGAACTTTTTCGCTGCACCAGGATATTCATGGTCTGTCAAATCGAAATCTCCACTTTTAAGTTGACGAAACCATGTTTCACATGTTCTAATCACTGGAGCATGTTCACCATAAGTTTCTACCAGCAACCGGTGAGCTTCAGCTGTTTTTTTCTTTTGATGAAATAAGAAAAGCAACGAATGCCGCAAATGCGATTTACTTGGAACGAAACTCGACATATTCACTGAGGTAAACAAATATGACGCTATTATTTTGGCGGAATGTGACTTGCGTATTTTGTAGGTTAATGTCAATAGAAAAAAATTACATACATTCCAAATCATAGAAATGTACGTGTATACATATTGCTAGCGACATCTACTAGTAAAGCCGGCACACTTCAACAAACACACCTGTTATAAGAAAAACAAATGGTGGGGGAAGTTATTATTTCTTCCGTTAGTGGTGGACTGCTTTAAAAATAACCAACTGGTATGATTTCATTACCCGCAATAGCCGAAAATGATGAAAACTTGAAAAATTAAGGTAAATTTCCTAATTTCGGTCGCACCTCGGCAGGGAATGTCAAGCCCATGGATTGTGTTTCTGGCCCGAAATAAAAGCTTCTCAGAAAAAAATCATCAGCCGTTTGGAGACGGCTTAGTATAAACTGTAGGTCCCTCAATTTATTGGAAAGAAACATCAAGATGCACAAATTTGAGGAGGAGCTCGGCTTATAACCGCTTCAGCAGTTACGAAGCGCCAATTATATATGTATATATACAATATATCGTTTTAAGATGTGCTGTCTGTAAAGAATTGTATTTCAATTAAATGAATCAGACTACAAATATATACATATACAATTTGTTGGAGTTTTTTTTTTAATAGTAAAAAAAAAACTATTAAAATTTTATTTTTGCTCATATTTTTATATGCAGACCAACTGAAGGGGAGCAAAAAAAATTGCAATATTTTTTTTTTTTTTAGTGCAGCTAAGGAGCTAAAAACTTCATGCCACAAATCTCCGTTTGTACAAATCATTGTAAAATCGCGAAAAAAACCATTTATTTTTGAAGAAACCTAAAAAGCACATGCAACTGACATCCTTCCACTCGCATGAGGTGCACAGAAAAAGCCTAAGTGCAGCGTTTTTCGCCATATTTCATGCAACGTTGATTTACTACAAATATACACAACTGATTTTTTTTATTATCTAACGCTTCGCAAATATACATAAATTAACATGTAATTTTTAGTTGCATTTATACACACATTAAATTATAATTTAAGCAAACATATATAACGCTACGTCACACATATTTGAGTATAGCTCATACGAGTACATATACGTACAAGCACTCACATAGGTACAAGCTCCTTTGCCACTGCCAGTTTTACAGTGAGCCGCAGCAGCGTGTAAACGTTTTATTAAAAAAAAAAAAGAGGCTGTCGCTTTGTTGGTTTTGTAGTGCCAACAGTGGAGTTTCAGTAGAGATCACAGTGTGGCTTCATCAGAAGTGGTTGGTCGACAGCAAAGCAACAATAAAAAAAAAACAAAAAAAAAAAAAAACAAAATGAGTGAAAGAAAAACAGTTATTTTTTCCTGCAAAAATTATGCTAACTTTTTTGTGCGCTCACTTCAAGTCTTCAGCACTACAATCCGGCGCAGCTCCAACTCATGTTAAAAGCAATACTCTTAGTTCGCCAGAAATAGCAGCAGCGTCGAAGTGTCAAAAAATCGAGAAATTCATATGAGCATAAATATGGTATATATGGTACATATATAAACATACATATATGTCTGTGCATGAGCTCGCTGCAAAAACGGCGGTACAAGATGAAGGATGAAGCCGCTACTGCATCCGGGTTGCCAGATGCACAAAAACTAATATCTATATATAACTCCATATATTTATATATATATATATTTACATATACATATATATATATGTATATATAACCCAGAAACTAGTTTCACAATTGCACTGTGGCACACTGCCTACCTACTATATATTTATATATTTTTATATTCACACCCACACATACATCGCCTTGCCCACCAATCATCTTCCACCAAGCGAATTTTGGCCACCCGCTGTTTGACAAACAGTCCCTTAACTACTGCAATTCATACGCTTCGCTTACCTTTTTCTGCGTACTTCATATCTATGCAGTTTTTTGTATGTATATACATACACGTATGTAGCGTTGTGCTCCCTAGCTCACCACGATTTGAGTCTTTTATGTAAATTACATTTGATTTAGACAGTTGAGCGTCGGAGATTAATTGCAAAAATCTGCGTATTATAGCGAATGTGAATTTCAGCACCGATTTGCAATGCAAATCCTCATGTCAATGGGTTTTAAATGTGAATTCACTTTTTTCTCTCTGCACTACTTTTACTTTTACGTAAACTAATCTGTTCTTCCCTTTCTCTCTTTCTTTGCAGGTGAGTTCACTTTAACGAATTATTTATGCATATTTAGTGCTTAAATTTAAAACAACTATAAACGTCACAATAAAAACATACAAACTTACATGAATTTACTTACGTAATCGTGCACAAATATATAATCTGTGAGTATTAAATATTTAGCAATTACATAGCTTATTTATTTAGTAAATATGTGATTGCAATTTTACAAATACAGAGATTAATTTATCATATATTATCAAATAAGATAATACTTATTCAGTTAGTTCAGATAATTATTTTGAGAAGCTTAACATATGAAACTTTTTCATATCTCTGAGATTATGTGGAATATAAAAAATTTAACTGAAATCGTATAAAAACATAAACACAAAAAGGTGAGATTAAATTAAATTACATCATTTTATATTAAATTACAACAAAGCAAATAAACTAAAATAAAATAAAATAAAATAAAATAAAATAAAATAAAATAAAATAAAATAAAATAAAATAAAATAAAATAAAATAAAATAAAATAAAATAAAATAAAATAAAATAAAATAAAATAAAATAAAATAAAATAAAATAAAATAAAATAAAATAAAATAAAATAAAATAAAATGAAATAAAATGAAATAAAATAAAATAAAATAAAATAAAATAAAATAAAATAAAATAAAATAAAATAAAATAAAATAAAATAAAATAAAATAAAATAAAATAAAATAAAATAAAATAAAATAAAATAAAATAAAATAAAATAAAATAAAATAAAATAAAATAAAATAAAATAAAATAAAATAAAATAAAATAAAATAAAATAAAATAAAATAAAATAAAATAAAATAAAATAAAATAAAATAAAATAAAATAAAATAAAATAAAATAAAATAAAATAAAATAAAATAAAATAAAATAAAATAAAATAAAATAAAATAAAATAAAATAAAATAAAATAAAATAAAATAAAATAAAATAAAATAAAATAAAATAAAATAAAATAAAATAAAATAAAATAAAATAAAATAAAATAAAATAAAAATAAAATAAAATAAAATAAAATAAAATAAAATAAAATAAAATAAAATAAAATAAAATAAAATAAAATAAAATAAAATAAAATAAATTAAAATAAAATAAAATAAAATAAAATAAAATAAAATAAAATAAAATAAAATAAAATAAAATAAATTAAAATAAAATAAAATAAAATAAAATAAAATAAAATAAAATAAAATAAAATAAAAATAAAATAAAATAAAATAAAATAAAATAAAATAAAATAAAATAAAATAAAATAAAATAAAATAAAATAAAATAAAATAAAATAAAATAAAATAAAATAAAATAAAATAAAATAAAATAAAATAAAATAAAATAAAATAAAATAAAATAAAATAAAATAAAATAAATTGAAATAAAATAAAATAAAATACCCTCCCAAACGAGCATTCCGCCATCAGTATCCATGTAGCCCCAGAACATAATGCAGCCTCCTTCATGTCTTCAAAATTGCTCTAGGGTAGAAGCTATGGCTGTTCATACTTTAAGACGATCTTAACTAAGCTTACCTCGAAGTTTGATTCATCAGACCACAGAACATTCGACCAATCTTCATCCGTGAAATGTTGGTATCGGCGAGCCCATTCCAAACCACTTTCCTATTCTTTTTTGAGAACCACGGCTTCTTTCGGGCTTCGCATCCTTTTAAACCTGCTTCCAGAAGTCTTCTTCTTGCTGTTCGAGCACTAAATGGTTTACTAAATTCATCCGAAAGGACAGCTGCAAGGGCAGCAGAAGTTTTTTTGCGATCCTTGAGAGACTCGCGAATTAGTATTCGGTCTTCTCGTTTACTGGTTAGACGCTTTCTACCACTTTTTGATTTATTATTGTGGGATTTTGTCTACACAAATCACCTGATAGCACATTGGAGCACGCACCGCGAACCGCGAACATCCCACCAAATTGGCAATCTTAACCTGAGACTAACCTTCTTCACTTAGAACTTGAATTCTAACTCTATCATCGTAACTAATTTCACTTTTTTTAGGTATTTCGGTAAATATGAACTGTTTTTATAAGATTGGTAACTTTTCACTAAATGTAATTTACACTTTCACTTTAAATTTTTAAATGCGAAAATATTTTATGAATTTCTTAAAAATGACAATTTTTAGGTTTAGCTTACCCAGAGTGCTATGACTTTTAATATTACACAATTTATTCGTTTAATCAACAGTTAAACACCCTACATGGGACATTTACAAAAAGAAGTGGTAACGTTGATAGCCACATTTGAGAATACTTGTATTTTAGTGGGGTGCCTAATACTTTTGGCCAAGGCTGTATATACATATGACTCAATATGACTTTTCCATACCTATACAACAAAATTCGATTGCATTTCGCTATTGCTGCATGAATTTTCCATCTTATTTTTCGTCCACAATATTTTCGCATACAAGTCTACAATCTTCTCTTATCTACATATACGAGTATTCCTCTTAGTGTACCGTTGAATGCGCTCTTTGTGGCAGTTTTCAAATAAACAACTTTTCGCGCATTTGACACTCTCTCAATGATTGCTATACTACCATTGTGTAAGCTTCACATTTCTTGCACTTCAAATCGAATTCAATTGCACGCACTCACACAAACTGATTGAGTCACCTGCGTACTTCTACTGTGTACAATAAAGTATACGCCTCTACTGTGTACAATAAAGTATACGCCTGAATGGTTTCGTCGTTGCTGTTATGCCAAACAAATGAAGCCCCTCTTGATACAATCACGCCGACAATCGAACGACACCTACCAAATACGCGTTTCAAATATAGTGCTAACACCTATAATATAACTTCATGTACATATATTTATGTATACGTTTATATACTTACATATATCATTTCCGCTTCTATCGCTTCCGACGGACGACAAGAGAAATGATTTTGCATGAAAACGGAAGGAATATTGTACGGGGAAATATCCAGACAGCGTAACGTAAACACACCTATGTAGATAAATGTACATACTCGTATGTATGTATTAATGTATATCACTTGTTTTGTCATACCATCGTCACGCTGGAGCATTGTCTGCACAGGAAGTTTGTCGAAAATGCATACAACAATGCATCTTTGCAAAGCTACACATACCAATGGAAAAGAAAAATGTATGCAGGTATATGTAGGTATATGTGAACGTATAAGTTGATAACGTCAATGATACTCAGTGTAGCGTCTTAAAATGAAAATTCGTTACATTTCTGTATCTAAATACACTCAAAAATCTTTTTGGTTCAAAAACGAATTTTAGAAATGAGAGTGATTTGGAAGATTTTAAAAATTAGTTCTATTTTAAATGGGTTTATATTATTTAATTTTATTATTACTTATTTTATTTTAATTTATTTACATTTTTTTGTTTTTTAATTATTTTTTCGCTTGATATTATATAGATTTATTTTATTTCATTTTGTTTTAGTTTCTTTGTGTTTTATTTTTATTTATTTGTTGTATTTTAATTTAAGTAAGTCTGTTTCATTTTAGTTTTTTTTTTTTATTTTTGCTTATTTGATTTTATTTATCAATTTAATATGTTTTTATGGTTTTCTTTTATGTTGATAATGTTATTTCACTATATTATTGTTAAAATTTGCACAGCGTAGGAATTTTAATTTTACTGTTTCTTAACATATTCTAAACAGAAATATCTATTTTAAGAGCGTGCTCAAGCATACATTGACGTCATGTCAAAGGATTTTGTAGGTATATACCTACATACATTATTTACTTATTTATTTATATGCATATATTTCTTTGCCTTTGGTTGTCATTGAAAATTCCTTTGCGGATTTTCCAAATGATGAGCATAATATTCATACTTAATTCAAAATATGCAAGTTATGCGTAAAAATTTGAGGATAGGAAAAATTGTGTTCCAATTATCTTTCTGTTTGAAAAAAGTAAAAGCTGCTTACAGCATAGATATTAACCGATCTAATAAAAATTATTTTATTTTATTTTATTTCTTTTTAGATTATTTAATTTAATTTAATTTATTTTTATTGAATTTAATTAAATTTAGTTTAATTTAATTAGCCTTAATTTAGTTTAAGTTATTTTATTTAATTTAATTTTTTTTGTAAGGTATATTACTCTTTTAAATTTTTTTATTGCATTCATATTTATTTTATTTTATTTAATTTTATTTTTTTTAATTTTTTTTTAATTTAATTTTATTTTATTTTGTTTTGTTTTATTTTATTTTTTTTATTTTTTCTTAATTTAATTTAATTTTATTTTATTTTATTTTATTTTTTCTTAATTTTATTTTATTTTATTTTATTTTATTTTATTTTATTTCATTTTATTTTATTTTATTTTATTTTATTTTATTTTATTTTATTTTATTTTATTTTATTTTATTTCATTTTTTTTATATTATTTTATTTTATTCTATTTTATTTTATTTTATTTTATTTTATTTTATTTTATTTTATTTTATTTTATTTTATTTTATTTTATTTTATTTTATTTTATTTTATTTTATTTTATTTTATTTTATTTTATTTTATTTTATTTTATTTTATTTTATTTTATTTTATTTTATTTTATTTTATTTTATTTTATTTTATTTTATTTTATTTTATTTTATTTTATTTTATTTTATTTTATTTTATTTTATTTTATTTTATTTTATTTTATTTTATTTTATTTTATTTTATTTTATTTTATTTTATTTTATTTTATTTTATTTTATTTTATTTTATTTTATTTTATTTTATTTTATTTTATTTTATTTTATTTTATTTTATTTTATTTTATTTTATTTTATTTTATTTTATTTTATTTTATTTTATTTTATTTTATTTTATTTTATTTTATTTTATTTTATTTTATTTTATTTTATTTTATTTTATTTTATTTTATTTTATTTTATTTTATTTTATTTTATTTTATTTTATTTTATTTTATTTTATTTTATTTTATTTTATTTTACTTTACTTTATTTAATTTATTTATTTTTTTTAATATATTTAATTTTTAGTTTTATTTTTTTATTTCATGAGATAACTAAACTAATTTATAGAAAATTTTTGTGACGGCTAGCAAAATGGTCACATAAAATAAATATTTTACTTTTATTTAAAAAAAGTTAAGAACTACTAAACTGAACTTTAAGGCCAATAGTCTTGAAATATAATTCTCAGGAACTCCGAAGGCTCTCCAGCGATTAAGCAATAAAATTCATTTTTATTTTACTTGGCTCTTGCCAAAATTTCTTAAGCGTTTTTCCCTGTCAATCCTTTCTTATTTTACACTTGACTGCCTTTAAATCAACAAATATATATACATATGAGTATATATACATAAATTTATAAGAAATTCAAACTAAATCAAATAAAGAAAAAAAATATAAAAATATTGAAAAAAAAATTTTATTGGAAACCTTATTTCATTCAACACATTATGCGCATTGGCAATTTGTTGGCACATTAGCGTTGCTCTAATTACGCCCTGGAGCATCGTTTCGGTTGTTCGGTTGCTTTGAAAATCAATAAACTAAATATGTAGCACCACCGAGTAAGCGGGGAAACAGAAAGGTGAAGGAAATATATAAAATGTGCAGAGAAATAGAAAACGCCAACTTTAGGGACCAAGCGAAGTAGCGCCGTTGAAGAGTAAGACGTAGTTCAAAAAAGTAAGACAAACGCACAAATACATATGCACATACATACATAGAGTACATACGTACAAATAATGGAAACTGAAACCAAAAATGAAACTGAAACGTGCCAGCTACTTGCAAGCTGCTTGCAAACACCAAACCCTTTTTCACTTTCCCTATTTGCAACCGAAAACTTACCCGAAACCCCAAACAACTTGGCTCCATTTAATGGCCGAAGAAAGAGTATACATATACAGCTATTACATGCATGCATGTATGTGAGTGTTTGATATCTTAAAACTAAGAAGAATATTTCTAAATTTCATTTGAGTATACTCTTTTGTTCTTACGCACGTAAAATCCTAAATTTGACTATTCAATTAAATCCTTTTGCTGAGAGTGCTTTAAATCAACGTAATTCTCTTGAAATATTTTGTATGCTATTAATTTAATATTTATTTAAATTTTAATTTTCTTTCGAGTGCATATACGAGGGGGTAAATTAAGAAGAAAAACTTCTAAAACTTTAACTCTAAGCTCACGGAAAATTTTAGTACCTCTTTTGTAGTAAAAAGCTCGACTCGTCAACATTTTCCTGTTTTCGAAGAATTTTTTCTCTTATTCAATGCAAAAGGTATTGTATTTTCTTGTGTCGAGTTGGCCACAAAAAGGAAGATATTTTGGTATATTTTATGAAATAATGAAGCTCTGAAGCTCAGTCTGGAATTAAGGGATTATTTTTTGGCAATAAAAAAATGTCTGGCTATATATAGGTAGTTTGTTTGGTTTTATAGTTAAACTATTTTGAACCAAAGCTGTTTAGGCTTTAAAGGCATAGCGCCTACGTGATAACTTTTTGTAATCTAATTTATATAATTTAGAAAGAGAGAGAGAAAGAGAGAGAGAAAGAAAGAAAGAAAGAGAGAGAGAAAGAGAGAGAGAAAGAGAGAGAGAAAGAGAGAGAGAAAGAGAGAGAGAAAGAGAGAGAAAGAGAGAGAGAAAGAGAGAGAGGAAGAGAGAGAGGAAGAGAGAGAGAAAGAGAGAGAGAAAGGGAGAGAGAAAGATAGAGGGAAAGAGAGAGAGAAAGAGAGAGAGAGAGAGAGAGAGAGAGAGAAAGAGAGAGAGAAAGAGAGAGAGAAAGAGAGAGAGGAAGAGAGAGAGAAAGAGAGAGAGGAAGAGAGAGAGAAAGAGAAATAGAAAGAGAAAGAGAAAGAGAAAGAGAAATAGAAAGAGAAAGAGAAAGAGAAAGAGAAAGAGAAAGAGAAAAAGAGAAAGAGAGAAAGAGAGAGAGAAAGAGAGAGAAAGAGAGAGATAAAGAGAGAGAGAAAGAGAGAGATAAAGAGAGAGATAAAGAGAGAGAGAAAGAGAGAGAGAAAGAGAGAGAGAAAAATAGAGAGAGATAGAGAGAGAGAGAGAGAGGGATAGAGAGAGAGAGAGAGAGAGAGAGAGAGAGAGAGAGAGAGAGAGAGAGAGAGAGAGATAGAGAGAGATGAAGACAGAGCGACAGCCTGCGGAATTCAGCTGTTGGAAAAATTGAGAGCAAATATTAAGTGCTCTCAAAGCTAACGGCTAATGACGGTGAGAGAGCAATGAAAACATTAGCCATAAAGCCATATAGCCATATTAGGCATTAAACGTAGTGAAAAATATATATATATAATTATTAAATTGTAGCCGTTGAAGCGATTTTTAACCACCCTCTGGGGTGCTTATCAATGTTTTATACCTTTTACAACGCTAAGAAACTATTTTACTGTGATATATATCTTAAAGAAATATAATTTTTTTAGATGGAATACTTTATAGATGGTATTCAAGGACCTTTCTATTTCCAATCTAGGGCTTGAGGTCAATTGATAATCCAGTAAGAGATAGTTTACCTCATTCTCCAAAACAAAAAAAAAACGATAAAAAATTAATTTCTTACAAAAATTTCTCACTCTTAATGTTCATATAAGTGAGGAACCCTTAATATATTAATAAACCAATTTCAAACGCATTCACCACGAATTTAGCTTCATCTCCTGCTACGTATATAGGTACATATGTTGCACCAATCCTTTAGTACCAATATATTACACATTTCTTATTTCCAACGAACACTACGTTATGCCTCTTGGCTGCGCATTCTCATTTGCTTTAATTTTTTGGAAATGACTTTGCTTTTATTCGTGCGTAGAAAATTTTTGTGGTGTGCTGATTTTTTTCTCACTTGCCATTCGTTTCCAATTCATTACATTACTAGAAGTACCTTCGAGCTCTTGCCACTTGGCAACCTTCTAGCACCCTTCTAGTGTTCAATTTGGCAATTTATTTCTTCGATTACTTCCTCTTCTGCTAAATACCAATAAATAAATTGTTTTTTATTTCACAATAAATTTTTATTACTCTTCTTGAGGTTGTTTCTTCGCTATCCTTTTGTTCATGAACTGTTATATGTACGTTGCTTTTTTGCCCTTAAATGTACACACACATTCACATATATTGTATATTGTAATATGTATGAATTTTCTTATGAGATTTCTTGCCCGTAGCTATATTACCTCTTAGGCAATGCCCAATGGTTAAAAGGTGGCAATTTAATGGCGTTTATAAAAGGTCAATTTCGCTTCCGGCTTACATCGACGATACGAGCGCCACGGCCTGCTGCCATAATACACCTTTACTGGTTTACACACATACAGACATAAATGCTTAGGTGTATACAATGAATTCTCCCACATACTCTATTTCATTTGGTCATTCACAAAGGAGCACTTAATAAATTACAACACTGGCTTTTGGCTTTTGGCTGCTCTAGTGAGCCACGAGCAGCTCGCCTTTCTACCTGACCAAGTGCTGAGTGTGAACTTTGATTTGTTATGTTACATTTCAATGAGTCTGTAATGGCGGCAAAGAGTCGAGTTAGTGGCTGAACAGCCTTTGATTGCTAACAAGTAGCGGCTGATTAAAGAGTAAACTTCTCTCCAAGCGCCTAGCATTACTTTTTCCTCTCTCCACCGAACCAGTAGTTCTCATGCTACGCCTACCTGAAGTTCTACGCCACACTTGCTTTGCACTCTAGCGTGCGTCCTCACTACTTAATGAACATGAAATGACCTGTTCAGCAATTTATTAGCCAATTCAGCGTTTTTGGCTAATTTTCCTCTTCTTGGCGTAATTTTATCTGCCGACATTTATTGTATTTGCTTTGTTTTTATATGTAATGAATTGTATATTGCCTACCTTTAGGCGCGCTAACTATTTTACGCAATTTTAGGTGTACTACACTTCGGCATTTAAGGCTTGTGCCTCGCTGTAGTCACGTCAGCATTCTCAAGTTCATTTACCTAAACATGTGAGCGGCTATATTAGTAATTCGTCACCAATACAAACTTATATATATTTTTTTCTTTGCCACGTGCATTGCATGGCACTACTTTTGTGTAATTTCATGCCGTGGATAGTAAATTTCCTACTTCCTTTGCAATCAAGTGCGACAAAGAGCGCTCTCATAAAATACCCAATTGATATTCTCAGTATGTTTGGTTGACCATTACCACACTAAATGCTGCTGCCATGATATTTGCTAGTTGGATTTTGTGATTTTTATTTTATGACATACTTTATTGCCGTATAAAGTTCAAAGTATCTGCGATAAATTCCATTTATTTAGACCTTTCGGTCATCCGAATATTTAAGAGGTTAGAAATGCCTAAGTGTAAGGAAAAAAATTTATTGGGCTCAAGTAGCTCCAATGTAAGCACAGGAATCTGTTATAGAATGACTACGGAGAATAGCACTAACGAAATTGTATTGGCTGCAGATTCTACAAAATTAGCACACGATCTTCTTACCCTAAAATTTAGGGAAACTTCTTATAGTTCTGGAAATTAAATACGCATAAAACTACGGGGAATTTAAGATTGTACTTGAAATAAAAAATCTTCAACTCCAAGTACTTTTTTTCGAATTTCATTTCCATTAGTACTTTTTGCAATCGAGAGAGTTTGGCATGCTGAACTGCTATTCGGATGGCCAAGGTTCGAGTTCAAATTCGACTAACATCTAAAATTAATTGCAAAGATAAGGCTTCTATTTAGATTTAAGCGTGATTCTTATCGAAAATTGCTCGTTTGGGTGGATAAACCTAATACTCAATCAAGTTTTTATTTCTAAATAGTTCAGAATACTTTTCGTAGCATCCGTTTAATTCAAAATTAATACCTATATGACTTGATTAAAGAGCTGTCCATAAGCAAATGACGCGCTACGTTAAGACTTCGTGATATGATATAACAATTTTTGTTTTTTTTTTTGTATGTTAATTTAATTTTTGATTTTTTTATTTTTTGTTTTTTTTTTTTTTTTTGTTATTAATTTTAATTTGGTTGAAGAGAATAAAATTTTATTTTTAATGCATTTGGCTTGAATTCCGTATTTTTTTTTTAATTTTTGGTTAACTAGAAATTCGACATGCTTAAATGAACTAGTATTTAACTAGAATGTGGCTGATGTCAGACATTTGACAGTTCAAAAGACATCGGCATGCTGAAATATTAGCTTCCAACCTGAGAAATTGGTGGAATATAAACTAGTTAGTAAAAAAATACCAAGGTGTTGGATTTTAAACATCAACTTCAGTTTTTCCTAAAGGAATATAACACATTATCCAGGACATAATCTGATTTTAAAAACAGTCGAATTTAAAACGTTTTTTGGACAATATTTAAAGTAAATTAAAAAGGGGAAAAAATAAATTCACATTTTTTAGAGATAAACTTATAATTCCGTAGACCAATGCACTTATAATATTGCGAAAGATCTGTTTTAATTTAAATATTTCGACAACTTTATTACAATTTGGACCACTCGCGACCCGAACAAAGAGAGATAGACCCTTCAAAATTTTTCTTCGTCTGTGTCTCTGCTTATTAGTTTGTATGCAAACTAGTCCTTCAGTTTTTTTTTTTAGATATTTCAACAAACGTAACCTAAGGCCTCTTTAGTGTACCATAAATACAGTTTTGAAATTATGGGTCATACATTTTCAGGCGGCTATAATATGAATCTTCGCATAAACCGATTTGTGTAGTAATGAGGCTTTGGTCAGAACTACGTCAAAAAAGCATCAAAGTGCTAGAAATTTGGTATCTACATAAACATTCAACGAAATTAGATGACTTTATCTCCATATATATATATTTTAGTGATGAGACTTCGGTCAAAAATCAGTAAAAAAAGTATCTAAGAACGTGAAATTTGGTGTAAATATTGAGCCCGAAAATAATCGAAATTGGAAAACTTTATCATATAAACATCTCCAAACAGTTCGGAAGGCTCGGGTTCAAATCCTAGCGTCGTACTAACATCCAAAAAGGTAGAAGAAAATTAATTTAAATAAGAAATTAAGCTAAATTTTCTAATTGCGGTGGCCCCTCGGCAGGGAATATTCATATCTCCGAGTGTATTTCTGATAGGAAATAAAGGCTCTTCATATAAAACCATCAGCCGTTCGGAGTAAAAGACACCAAGATGCAATACCACAAGTTGGAGGAGGAGCTCGGCCGAAAAACGCTTCAGCGGTTACAAAGCGCCAATTATGTATGTATAAAAAATTAAATAACACGAAATCCCGTCAGTTTGATATTTATTTTGTAACAATTAAATAAATTATATTTGTTTCTCTATTTTAAACTATAAGAATTATAAATTTTACTCTCTAAATCGGTAGAGCTGTTCAAGAAGAATTTCGTCATAAGTATGCGTACGCAATATTTAAGATTCCACGCCTCTTTTTCAAATTCGGAATAATATAATATAAACCATTTGCAAGATAGTGAGAAAATATTGTATAAATTTGGTTGATTCTGTTGTAGCTGTTATCAGTTATATGCTTAAAGGGAGGTACCACGCCATTTTTCAAAAATCGGGTAAGCTTCCTATAAATCTTCTATATGACAACCCAAGTATGTTGTTTAAATTTAGTCGAATTCGCTGGAGGCGCTCTCAAGCTATTAGGTTATACCAAAAACATATTTTTATATATGTAAGATAGTATGTTTGTACATAGATCTTTCTTCAAATGTCGTTGACTAAGGTTGTATGCCCAAGAATTTTAAATATTATATGTATGTATGTCAAAAATTTAGTTTCTTTTAGAACACTAAGGCTGCTTAAATCTAAACATACGCGTATAATTTAATTCAGTTTCTATACAAAACCGCAAACCCACTTAAATATATTTTCACCTTCACCTTATTTATTTTTATTATTGTTTCTTTTCTTTTTTTGCTTTTAAAACGCTTTTATCACACATTGACACTATCAGCAAATTTACTTATGCAAAACACTTTCACGATTTCGTTAAGAATTTTGGTGTGGAAGATATATTCGTAATGCTTCTGTGCATGTACCTACATATACATGTGTGTATATGTAACTTACAGCCACAAAAATATACACGTACATATATTTATACATTTGCGTGTGATTTAATAAGAGAGTGTGCTTAAGTTTATTTTTGTATGTGTGCTTGCACGGTATGAGCATTTGAATTTCGAAAGGCATTGATATAATATAAGGAAAAAATCCGTCAAGCAGAAAGACGTATCGAGTTAAGTGCAGTGACAGCATGAACCGCAAAACAAACTAGCAAATTTTCACGCTCACCCACCAATACCAAACAGGGAAGTAGCTATGTGTGTTGGTGATTTTAGTAGCTGTGGTGGCGGCTGACAGACATTTAATTGCATCCTTGAGTAGGCAAATACTAAAAAAGTACAGCCGCAAAGAAGTAACCGAAAACATACGTTATGTAACATCTTAACCTTCGCCAAAGCAACATGAGGTGTGTGTGTGTGTGTATTGTGTGTGTATGTGGGTATGAGCTAAAAGAGTTTCTGAGGCAGCGCGCGAAGGTGGCTGTTTAATACTTGAGTGACAGCTGGTTTTATGCGATAAAACTTGAATACAATAAAGGTGTATCATACATGCATACAAATATTTCTTCGAGTGTACATGTATTTTGTATATGTATTATTTATATATAGATGTATCGTGCAATGCAAATGAAAAATGTAAGAAAAATGTTACTCATACGCACTGTATGTACAATATTACTATCAGTGCGCTTTCAAGCAGTGCTGAGTGGGCTGAAATCCAAGCGAAAAAATACACCTACTCACATACACAAACACACAACAACGCGCCAAACTTTTCAATCTAAGCATAAGAGAGTTAGATCGAAAAATTCTCAATAGGCTTTACGCAAGAAATATGCTAAAAAGGCACTTAGCAGCGATTTAGGCGCACTAAATCAGTGTGCGCGCGTAATATATCCTCAGCTAGCGTATTTAACTAGCACATAGGTATGGATATGTAATGCCATATAATGTGAGCTAAAATATATAAAGTGATTGTGTGTGTGTGTGTTTTCACAGCTTGAATGTATTATTAAAAAATAATAGTCTGCAAAAGGCGTTAAAGCACACAATAGTTAAATGCAAGTTGTTGATATGTATACCATGCATCCGAGTTTACTGCTTCGTGCGTAATGTTGTTTTTGTTTCGCTTAAAAAAATTCATAAATGCGTTTTTGAATAATTTTGATTTTCGACAAAACAAAAAGCTACATGCATATGCTAGCGCTGACTTTTTTGCGGTTTTCACTTGACTTTATGCATCTTTCAACGGGTTTATATGTATGTATATACTCATATGCATGCATACATACATATTTGCAATGATTTATTCAGTGGAAAAGTGTAAAGTTTCATCATAAAAATAAAAATAAAAGTATATACATATATCTTCAGAAGCTTTTTTTTCCAAAATTTTATATCCTTCATAAACACAAACCAATTTTATTTTAAATATGCTGAGCTGAAATCACATAGATGGGCATATGTTTGTTGTTAACCGTTTGAGATGACTTTTGTTGACTTTTACCTATGATATATGCCCAGAATAAAAAAAAAATCGTGATTTAAGGCAGTAGTCTCCTTAAGGACGTAAAAAAAAATGTTTTTTTCAGCAAATTTTTTGTGACGGAAGGAAATTACTGCGGTGAATGAAATTCTCAGATAATAATGTAATATATTTAAACTTCAAAACACAATTTTTATATACAGTATTTAATTTAATTTTCTTATATATAAGTATTTATAAAGAAATTGTTATATAACTTGCCTTTCAACTGTGAATTTTACAATATAAAATTCCATTTTCGAAATTTAAAATTTGGGCGAAATACAAATTTTTCACAGCAACATTTGAACCTCAAAATGTGAAGGCTTTGCGAAATTTTTCATGACATATTTTTCTAATGAAGCTAGTTAAGACTATTTAGCTCGCTTGAGGACGCTTGGCACTTTTCTTATTCAACAGGGTCTAGCAAATAATATTTATAACAATGAAATCGTTAGTCTTCTGATTTTGCGAGTATAAATTTATTATTACTTAAATCTCGTGAAGGGCATGTAAAGACCCGAAATATAATATTCATCAATTTTCCACTCATAGACGGGTTAACAAAGACTGTTCGCCTCAAATGGTTGCAATAGTTGAATATCAAAGAAAAATAATAATAATAAAAAAATAAATATGCACCATGCTGCACAAAAAAAAAAAAAAAACGAACAAACAGAAACTAACAGTTATTACATATGCAATGCCTTTTTCGTGCACTTTTATATTTTTTCAACTACAAACATGTCAACATACATATTCAAGTGTTTTACTACGCTCAGCACTCACTTTGCCATTTCGACACATTCAGTCTATCTGCTATTTTTTCAACATAAGCATAACAATGCTTTGTAGATATGTATGTAAATATAGACATAAATATGCAAGTAAATTTTTTCGCCATTATTAAAGCCGCATATAACTATTAACGAAATCGGATGAGTGGCGGGTTTGACTCTGGCATGCGCCATTTTGCTGCAACATCTCACTGATTTTTGTTCAAATTAAAAATGATGAGTTTTTGTTCGTTACCTTTGTTTTATGCTCTGGTAGAGTTACAGTGTTTTTCTTCCCTTAATATAATATATTAATTCTTTTTCGATTTTGCAGTGCACGCAATTTTTCCAGTAAAAAGAAAAATTAAATAAATGCAAATTAAAAACTGTCCTCAGTTTTTTGGCGATTTGATTGCATAAATATTATTTAAAATTCACATTTCATATGTAAAAATTGCAATTTAACCATTTAAATGCTTTTAAGGTCTTTTAACTAAGAATATTTTATTTGTTTAAAAAATTAATAGAAATTTTTCAAATTAAATTGTTATGGCATAAAAGCTATTTAATTCATTCAGAGAAAATATATTACGAACTTTTATGAACATTATGTTGTGGGCTATCGGTAAGGATACTGGTGTTTAAGGTGTTTTAATTAATGATAATTCTATTCACAATATTTCTAAGCTAAATAAATTTGTTATAATTAATTCGTAATGGCTTGTAAGCCATAAAATTTATATGGAAAAAATGTCATGCAATTTTATGAACAACATTCTAAAGTAGCATACCCTTCAGTAGCATTTGGACTAGATGCAGGAACTGTTGCTCACAGCGGCGTTAATATTTTAAGGACGAAAAAGTGAAGCAAATTAAATATTTGGCTACTAATTAATTTTTGATTACAGAAAATTCATTAATTTTCATTAAAGCGGCACTTAATTCCTTAATGTTCTATTTAATCCTATAAAAGTATTAATAAAATACTCAATCGAGCCGTAAGCCCTGGCAGCTAGTGCTTCTTTCTCTGTAAAATGATAATTGTATTATTATTTTTCATTTATAATAAATAAATAAATAAATAAATAAATAAAAAATACTCAATCACTTGTTGTTAATTATCAGTTAAAAATGTTTAACTGAACTTTCTCTATGTATTTAAAACAATGAATTTTTTTGTGAAAATATTTCTGTAAAGGGATTTCGAAGCTCTTATATGGGGTTAAATATGTTTCCCTTTCAAATGTAAATAAAACGCATTTGAAATAGTTTTGTTATGAAATTCCCTTTTTGTTATAAAGCCTTGGCATAATACACATATCATTTAAAGGACAGCGATCTCGCGAATATTTGCAAACTTTGTTCCATTTGAGGTATTTAACGACCGCTTTTTGGTACATATTGGGCAGTACCTCAACCACAACTTGCCGAATTCTGGTTTAAAGCGCTTCAAAGTTAAAGTAACGGTGTCAATTCGGTTAATAGACATCGCTTAGACGAGAGATTACCCGGCCGAGAAATTTCTATCACGATAAATCCATATTCGCTTGTGTTGTGTAGCTTGTAGCACCTTCCTGTTGAAATTACATATTATCCTAGTCGTGTTCTTTACTTGTAGGTCAAAAACAGTCGATTATCATACGATCATAACGTTCCATTTTGACAATGAAAGTCACGCCGTTGTCGTTTTCAAAGTATGACACCTCCAGGCCAAAGAAAGATTCTCGAAGCCCCAAAGGTTACAATTTTACTTATTATGTATTTACCGGGTGTGAAATTTGTCTCGTCGCTAAAGAAAATGCTCTTCAAAAAATTGCTCTCCTCTGCTTGTTGTTCAAGCATCCAACCGACGAACGTACAGCCGTTCGTAAGTAGCTCAGAATAAACTTTTTTGGTCTATTCAACTGTGGGGAAACATTAAGTTGGACCCCATAAATTGGACGAGGGGCTCTGTTAAAAAAAATTCTAAATTGAGATGATTAATTGCATTTTCGTTAAAAAACATAGGAACTAAATTCCTTGCGATAATCATTAAGGTGTGCGTCTTGGTTAATATACAGCCTAAATGTAGGCAACAGCTATGCGGTATTCAATTATATATTATAGCTATGCCAAACATACATATATAATACATACCTACGTATTGCATGACAATTTTATTTAAATCGAGTAAAATCATTTTAATTAAAATTTCCAAGAAATACACACAAATAATAGTTTTCTCAACGGCAGAAAACAATTACGTATTTTCGCTAAGTCAATGAAAGAATATGTTCCAATAACTAAATACTAATTGTGTAGACATGCGGAGGCATACGAATACATATTTTCTTTGAACTCTTAAATTAATTTCAATTTTACATTTCTACACACATAAGAGTACTTCAAGTAACGCCACACTATATCTATATCCATTACTAAACCCACTTATCAGTAGCACTCGAGGGAAGAAAGTGAAGTGTGATGTAGATACTTCTCCTACACACATACTTATAATTATCAATTTTTCTCCTTTTCAATTCTCAACTGGCTTCCTACTAATCCCAGTGTAAACAGGCGTTTAATTTGTAATAACATTTACCGTTACACTTAACAATAATTCAGGAATTTTACTTTTAATTTACACAACATCTCTTCGGTGTCCTGGAACTACTATACATAACGGTAAGGAACAGTAAAAGCACTATTTCTCAAGGCATACTTATGGTACATACACTTGGGTTCAGCTATGTGCAGACATGTACTCGTATATACATACATAGGTATATATATATATGCATATATATACGTGTATATAGCTGGTTTTATAGGTAAGTGCAAAATCTTCTGAATCTCTTTTCATTTTCTTTTAATTAATTAATTTGTCTTGTACATTTTCGTGGCATCACACTCGTTGCTGTTGCTGTTTTTATCATTATTGTTTTTGGGGGCGTAAAAACTCAGCCAAGAGTATAAGATAAGTGCGCATAAGTATACTGATATACTTAATTTCTGAGAAGTGAGTCAAGGTAAAAAATATATTTCTCAAGTTTTGGTTTGCTATTTTTTGCTGGAAAAAAGTAAAAAAGAAAAAAAAATTCTGCGCTCGAGAATATATCAAAGAAGATACTACAACTACTAACCAAGTATGGCTGGCAGGCATACGAGTTACCACCTGTCACTCATTAGTTTATATAAATGTACTCGTACATATGGAATTTCGTAAAGCAGTGAGTGAGATGAAAGATGCTTGCGTGTAGCTGTGAATGTGTGTGTGTGTAAGTATGTGGTATATGGCATGTGCAAATGCGCTAATTGAGACTACTGAAATAATTCTGTAATCTTATTACAAGTGTTGGATGCAATGAGTATGTGGAGGTTAAGAGTTGTAAAATATTCAAGTATATATGTACGTATACACGTGTGCGTGTATATTATAAATTTTATATCTAGATGGCAACTTAGATACTTTATAATGTGTACAAGTGTGTTGGCCTATAACACTCCCCACTCATATGATAGTTACAGTGCTTTCGTTAGTTTCTTCTAATGACATCAAAATGCTTTTAATTTATCACGAGAAATGCTGAAGACTCGAAGGCAAATTTGAGAAATTTTTTTTTGGCTTGCATAATGAAGTAATTAATCAGAAATTTTCCTGGCAATATTTCTCTTTTTTTTTTGGCTTAGGAAAAACTTTGCTTGGCGAAGGCTCAGGAAAAAATGGTTCGAAAAATTGCTAAGATTCAATATTAAAAATAAAATTTTAAATTGAAAATAAATAAATAAACTACCAATGGTTTTTAGTTAACTGTGTTTTCTTTACGCAGTCATTGCATAATTTTAGGCCTTGTCTTTCAATTCAATTTAAATGCTTGACGCTTTTGTGTTACACTTTGCTTTGTTTGAGTTGATTGAGTTTATTGTTTCAGATAACAATAATAAAATAAATAAAAATAAAAATAAAAAAATTAACTTCGTATGAGCTAAACTGTGCTTACTTTTCTTTCTTTTGCATATCATTGCATAATTTTAGGCTTTTACTAGTCAATTCGCTCTCTTTGTACGGAACTTCTCAAAGGGATTGTATACTCTATTTATTATTTAACGCAATTATTTTTGTTACGGCTCTGCGAAGCCGATTTGAAAAGGAAATAAAGAACAGTGATTGAAATAAAGCTAATGGTTCTACCATTTTCCAGTTCAAACGTTGCTATTTTGGTTTACAGCTAGTACTGACTTTCCTGCAACTACAGATTAACTTGGAATTTGAAGATATTTTTAGATTAGGTCGGGTTTTAGGTAGTTTACCAGGTGTGTTAGTTGAAATTTGCCGGTTTTTTCGATAAAGAAAACACTTAATTTTCCGAGGAACCACAAAATTTTTTTATTCAAAGTATTGACCATTATGGATACCATTCCAAAAAAACTTTTTTCTCTTTCGAGGCAAACCATTCGACGAGCCATTTTTCGACTTCTTCAAAATTAGCGAAGCACTGCTCTGCAAGGGAGTGTCCCATCGATGCGAAAAGGTGATAGTCGGACGGGACGAGGTCTGGAGAGTACGGCGGGTGCGATAATATTTCCCAATCAAGTGTTTTTAATGTGTGTTTCACCAGTTTAGCGGTATGAGACGGCGCGTTGTCATATTGCAAGAAAACTTTGCCATGTCTTCGGGCCCATTCCGACCGTTTTTCGATCAACGCATGATTCAAATTGATCATTTGTTGTCGGTAGCAATCCGTGTTCACCGTTTCACCAGGTTTTAACAACTCGTAGTACACCACACCACACTGGTTCCACCAAACACAGAGCATTGTCTTACGGCCAAAGCGATTTGGCCTTGCAGTCGATGGACCAGCTTCACCAGGGAAAAGCCATTATTTTTTCGCTTCGGGTTCTCAAAATAAATCCATTTTTCGTCCCCCGTGACAATTCGATGCAGAAAAGATTTCCTTTCGAATCGTTAAAGCAGCATTTCACAAACGGTTTTTCGATTTTCCATTTGTCTATCGTTCAGCTGGTGTGGCACCCATTTTCCATACTTCTGGATCTTTCCCATGGCTTTTAAACGTTGGCAAATTGCTCCTCGAATCAGATGTAGTGTTTCTGCCAATTTTTGTTGCGATTGGGTTGGATTAACATCCAATAACGCCTGCAATTTCTCGTCTTCGAACTTTTTCGCTGCACCAGGATATTCATGGTCTGTCAAATCGAAATCTCCACTTTTAAGTTGACGAAACCATGTTTCACATGTTCTAATCACTGGAGCATGTTCACCATAAGTTTCTACCAGCAACCGGTGAGCTTCAGCTGCTTTTTTCTTTTGATGAAATAAGAAAAGCAACAAATGCCGCAAATGCGATTTACTTGGAACGAAACTCGACATATTCACTGAGGTAAACAAATATGACGCTATTATTTTGGCGGAACTTGCGGACTTGCGTATTTTTGTAGGTTAATGTCAATAGAAAAAAATTACATACATGCCAAATCATAGAAATTTATACATATTGCTAGCGACATCTACTAGTAAAACCGGCACACTTCAACAAACACACCTGGTACCTTGTGCTCTTTTAGATAATATTACGACTTGTACATTGCCATGCCATTTTAAATGTTTCTGAATAGCCAAGTGGGGCTTACAATTCGATAAAACATTTATTGGCTTGAATCTTAATCTCGGAAAAATAGATTTTCATGTGAGGTCTCTGTTCAAGAGAAGACCACATGTGGCTTGAGTTATACCTACCCCTTTCGAGGTGTTGCTGTTCCGTATTTCGGTAGATTCATAAGTAAGAAAGGGATTTTCGATCCCGAACTTGATGGATGATTTGAAGCATTGTTGTTGGTTACTGTAGAATTATATATATTATTCAATTAAACATGTTAGAGGAGGAAAGCTCCTACTGCCAGCTCTATTGCCATCTTTTCAGGAATTCGCTCAAGGACCCTTAAATTCATCCTTTAAATTAAATCGCAGTGTCACCAACTGTTTTTAATATTCCCACTCCAAAAAGGGTATTCTTTACACCCTTTATATACATACATATATGTCTAGTATTATGCTTCACAACAATGAGAAGAGTTGTGACACATGTGTTCATAATTTTTTTCTCACACCTTATATGAATACATTGACATTTGCCAAAGGCAACGCAAAATAAAGAGAGAGACAAAAAAAATCATGTAAAAGAAATAACAAAGTAATTCTATATACAAAAGTAAATTCCTTGCGGCTGACAGACATTGAATGTTCCTCAAATTATTTCATTCATTTTTTGTTTTTTTGTTTTTGCAAATGACTTAAAACAACAACAAGAACAACACTTTCATACATTTAAATAAATTCGAGACGCTTGTAATTGCCCTTAAGGTGCCCAAAAAAAAAAAACATACATATAGCATTTGAAATTTTCGCGCATCTTTTTTATGCATGTGTGTGTGTGTGGCTTATGTACGTTAGCTGTACTATGCTACAATAATCTGTGTTCACATCTTAAAAATGCTACTTAAATGCGACAAATGTTTCGTTTATGTGCGCTTTAAATACTCACACGCACACACACACACACACATGCATACAACCAGAGACACCACGTTTGTTGGCAAAAAGATTTACTTGAAAGTACATCTTTAGCAGTCTCCACCTCGCTTGCCTACTATTCAAAACAAAACACAAAAAAAGCAAAACCATTCTTTTACAAAAACGAGCTCATTTACACAACAAGGGGGAGCTCACACTCCTTTGAAGCTCCTGTTTTCACTTTAAATGCACACTGCTGATTTCCCTACGGCAACGTCGGCTGACTGCTTGACTACCTGGCT
Organism: Ceratitis rosa; assembly: GCA_037013455.1. Lineage (NCBI taxonomy): Eukaryota > Metazoa > Arthropoda > Insecta > Diptera > Tephritidae > Ceratitis > Ceratitis rosa. Next base: position 8,473,314 of record JAWMAG010000006.1, read on the forward strand.
GGCTGGTGAGCTATGTGTAAGTGTGTGGCAAATTAGGGAAAAGTCGCAACACGTGACTTCGTGTCTTTTTCCATGCAACAAGAAAACTCGGCGAAAAATCGTGTTGCAGGAATATGCCAGCAACGATACTTACAGCGGCGGTGGTAAAATGTTTTCCTTCACACAGCCAACAGGCCGCCGCTGTATACCATATACCATGTAAGAAGAAAAAATAATATAAATATAAATATAAATATAAATATAAATATAAATATAAATATAAATATAAATGTAAATATAAATATAAATATAAATATAAATATAAATATAAATATAAATATAAATGTAAATATAAATATAAATATAAATATAAATATAAATATAAATATAAATATAAATATAAATATAAATATAAATATAAATATAAATATAAATATAAATATAAATATAAATATAAATATAAATATAAATATAAATATAAATATAAATATAAATATAAATATAAATATAAATATAAATATAAATATAAATATAAATATAAATATAAATATAAATATAAATATAAATATAAATATAAATATAAATATAAATATAAATATAAATATAAATATAAATATAAATATAAATATAAATATAAATATAAATATAAATATAAATATAAATATAAATATAAATATAAATATAAATATAAATATAAATATAAATATAAATATAAATATAAATATAAATATAAATATAAATATAAATATAAATATAAATATAAATATAAATAAAAATATAAATATAAATATAAATATAAATATAAATATAAATATAAATGTAAATATAAATATAAATATAAATATAAATATAAATATAAATATAAATATAAATATAAATATAAATATAAATATAAATATAAATATAAATATAAATATAAATATAAATATAAATATAAATATAAATATAAATATAAATATAAATATAAATATAAATATAAATATAAATATAAATATAAATATAAATATAAATATAAATATAAATATAAATATAAATATAAATATAAATATAAATATAAATATAAATATAAATATAAATATAAATATAAATATAAATATAAATATAAATATAAATATAAATATAAATATAAATATAAATATAAATATAAATATAAATATAAATATAAATATAAATATAAATATAAATATAAATATAAATATAAATATAAATATAAATATAAATATAAATATAAATATAAATATAAATATAAATATAAATATAAATATAAATATAAATATAAATATAAATATAAATATAAATATAAATATAAATATAAATATAAATATAAATATAAATATAAATATAAATATAAATATAAATATAAATATAAATATAAATATAAATATAAATATAAATATAAATATAAATATAAATATAAATATAAATATAAATATAAATATAAATATAAATATAAATATAAATATAAATATAAATATAAATATAAATATAAATATAAATATAAATATAAATATAAATATAAATATAAATATAAATATAAATATAAATATAAATATAAATATAAATATAAATATAAATATAAATATAAATATAAATATAAATATAAATATAAATATAAATATAAATATAAATATAAATATAAATATAAATATAAATATAAATATAAATATAAATATAAATATAAATATAAATATAAATATAAATATAAATATAAATATAAATATAAATATAAATATAAATATAAATATAAATATAAATATAAATATAAATATAAATATAAATATAAATATAAATATAAATATAAATATAAATATAAATATAAATATAAATATAAATATAAATATAAATATAAATATAAATATAAATATAAATATAAATATAAATATAAATATAAATATAAATATAAATATAAATATAAATATAAATATAAATATAAATATAAATATAAATATAAATATAAATATAAATATAAATATAAATATAAATATAAATATAAATATAAATATAAATATAAATATAAATATAAATATAAATATAAATATAAATATAAATATAAATATAAATATAAATATAAATATAAATATAAATATAAATATAAATATAAATATAAATATAAATATAAATATAAATATAAATATAAATATAAATATAAATATAAATATAAATATAAATATAAATATAAATATAAATATAAATATAAATATAAATATAAATATAAATATAAATATAAATATAAATATAAATATAAATATAAATATAAATATAAATATAAATATAAATATAAATATAAATATAAATATAAATATAAATATAAATATAAATATAAATATAAATATAAATATAAATATAAATATAAATATAAATATAAATATAAATATAAATATAAATATAAACATAAATATAAATATAAATATAAATATAAATATAAATATAAATATAAATAAATTTAATATAAAAATTATTATTAAAAAACATAATAAATAAATGTCCAATTATATTAGTGGACATTTTAAGAAGTATTTTGTATATATTTTTTGGTAATTAATTATTTATAAAAAATGTAATAAAACAAAAAGTAAACAAAGAAAAAATTCTTATGGAACGATTTGCTGATTCTAATTCAAGTGATTGTGGAGAGCTTTCAGACACTCTAGCAATAAAAAAAAAAACTGCGTGAAACCATTGCGAAAAAGTTCTTACCTTTACCATAGGTCTCCTGCTTGCAATACGAACTAGGGTGGACTCATGAGAAGTGTATGCCAAACCGAAGTGCTATTTTTCTTTGCATTTCTTGTGATAAATTACATTTTTTTGAAATGTTGTAATTTAGGAAATCTTTAACTTTTTGAATGAAGTATTTTTTTTTATAAAAAAATATATTGAAGATGGCTTTTGAAAGGGTCCGAGCCTATAAATATTATTTTTGCCAGTTTTTGAAATAAAATAATACCTTTTAATCTTGCAAACATTTTGTATTATTTTAATTTGCAGATATTGTGTTACAGTTTATCACATTAACCGACATGGTATACCACATTACCAACCATTTTTCTCGATAGCCAATTTCTGGCTTTCGAGACATTTTTTTCAGCTGCAAGCCTACTGTCTTTTGCTTCAATTATTTGTCATATTTGTAAGATCTGAAAACTCAGTTTTCATAAATGTTGCTTAAAAACTCTGGATTTTACAAAGAAAAAAAATGGGTGTTCCACATTACCCGCACTTACTCTACGAGTTTATTTATAATACTAATTTTTATAAGAAATGTACAGAAAACTTTACAATTTATTTTTATAAACCTTTATTAAAGATTAATTTACTTACTACTGAAAGCCGCATAAAAATCCGGTATGCAGTTTTTGAATATATCACGAACAAACCGACAGACAAACGCGAGGGAGGACTTTGTTTTGCAAAGACGGCTGAAATTCTTGATCACAATCCGACGACTCTTATTTATAGTTCGAAAACGATATTTTCTCCGATAATTTGTCATGCCGAAGGATTAATATGTTGGTAGTGAAGACTGTACTGATCGGTGTATTACAACATATAGTTGTGTTGTCATCCAAGGTTGATTGATGTAAGCGTTTTTTCAAAAAAAAAAAAAAATTAAATAAAATAAAATAAAATAAAAAGAATAAAATGAAAAAAAATTAAATATTGGAATATACGCGAAAAGTAGTAGAGCTTAAAAATATTTAAGTTGTTCATGTAATTAATTCCGTATAGGGTATAAAGCACTGAGATTTGATTTCTTTCCTGTTTTTTTGTTTCTTTTTTTTTTCTTTTTTTTTCAAAAAATATAAATTTTTGAGTATAATGAAGAAAATACGCAGATGAGCGCATTTGGCATATCATCGTGTAAATGTCGGCGCACATGCACACTTGCAAAAATAGAAAGAAAGGAGGAAAAAAACAAAAAACAAAAAAACACGAAAACAGCAAAACAACAAACTTTTTTAACAACAGCCCTCCGTTGAGCGGGTAGAAAGTTAACTAAACTCTTGTCCCCTCGCATTTAGCCAGAATTTATATATGTAGGTATGTTTGTATTCTACTACTTAATGTATAGGTATGTTTATGAATTTCTGTGTATGTTTGTAGCCGGAATGGCAAAGTTTTACGTGTCAGCGCCAACGCTGCCACCTCATTTTAACACACAAAAGTGGCGCATTTAGTGTTGTGCCTGCAACTGATAACGCGACTTGGGCATATGAGTTTGGAGAACGCGTCGAGCGGTAAAAGACGCTTGAACAATATAACAGAAAACACCACAAAGCCGTTAGAACGACGACAGTAATGGAGAGTCGCAGGCAGACAGACAGACAGACAGGCAGATAAACAGAGAGACAAAAGTACACAACATATTTAGTTGGAATCAAAAGTTAAATCCTCAGCAATATTCCAAAGTAATCTCTGCCACTTGAAGACTTTGACTTTAGCGCTTGCACAAAAACACACAGTTGCTAGTCTAGTGAGCATAGCTAAGAACGCTGTAACATTTCCAGGTATTTGAACTGTATATTTTATGTACAAACTCTTCCGAATGTTGAAAAAGGACACAGCTCAGCGGGATTTGACGCAGCCAAGCAAAGGTTTGAGCGCAATTACATGTAAGGAAGTGTGAAAAGAGCGAAGGGAAAGTTGAGCAAGGAGCTGGCGTGAAAAATTGCAACAAATGATTTGGCAAATTATAATGCAACAAATCTAAGCCGCAAGTACCCACATATACAAATACACATTTAACTAGCTTAGCCTTACGCAGTTGGCTGAAGAAAAGTTACTTGAAAACTGTGGCAACAACAGCCGGCATCAGGAGGCAACAGGCGGCAGCAATATTAGCGGAATGAGCTCATTCGCGTGGCAGATTAAGTTCGAATATTTTATTGAAACTTTATTATTTGGTTTCAAAGACAAGCTCCTTGCTTGCACTTACATGTATTTATTTTGTTTGTCCATTGAATAAAAAATTTGCCTGAATGTAGGCAACATTTTTTTTATTTGTTTTTTATTAAATAAAAATAATGCCTACATTTAGGATTGTATGAAATGTAGCATAGGCAGGATAGTGATATAACAGACTGTGTAAATAATTAGTCGCAGGGAATGTCAACTCCTCCGATTATGTTTCTGACATAAAATAAAATTTTCCATTTTTGGTGTGCTTCTTAATGTTTTTTCCAACATTATTTAGTTTATTTTATTTGTGGAGGTTAGATTAGACCCGGTTTCTTTTTCCGAAAGTAGTTTATCTCAAGTTAAATCTTTTCTCTTTCTGAATATCTAATTTTGAGAACATAACTATTTAAAAAGTTACATTTGACAAAGTTTCTTGAGCTTCATTTTAATTTATACCAGTTTCATGATTTATGAAAGATGCAAAAACAAGTTTTCTTGGAAGCCAAACTCTATTGGTCTTCCATTTTGTGTATAAACCTAGGTGGCATAATATAAGCAGTTGAAAATATAGGCCTGGGTTTGGAAAAAAAAATTCTCTTTGAAATAGTAAATTTCATCCTAAATGTAGGCAACATTAATACTTACCAAATGTACCATACATTTTTGAGAAATTAATTCATTAAGAACGTAGCATACATTTGAGCGCAATGCGTAAATCTAAAAAGTTTAAAGGAAGAAAAACAAAAAATTCAAAATAATTACACCGAAATATTTGAATTTAATTTGTCTGAGATTCTACATATGTAGATATATAGTATATTCATACATACAGTGCAGCTTCAGTTTTTTTTTTTTTTTTTTTTTTTTTTGTTGAATTGAAGCATTTACTTCTTTTCTCTTGCTACTGCTTCGTATCAATTATGTATTGTGGCACAAAAATTTGAAAAAAAAAATTTAAATGAAATGTTAACTAACAAAACAACCAAAAATGTAAAATGGGCACACCAGAAACTTTAAAAAAGTAGTTCTTGGCTAAATGAAAAAAAAAAATTAACAAAAAATTCTGTAAGCGCTTCATTTAATATGTCCGTGTATTTAGTAATGACTTGCAGCTTGTGAATGTCAAAAATGTGACAATATCGCCCATCCTAAATGTAGGCAACGTTTTGGTAAATAATTTAAAAACAAACCATCTCAGAAGTGCGAGTTCACTGTCCCTTTTTAACTGGTGTTTACTTGGTTCAATTGCTTCTTTTCTCGCGTTATCTTTTCTCCACTTTTTATTTGCTGCTTTTCTTTTTTTCTATTTTACTAAGTATACACGTACAGTGGGCTTAAGAGTGTTTACTAAATATTCAGTTTTATTTTGTCTTCAACGTTAAACTCATGCTAAGCTAAAAATTTATTGATGCTAAAATTCAAAATTCTTTTATAAACATGTGCATAAAATTAACGGATTTGCGTAAAATTACAGTCAAAGAAGTTTGCTTATATTAGTACTAATTAAAGCAGTGCATGAATAGCTAAATTTGCCTTAATAAAGTAACAAAGTTCTATGTTCCAACTAATTTTTATTGCAGCCTTGTGATTTAGATTTACACACACTCACGCACTCACGCACACACGCACATACAAATATCTCCTATTGAAAATAATCTCTCATTGAAACGATAAGGGCAAAACACAAAGTAGTAGTTATGACCGATATTGCCGCTTTTGTTTTCATAGCATAATCAACCGTTAGCTGATATTCTCTTATACTAACACTTTCCATCCACTCTCCGCTCGGCTATATATTCATATAAACAAATATATTTGATTTTCGCTCTGTATGTATAATACATATATTGAGCCTTTCTTGCCGTTGTTGCAAGTCACTTTAGCAGTTTACTGCAGTTGCTCGCTTAAATGAAATTACATCCTTGCAACCGAATAAATACAACTTTATTACTCGAAATTGTACTTTCGCACGTTGGCTGCTGTTGGCGGCTGTGAGTGAGAGAGCGAAGAACTAGACAAGCGATAAGAGACGCAACTTGTTTCCATTGGAACGACCCATTTCCACTTGGCCATTAAAATGTTGAAAGTTTTCTTGCCAGTTGGTGTTGCCGCGATTTCTTCTTTCATTTCAACTTCGCTCACCTTTTTCTTAATTGAAAGCTGCAAATATTCGTAAGTAATCGACCCAGACAGGTAAAAAAAAAAAAAACAAGTAAATTCCACTTTAATGCAGGTTGGTCTTTCCTGCATGGCGTGCGCTTGGTTGGTTTGGTATGAAACGAGCGACGTTGAATTGGGTCGTGTATTCGTTCGCCTTTCGCATACATGCCATAATTGCAATGTACGACGCAAACGTGCGTAAACGTGCAGAAACTTTACGTCAATTAAGCTCATCTGCAATTGTTGTTGCCAGCAACTTGGGCTACTACTTGCATTGCAAGGTGGCGAGAAGACACCGTTTCGTGTATAGGGCGCACAGTGTGCCGTTGTTGGAGCACAGAAGAGAATTTTTAAAATAAAGAAGAAGAAAAGAAAAACTTACTGTATCTGGGAGAGCAAACTCAACGCAATAGAATTTTTGCAGAAAAACTAAAGTTAATGAAAAACTTGCTCGGGAAGCTTGGTCTTTCATTACAGAAAATCCTCAATTTTCGAACATGTTTTCCTAAAACTTTGTATTGCATTTGTGGCCTCGAAGTCTCTGTGAATGAAACCAGTGACAGCGAATAAGGTATGCTGCATTTTAAAAGCTCCTAGGCTTTCTTCTAATGAATGCTGTCGTTGCACCCGCCGTTGTTACCCAATCATCAGCTTGAGTTTTGCAACTACGCTTTGGTAATTCCAAATAGAGGACAGCAGGATCCTACAAAACATTTCAGACCGAAGCTTTCTGTTACAACTACAACAAAATAAGAATTTCTTTTACTGTCTCGTTTCAATTATATTGAAAACTAGATTTGAGGTTTCCACTCCCTGTACCGCTTTAGAGTTAGTTCGTCACAGTCAAGTTTGATTAAGAGAGCTCAGGTCCTCTGCCAATCTATTGATGGGCAATAACGGTCCAATTGTCGTAATTGGAGACACTGTTCGACGCAGATGCATGCCAGATGCAAGAAGAACTTGCAAAAGTATTAGGAGTCGATCAAGCAACCGTTTCCGGACGATTAAAATCATTAGAATTCATCCAGAAGCTTGGAAATTTGGCGCCTTATGAATTAAAGCCAAGAGACGTCGAACGTCGATTCTGCATGTCGGAAATGTTGCTTCAACGCCATCAAAAGAAGTCATTTTTGCATCGGATTATTACTGGCGATGAAAAATGGATTCATTATGATAACCCAAAGCGCAAGAAATCGTATGTGGAGCCCGGCCAACCATCGACATCCATGGCAAAGCCGAATATCTATGGTGCCAAGGTTATGCTATGTATTTGGTGTGGCCACAAGGGTGTGCTCTATTATGAGCTATTGAAATCGGGTCACACGATCAATGGGGACCTCTACCGAAAACAATTGATTCGTTTGAAAAAGCCATCGCGGAAAACGACCAGAATATGCGAACAGACACGAATCAATAATTTTTCATCATGACAACGCTTGGCCACATGTTGCAAGGCCAGTTAAAAACTATTTGGAAAACTGTGGGTGGGAAGTTCTACCTCACCCGCCTTATAGCCCAGACATAGCACCTTCCGATTACCACTTGTTCAGATCAATGTAGAATGCCCTCACCGGAGTACGCTTCACTTCAGAACAGGGCATCAGAAATTGGCTCGATTCTTTCTTGACCTCCAAGCCGGAGAAGTTCTTTTGGGATAAAATAAAAATTTTTTCATAAAAATCGGTCGCTTAGGAAAACATGAAGACCCGCAGACGTTTAGTGTTGAACCATTATACTCACATGGTGACCTCCGTAGAAAGACACCCGTCGATATAGTAACAATTTCGTGAGGTTATTCCACAAAACTCATCCTCAGCAACTTGCGCGCCGGCCCCTCTCCTTCCAGCAACATCACGAAGTATGTATGCGTGCAAAGTTTAAAACTTTCTTGTGCTCCTCTTCTTTTAGCATCGCTTGGTAAAAGCTAAAAGTACTACTGCTTGTTGTTGTTTTTTTTTTTTTGTTATTTTCTGTCTCTGTTGTAGTGTCGAGGTCCTAAAGCATATTCTCATTACGCAATAGTAAAACTTTTAATGTTACTCATTCAATTCATGTCATTCCTTGTTGCAACAATTTTTGTTGCTACTTTTACTCCTGCCTGCTGCTGTGGATGTTCCTGCGCATGCATTTCGTGTGCATCTTTATCGTACTGTCTGTTTAATTGCTATTGCTACTATTATGGCTGGCGTTGTTGTGTGGTTGTTGTTGTTGTTGTTATTGTTGTTGCTGGCACACATTTCGTTGTAATTTATGAGATGTTTGCTTTGCAGAGTTTCGCCATTGCTGTTGCTGCTTCAACACTCACTTCCGCTCTCTGTGGGGTTTTTTCGAATTTGGGGATTTTCGATGGTGTCGTTGCAGTCCAGGTAAGGGAGAGCGGGCGGTGTGATGGCAAATTGTGAATTCCAACTAGAAAGGAAACGCAAGTAACTGTGAAAATACGAATGTGCGCTCGCCTTTATTGGTGATATAAATATTATTGTTGTTGATTATATTGGAGTTGTGCAACACAGCATACTTTAGGTATATATTTATGTACACATAACAGGAGCTTAAATTATTATAGGTATATTCGTAAAAATCTGCTTTGTGAGCTGTGCGGTTGTTTCTATATTTTTTATTTAATTTTGAATTTAATAAAAATTTAATTAAGCAAAAAAAAAAAGATGAAATTATTTTTTAAATTCAATATTGGCTAAATATTCATATTAACTTTTAAATAAATTCATTATAAATATTAATTTAATTATTTATTTTAAATAAATTTCCTACATATAAGGTCAAGTAAAAAGTTCATTCGGTTTTTATCTAAGAGATGGCGTTGTTGTCCATAGTACTAGTGTTACATGTCGCATCATTTCATACTATACGGCGCTGAAAACGTGTTTATTCGCGCTAAAGGTTTGTCTTTGACAGTTTTTCGATTGATTGACTCAGTACGTTGTGAGCGCTCGTCAAAGATGCACACCGGCAAAGAGAAAATTCGCTAAATTTTACAATTTTTCTTCGATCAAGGCGAAAAAGCAGCCAAAGCGGCCAAAACGAACGTGTAGCACAAAAGTGGTTTGCTAGGTTCCGTTCCGGTAATTTCGATGTCAAAGATGCACGCCGGGATGCACGTCGGGAGGCCTGTCGTCGAAAATTTGCAATAAAATCATGGAAACGTCTATACCATGTACTGATCTATTCGCGAAAATCATATTTATGTTTCGATTAACTTGGAATTTGGTGCATAGATGGCTTTTTGTTAAATTGACAGCAAGGCTACATATCTCTCTGGGAATTAGACCAGGGGCGAACTTTTCTAAAACAAAAAAAAAAAATATTCATATTCATTTCATGCCTAAATGGAAAATTTCTGTTTCCTGAAAATGAAATAAAGGCCTGGAACTAAGTTCGATTTTCTTGAAATATATTGTAATTGACACATGCTTTACCGAGAAGGGATCACCGACAGAGTGACAAAAATTAGTATGATTTGGGTATTAGCATAGATTGCTCGTAGGTTTAGTCAGGTCACAAGTAATTCTCACGCCATTATATTCTAAAAAATTCTTTATTTGGTGTCATCTATACGCAGAGGGAATGCCTGATCCATATTTTCTCAAAAATTAAGCCGTTCATAGTCTTACTCTCAATGAGGTATGCTGTAGGGCCATGATGGTTTGTTGAGTTGGAGCACCTCTGGTTCCAACAAGACGGCCCTACATGCTATACAGCTGGCAAAACTGTCAATTTATTGAAGGAAATTTTTGATGAACACATTTCTCGTCAGACTATTTGTTTGTGGGGCTAGATGATGTAGCTTGTCTACGCAGACAAGCACGAGTCGATTGATTCCTTATCGAAAGTTAGGCATCACACCTGGAATTTATTCTCTCAAGCCGCTACAGTCACTTGCCCGAAGTCATTTGTTAAACATATTGACAACCATTTTTCTTTACAGTAAAGCTAAATACTTGGCTATAACAACAAATTTCTTGAAAACCACATATTTAAAAAACACACCCTTTGTAATAAAAATTATTTTAATTATTTCAAAAAAATATTTCTAAGGAAAGCTGATTTAAAAACATCAAATATGTTACATTAAGTGTAATAAAAGAAAATTCATTGAGAAATTAAATTTTTTCTTTTCGTATCCAGCCTTATTTAAATGGTTCATAAGCTTCATCAATAAGTGTATAATTTCTGTGGCTTATCGTCGAAAAACCTTGCCAATTGATTTTCAGTGGTCTTTTGATCGGCCATTTTTTTTACCATAAATAAAGCTTTGCAGACGCTGAAGCAAATACTAGTCAGTTGGTGCCGGAACCTGGCTATATGGCTGGTGCATCAAAACGTTCCTACCAAGCTTCGTTAATATTTGTATGGTCTGGCATTTTATAGATCAATTTTGGAAACTTTTTTTTGAAAAGCTTATTTACAACTGATTCTCTGCTGACAGTAGAGCTTCCGAATTCACCCGTTCGCCATATTGTAGCTGCTCATAGTTAACGATGTCAACACTTTATTTGCCGTCAGTTCGGGCTTCAAAGTCGGTTATGGTAGATCACCGGCGTTTGATCATAATTTTTTTATATTTTTCTGTATACCATTTGTTTTTAATACATTTTGCTTCGCTCGTTAAGAATCGCGTTTCAAAAGACTTTCACGTGTGGCAATTCAGTCAAAACATCGAGCTTCTTTGGTTAGTCAGCGTTTTTATATTATTGCCAATTGCCACGTGAGTTATGTCAAAAGTTTTCGCTGTAACCTGATGGCTTGAAATCAGTGAACAAGCTAGAAGGATCTTTAAAAGGTTAAGGTATTTTAAAAACGTGTTATTCGAAAAATATTTACTAACGTTCTGCTCTTTTTACGGAAACCATTATAGACCCTAAAACTTTGAGGCAAGAACTTCCACCGGAATTACGCAACCATAATTTTATTTTCATTGAAGAATTTATCCATATGGAGTCAAATTATGCGGCAAATATGGATCTGTCTTAAATCTATCGTTTTGACACACATTTCCAGAAACATTTCAAGAACAATGTAGGATGTTCTAGACTAATCTATAAATACTTTTATGAATTTTCGAAGAATTTTTAGGCAAGACTTTAGAAAAAGTCGGCATGCCATATTAAATGGGAATTTTTCTGATAGAATCTTTGGGGCTTACGCACCTAAAAGCGCTCGTACTTTCTCATAAACTTGTTGTAGGCGTCCACTTTCACACCTGGCTTAGAACACTACTCATGATTCAACAGAAAGAGCAAAGAGTTTCAGTACTTCATTTCTGATTAACTTGCCACTCAGTAAAATATTCGCAAATAAAGCATATTCGTTTAAGGTTTCAATTCTGTTGCCACTTTTATTCAATTCATGTTCACAAATAACTCATTTCGCTTTCAATTACAAAACCTCATTCCAATTTATGTGTAAATTTTCATTTACATTTCACCGTTTTTTGGGATTTCACCATTGAAGGTGTGCACAAGAATGAATAAATACAAAATTATCTACCCAAGCGCAGTTTTGAAGAGTTTTACTGCCTTGACCTTGCTTCAGCTGATGTGAATGTATGTTTTCATAAGTACGAAAGGGAGAAAGAAAATCAGTTAAGGCGGAGCGGACTTCAAAAGAGTGTCATAATAATATGAAAGTGAGAATTTCCTTTCGTCTTTTCTGCGTAAAATGATAATTTACATGTCAAACCGACGAAATAAGAAAAGAAAACGAAATTTCCAACAAAGAACACTTGTAAATATTTACTTTTAATATTTTACACACATGTCCATGTACATATATTTTTACACCTTCAAGTACTTTAAGCTCATATCTACAAATTTGGCGAAAATTTAACGACACATGCCACAAAATAATCTCTCTTTCTCACTCTTCTGAGTACACCTTGCTGTTGCCATACATACGTGTATGTATACATATAGAAATTTAACTGTTACAAGGACAATTACGACGCAGACAACACTCCTCCTTCATTACAGCACACGCCGGCGGGGATTATAAAACACTAAACTTGATTATTTTAGCGCGTGTGGGTAGGTGCAGGTGAATGTTTGTCTAAATGTCTGTAAGTAAAGTGATAAGTAGCCTGAAGTTTTGAAGACAGCTTCTCTGTGGTGGCTGTAAATTTTGCACAAGTGTGGCGTTTGACAAACATGCACAGGCGTAGACACCACTAATGCGATTAAAACCGAGTTAAAAATAGCGCGACATTCATTTCTTTCTTTCCTTACTTCGCCAATTTAAAATACCGAATACGGCCAGGTTTTTCTCCACCTGATATTTAAAACGCAGTGAAAGTGTTCCTCTACATTTGCATCCACCGGTGGGTACTAGCCAGCGTAGTCCTTTTACTGCTGTCGAAGGCCACTGTGAATATCTGATTAGTTGTAGGTTTTCCAGGTTTGAAGCCACATTGATAAAGTGCAATCAGTTTGTTGACGGTGGGCTTTAGTTTTTCACACAATACCCTCGAAAGGTCCTTACCAGGTGTGTTAGTTAAAATTTGCCGGTTTTTCCGATAAAAAAACATTTAATTTTCAGAGAAATCTCAAAATTTTTTTATTCAAAGTATTGACCATTGGTTTCTACACATTTCGCCCATCTCTCAGGCAAATTATGGATACCATTCCAAAAAAACTTTTTCTCTTTCGAGGCAAACCATTCGACGAGCCATTTCTCGTCTTCTTCAAAATCAGCGAAGCCCTGCTCTGCAAGGGAGTGTCCCATCGATGCGAAAAGGTGATAGTCGGGCTGGGCGAGGTCTGGAGAGTACGGCGGGTACGATAATATTTCCCAATTAAGTGTTTTTAATGTGTCTTTCACCAGTTTAGCGGTATGAGACGACGCGTTGTCACGTTGCAAGATAACTTTGCCATGTCTTCGGGCCCATTCCGACCGTTTTTCGATCAACGCATGATTCAAATTGATCATATGTTGTCGGTAGCGATCCGTGTTCACCGTTTCACCAGGTTTTAACAACTCGTAGTACACCACACCACACTGGTCCCACCAAACACAGAGCATTGTCTTACGGCCAAAGCGATTTGGCCTTGCAGTTGATGGGCCAGCTTCACCAGGGGAAAGCCATGATTTTTTTCTCTTAAGGTTCTGAGAATAAATCCATTTTTCGTCCTCCGTGACAATTCGATGCAGAAAAGATTTCCTTTCGAATAATTGAAGCAGCATTTCACAAATGGTTTTTCGATTTCCCATTTGTCTATCGTTCAGCTTGTGTGGCACCCATTTTCCATACTTCTGGATCTTTCCCATGTCTTTTAAACGTTGGCAAATTGCTCCTCGAGTCACATGTAGTGTTTCTGCCAATTTTTGTTTCGATTGGGTTGGATCAACATGCAATTCCTCGTCTTCGAACATTTTCGCTGTACCAGGTTGTTCATTGTCTGTCAAATCGAAATCTCCACTTTTAAATTGACGAAACCATGTCTCACATGTTCTAATCACTGGAGCATGTTCACCATAAGTTTCTACCAGCAACCGGTAGCTTCAGCTGCTTTTTTCTTTTGATGAAATAAGAAAAGCAACGAATGTCGCAAATGCGATTTACTTGGAACGAAACTGTGACTTGCGTATCTTTGTAGGTTAATGTCAATAGAAAAAAATTACATTCATGCCAAATCATAGAAATTTATACATATTGCTAGCGACATCTACTAGTAAAACCGGCACACTTCAACAAACACACCTGGTAAATTTCTAAATTGTTTTTACTGGTAATGAGAGATGAATGTCATCTCTGATTATCTTTCTGACCTTATAGAGAGACTCTCTAATATCTTAGAGAGAAAATTACTGGAACTAATACAACAGTAAGTTTCAAGAAGACTGGAAATGTTACTTCCCTTTTTTTGATTTTGATCTTTATAAGATTATCTGCCCTTAACAGGTGTTTAGACTACTATTTTTTGTCATCGAATAAATTTGATTGATGCCAATGTATGATCTGTGAAAAAAGATAAGTCGAACTCTACCGACTCCTCTTAATCTTCTTTTGAGCAGCTGCTACAGAAGTAAGTAGAGAAGTAGCTTAACATATTATAGTGAGTCGCTATCAGACTATTCCGGTTATCATATCGGTTGCAACGCTTATGGAGGTATAGCTTGCAAAGAGCAGGGATTTTGTTCTCTCTTCTTGTAACATAGCATGGGGTTTTTTGGCAAAGATCGAAGATTGTTCTCTTTTTAAAGATTTCGTTAGCTGAACAGTTCTCTTTAATATCATATGTCTGATTACTCAAACCGCAGACTGTTTTTGTGAAATCGAAATTATTACAAAATTGAGTTAATTTTTAATTAAAAAAAATTCGAATAGGAGATGCTGAAGAAGAGCTCTTTTCAAAAGTGCTAATAACAGTCCTATTTGATTGATATGTTGGATAATTAAAAAAGTCTCCTCAAGTATAATATTACCTATGACGTTCTGCCATTTTGAGGGTGCCTTCATAATTCCATCAGCGTAGAACTTCCTTGATTTACAGGGGAACAACTTGGCCAAAAGTATTTCATCAGCCTTTCGGTTGGGCATTTTTTTACCATAAAGCAAGTCTTGAAGACACCGAAACAGATAATAGTCCGATGGTACAATGATCGGGCTATTTGGTGGTGTGCATCAAAAATTCTCTACCAAACTCCGTCAATTTTCGTCTGTTCATCCGAGATATATGTGATTTGGCGTTGTCATGATTAAACACATCACTTTCCCTGTTGATCGATTCCGAACGTTCATTTGAAGAGCTTGTTGTAAGTTTGTTAATTGTTAATATTAGAGCTAAGAAGTGACTAATTCGCCAAATTGTAGCATTTCCTGGTGGACAATTCTCTTCCAATCCCACCATACAATTAGCATTAACTCGTTTGTCAGACTTTGAGGACGAAGCCATTTGTAGAGAGTCAGCGGCCTTTGACAATATTTTTTTTAATTTTCCTCTATCTCCTGACAGCTTACATGTCGGTCTTGATCTAGTAGTTGCGAAATGGCTTTTTGATTGACTGGTTGACCAAAACCAGGTACCTCTTTGACTTCAAATCTACTGGAACAGAGTCGGGCAAACCACCACTGGGTACGGTCTTCAAGTACAGCACTCTCACTAAAACCACACTTACTTTTGAGTACATTTTTGCAGCGTTTTTTTATATTTTTTGTAGAGATTTTGTTCAGTGTTGAAAGGCAGCAAACTATTTTTTTTAAGAAAATCAATATATTTCATGTTATAATTTACGTCTAACAACCCAATAAATTTTTTAACTTTTCATTTTCTACGGTACTAAGCTCTTTAACGTCAAGCGTTCATATAATATCGAAAAAACGTGTCTACAAAAAAAAAAAAATGAATGTTGAAAATCTTTCGTAACAAAGCGAAGAAAATCGCAGAAAAAAGCATAAATTAAAAACACGTTTTCTTCAAGTTGACCCACATAAAGTAGAAACAGCAAGAGCATACCCAACCCGCATGGGAACTAAAGGTGCCCGCGCTGAGAACACCCAAAGCACATACACATACAAGTATACAAGCGTGACTACATAGTTGTCGCATATTTTCTTGTCACATGCCGATCGACGAGCTGTTGTTTGCATATTTAAATTTAGTAAAATGACATTCGTTTGGAGCAACAACAAAGGCAAACACAATACCTACATATTTACACCATGTCACACACGTGCACATATCGAGGCAATGCCATGAATAATGAAGGCGGCAAAAGAAAACCCCGGAAAAAGGGTCAATAACAACAAACAAAGGCAACAAAATATTTATACATATATATAAATATATACTGTTTATATGATATGTGTGAGTGTGTGCGTGTGTGCGTGTATGCGTGTGTGCGTGTTGGCACACAAGTGCCATGACAGTGATTTTTAATAAGTCTCGGCCACAAGCTGTTGCCACAATCGACCGTATAAAGCTTACAGCCACTCTACTGGATTGTGAGAAGGTACATTCTTTCTGCTTTTCGTTTTCTACATTTATAATGCTTTTGTTGTCTTTTGCTTCCAAAGGCATGCCCATGAGCCACACAAACAATGACCAACACAGCTCCGTAGAGTAAGCAGACGTTGCTGAAAGGTGGTGAACGTTGCGTGAAAGTGTAAACTTGGCAGTGTGTTTATGATAAGAATGTCATCACGTAAAGGCAACGGACAAAGGACAATCGATGTTTTCGATTGCAACAGCCACTTTTTTTTTATTAACGGAAGTGATTGAAAGTGATTCTTTGTTTATTCTCCATTTCTAGGCGCTGGCCATTGTTGTGCGGAGAGAAGGCTAAATCTTATATTCTATTAGTGAACCCGAAAATTTTATGTTATGTTTTTTTAATTTTTATTTAATTTATTTATTTTTGTGGTACAAACTTGTCTCAATATGCCCATCAATTTCACATATAACACATTGTGCATTTTGAAGAAATCGCAAAAAAAAAATTTTTTAAATTAATTATTTAATTTTTTTTTTAACTCACAAAGGTATTTGTGCGAAAATATACTTGCAAGAAAAAATACTAGTTGTTAAGAGGAATTCAATTGCTTTTCATTTTGCATCTAACGAGCTCATCTTACATCTATACTCCAATAAGCAACTGATATTTTTAGACTAGTTGTATACTAGTTCATTTAGGCATGTTGAACTTCTCCTTCACAAAAAAAAAATAAAAAGGAATTTACCATTAGATTCACGCGCTAAAGCGATAACGGTTAACCATTCGGCTATCGTGACGATGATGCGATGAGCATCATTTTGAGAACTTCAACTGAGCGTAACTGTAAAGGTGACTCAGCCGTGATATGATATTATTACTATTTTTATTCAAAACTTAATAAAAAGCTGTTTCTCCTAAGGTCAATTGTATATAGCATGCTCCAAAGTAAGATCACAAAGTAACCTGGGGATTCTAGCATCCCACGGAAAAACCAAAATTAGGTTTACGACCTCGTTCTCATTTTATATTTTATAATTTTATTTTATTACATTTATATTAAAATATAAATTGTTATAGCTTATAAGTATAAAAAATATTTCATATAATAATTTACTACTACAACGGTATTTAAAGTAAAGTCAAAACACATCATAGTCTGACACCTCCGAGCAGCGTGTCTGATAATGAAAGATTGCAAATTTCATATGAAAAATGAACTAAATAAATTATCTAAGCATAAAATACCAGATTTTTTTGGCTTAAGAGTGCAACTGAATCTTTCCCATTCGGTTTGTAAATTTCGAAATCTTCTCAATCATTTCGAATGAAATTTTAAATTTTTTCTATTACTTTTACTATACAAAAATAAGTTAATACATCTACACCCTTATATAAATTTCCACTTTCACTACCAAAATTTTTAATTCAGTTGAATTCTAAATTCTAAAATTTTACGCCATTATTGGTTTGGTTTCAATTATTTGGATTTTATTTATGCTCACATCTATTCAATTGCTTTCATTTCCTCAAAATACCTATATACATAAAATGCGTACGTGTTGTTGCTATTATTATTTTGCCTGCAGCTGTCATTGGAGAGCACAAGTTATTGATGCGGGGTAGTAAAAATGCAACAATGTCGAAACATAAGCTCCAACGCCACTAAATATGCAACATTGGTTGGTATTTCAGTTGCAAAAGTATTAACACACACAAATGCATTACACATAGTCACATACATCCATACATGTGTGTGTGTGTGTGTGCATAAAAATAAACATTTTCACGTTGTGTATTGCAATTGTATATTTCAAATAAATTAAACACACACATACGCATATATATATATATATATATATATATATAATTGGCGCTTTGTAACCGCCGATGCGATTTTCGGCCGAGCTCCTCCTCTAATTTGTGGTTTTGCGTCTTGGTTTGTTTTATAACAAATGAAGGGAACTACAACTCCGAACGGCTGATGTTTTTTTTTATGAGGAGCTTGATTTAATGTCCGAAATACACTCGGAGGGGTGGACATTCCCTGCCGAGGGGCGGCCGCAATTAGACAATTTTACTTATTTTTTTATTTAAATTAATTTTCTCTGACTTTTGGATGTTAGTACGACACCAGGATTTGAACCTGAGCCTTCCGAATGGCAGTACACATCTAAAGTAAAACTAAAATAAATACTGCAACAACACATACATACATGTTAAAAATAATAGACTATTAAACAAATAAATAAACAGTTGAGAATAAAGTTTGCATGCAATTCGCTATAAGCTGTAGTTTTGTCGGAAACTTGTTTGGGGTAGTGGTATGCCCACTGTTGTGTTGTGGCGACTATACTTTCTAGTTGTTGTTGCTGGTGTACGCTTATTTTTCCGTTTACTATGCTGCTTATGGGCAATAGTTTGGTCTCTTTTCACCTTACTCTCCAGCTGCATGCAGCATGCCACATCCGGTTCCTCACATACCGTTAACTACGTGTAGCAAGTATCAAGCACCGTTTGCATGTACCATAAGTATGTGCTTCCTACGCTTCGTTGCTTCAGCCTCGCGGTTGTTGTTCTTCATTTGCCGTTGAGCTCCTTACAACTGCGGAAAATAGAAAATAGTAAATTTTCGTATACAGTTTTGAATGCGTGTGTGTGTGTGTGTATGTGTAAATAAAATTGCAGCATTAAATTGGGATATTTTTCTCTATGTTCCAAAACAACTGCAGCAACATGAACAACGTCAACAACACTGCACCACTATAAGCAGTTTCGCCTGCAGTATACATACATACACACATATATAAATATATATATATAATATGCTGTTAGCCAAGTAGCGCCAACAAACCTACTGAGAGTCATTTGCATTTAAATTATCTGGAATTTTCTCATTTCGGCATTTTAAGCATGAAAAACTTGGGTTTGACCCACCGCCGTTGCTGGCAGCATTGCCAATGACAAACAGGAATTTAAATGAGAAATGCAGACACACACACACACACACATACACACACACATTCACTAAATGCCCAGAAGAATGGTAAAAATGTAGATAAAATTTATATAAATAAAAGTGAAAAGAATTACCCATTTTGTAGCTTGGTTTGCCGAAAATATTTGCAATAGTCTTAAGGAATATTAACATTTTGAGAACTTTTTTTTTAAGTACCACCGACATTTTCTGGTGTTGAGGTGTGAGCATTAGAATTTTTATGTATGTATTATTAAAATGGCAAATAACTATTAGCTAGTGGTTTGCAACAGCTATGCAGTTTCTATCTACTTCATTGCGTTTAAATTCCAAAACTTTTCACATAAACAATCTTTATTCTTAATTCTTGTTGCATAACAAAAATATTCAACATTTTTTTATTCTAGCATTAAAATTTGTTTATTCTAAGCATCAAAATTTAAAATAAAATTTTCTCTTTATTTTTTAAGCTATTAATTCCATGCAGTGTTTGCATTGGTTAGGTGTGTGACTTGGCTTAAATAAATTGCGCTCAAATGTAGGCAACACTTTATATTATTTTGTTTGTATCTACAAATTTGTAAAAAATGTGCGTGTGTGTAGATGATGTCGGCAGTGTGTCGCAGAATGATGTATAAATATATTTCAATAAAAAAGAATCAGAATAATTTTAATTCTAACAAAAGCTCACAACCAGGCTTTGGCTCTCAGAATAATAATGGAATTTTAAAATCAAAAAAAAAAAAACACAAATATCCTCTTTCTAATACCTCCTGTCTTGCTTTGAATATTCTCATAATTTTTTATATGAAGAATGCCCACACTTCTGTTATTTAGTCTTATCGGTCTGTTTTGGAGCTGTCGAAGAATTAACTTTGCTCTCGGCCTCAATGGTATTGATTTAATAAGAGGCTGGACGGCTAAATTTTATTTCAGAGTTAGTTCACATATTACCCATTAAACCAGCAACCATTTGAGTTATTTTCCGAGATAAGATGTTGTTTTGGACAGAAGAAACAAAGTCAACAAGTTTGGTGTGATTGCAGTTCAAATAATGAGCTTTCGTAGCAAAAGTTTTCGTCAAAATTGACACTAGCCACTGGTGAAGGCATAAATAATGATAAATAATACACGTTTGGCCCAAGGAGCCGATACTTTACATGTGGCATATCTTACCTGTCGTAAGTGGCGACTGAAATTCCACAGTTCCCGCGAAAGTCGGATTTTAATCTGGCAAAGGACTGTCACTCCCACAATATACCATGAAAATCAATTTGGGGAATACCTATACGACTAATGCAACAACAACAACAACGACGACAACAACGACGACAACAACAACAACAAGAACAAGAACAACAACAACAACAACAACAACAACAACAACAACAACAACAACAACAACAATCACAACAATAACAACAATAGCAACAAAATCGCATAAATAATGATTTTGTTGTTGCAATTTTATGTTCTTTCATTAGTTTTCAATTCATGACAAAAGAAATCAAAATTTTTATTCAAATTAATAATTTTGTCAATACCCAATCGCATGAAGTTCAGAAATCTATTCTTTCTATTTGCAATTATTAACCGTTAATGTCCCTTGCCAATTCTCAGCTCTTAATTGCATTTCAAGCTTTTTTATTGAAAATCTCTGAAGCACACAGCTTATCTCGATACAATGCGTATCCTCAGTTGAACCAAGAAAAACTAAATATTATGCAATTAAATCAACAATAAACCGCATTTACTATTTCCTCTTTATCCAACAACATTTTTGTACAACTTTGTTTATTTTTTTGATTTTTTGTTGTTGTTTTTTTTTTTTTGTTTCTTTGTTTTGGACAGAGAAAAGTTTGTTTAATCGCATATTTCAGCAGACAAAATAGAACGTAAATTTCTGTTTTACTCAAACAAAAACTATTTACAAAGCAGAAAAGCGAAATGCAAAAATGGAAACGAAAATTTTAAATTGAAACAGCAACAAAAAACCATAAAAAAAAACAGTAACTGAAACTAGCCAACTAGCAAACTGGCAACTAGCAACTTAACTGTGCCACAAACAGTTGCAACAATCAAATATGCACGCAGACTAACCAAACTGAAATTCAGAATTGAATCTAGAAAAATTAAAATGAAAAGAAAATTAAAAAAAATTAAAAAAAAAAATAAATAAAATTAAAAAAGCTAAAATAAAAAATTTAAAAAATTTTACATTCGACGGAGTGAGAGAAAAGTTGCAACACTCAAAGCACCAACAATTAGAACAAAAACACAAGCTTAATACAATTTCTAACTATTTGCTTTGTTAACTCATCATAATCATCAGCAGCACTGCCAGCCCTATGTCGGCAAGGACAGTAAATGTTGCCAGTAAATGTTACAACAATAACAACAACAACAACGAATGCAACAATGAACAATATTACGTTGCATTACACAGCCAAGCAGCGGCATTTAAACACTTAGAGAAGCTCGGTATGCACATAAACACCGCCGCCGCTCAACCGGCAAAGAGTCACAGAACGAAACTATGTGAATGTGTCTGAATTCGTGGTTGGCAGTGTGTGCAATGCAAGTACGAGCATGTGTGCTTATTTCTACACTTCACCCATGCGCTCCGTCATTCCACAACTACACATTACACTTTAAGCGCTTTCCACTTGCCACATGCCACATGCCCTTAGCACCTCAGCGCACTTGATGTGATGTGTTGATATGATGATGTTGGCATTTATACATTGTAAGTGTTAGTTAGTGTTTGTCTCGTCGCTAATCACAAGTGACCTTTGCCATTCACTAACTGCCTCTTGGCCGACGCCACTCCTCCGTCACTCGACTTTAAACACATTGTTTCTGAATAGCAAAAACTTGCACTGCCCGCAGTCATTGCCAGCCTATCTCCCGAGCGAGCCCACACACACACACACACACACACACACACACACATTTAACAGCTACGACGCACAGCAATCGTCATCATTGTCAACGTCATCTGCCTCCGAGGTTGGCCGGGTCTGAGGCAGCAGAAGCTCGTCTAGCAACAGCAAGATTACCATCGTTGTTTTTATCCTGCGAACCGTCACGAGTGGCCTCAAATGCAACCGCTGGCGTCGTCGCTGCCGCTAAAAACACCACACCAGCATCGCCACAGCACCGCAACAACTGCACTTGCGGGTTAAATGTGACTTACAATGCCACCACGCGTAGTCCTCAACGTGGCTCGGCAGCTCAGCTGATGTATACGAGTATGTGAGGTTGTAATGCAATCACACATGCACTCATACCTACTCAGTGGTGTGCAGCTAAAAAAATAAAAAACTAAAATGAAAATAGCACATTAAAATGGTAAGAGTTAAATAGAAAAGGAAGGAAGAAAGAAGAAGAAGAAGAACAGTAAAGAGTGGTGAAAACGAGAACCGTTCTATTATCTGGGACAACGCAGGCTTAGGCAGCTGCCGATGTACTAACAACCAGCAACAACAAAGACGTGTAGCAATTATGTAAGCACGTAAAAAAGTGTTGTTGCAAGAGCAGCCATTTATACAATTTGGTTTAGAAAAACATACATACATACATATGTACATACATACACATACATATCTATATATGTATATATGTATATATGTATACATGTATGTATGTGGAAATGTGTTTAAATACCCAGAAAGTGCTTGATGTGTTGGAGAAACATTGAAAAAAAAGCTTGGAAAGTTGCTTGTCCTTACACGAGGTTGCCAACTTTGGTCCTTAGTGCTCACTACAATAGCAAAATATTATTTGCACTCCACCAAAAGGATGTTGTTTCGACAAAAGATTGCAAGAAGTAAGATCAAATGGCCAGGACTAATTCTGGATTTGCTTCTTTCGATTAAACGGTCTAATTGTTCAGCTTGGCTGACTCCAACAGAGATTCTTAAACACTTGTAGCTCCGGTTGTAGTAAGACGGTCCGGAACAATTTCTGAAAGTTCATTTTTCTTTTCAGTATAAGCCGGTCAAACGGCTGAGAAGAGGGTCTTTCAGCTAAAATCAATCTAAGAAACAAACTGTTTTGACTATGTTGTACTTAAAGCAGCAGGACATTGGAAGATTCAGCTAAAGGGATGTTAGTAACGCACTGAGTCTTCTTGTAGGATCTACAGTGGTTGATATCGGTTGTGTAATTTAAAATACTCATAGTCGCAGAGCTATACTTAGGACAAAATTAAGTTCTATATGAAAAGTTGTAAGCAAAAGAAGGCGATAAAGGTTTAAATGGCCTTACCAACATGTTCTTTTACAAAAAAAAAAAAAAAAAAAATACCCACACTAATTGTTAAGGCAATTCAAATGTTTTTTATGTAATGAGAAGTACAATCGATACAATTATTCTCAATATAATTTCATCCAAATGGCTCCCACGACTTCTCTTGCAGGACCGAGTTCGATGAACCCAATTTTTGAGGACTTTTTCCACTAAATCAAGTCGTTGCCATGAATAAGCTCAATTAAGTTCAATATTTACTTTTAAAGCTTGATGAGAGTCTGGTTTATTCCTAAAGACCAACGACTTCAAATCACCCCAAAAGAAGTAGTCTAATGGTGTTACATCACAATTTCTTTGGAGGCCATTCCTTGGCACAATTTCTTGAAATAAACGAATCTCCGAATCTCTCTCTCAATAGTTCGCTTATTGTACGAGTTATGTGACACGTAGCCATGTCCTGTTGGAACCAGATGTTGTTAAGATCATCTTCCTCCAATTGGTGCCTTACAAAGTTGGTTATCATCGAACTATACCGCTCTACATGGACAGTAACGGTGCTATCAACTTCATTTCCAAAGAAGTGCGGACCAATGATTCCACCATACCAAAAACAACATCAAACTGTCAATTTACGTGAATATTGTTGTTGTTCATGAATAATTTGTGGATTTTCTTTGCACCAGAATCGACAGTTTTGTTTATTTACCGCAACACTCAGATGAAAGTGAGCTTCATCGGCGAAGATGATTTTCTCAAAAAAATCGTAATCGTTTTCAAGTTGTTGTTGTTGTTGTTGTTGCTGTTGTTGCTGCTGCTGCTGTTGCTACTGCTGCTGCTGCTGTTGTTGTTGTTTTTGTTGTTGTTGTTGTTGTTGTTGTTGTTGTTGTTGTTGTTGTTGTTGTTGTTGTTGTTGTTGTTGTTGTTGTTGTTGTTGTTGTTGTTGTTGTTGTCGCTGCTGCTGCTGTTGTTGTTGTTGTTTTTGTTGTTGTTGTTGTTGTTTGTAAACGTTGTTCTTGCGTAATGGTTTTATTTTTTTAACATAAACTGAAGGCTTATTTGTTTGTATAGGTAAATTGTATATTTTTGTTATACAACATTGCGCCAACATTAGTCATATAATCTGTTATTGTATTTCTCCATTCAATATTAACCAACAACAATTATTATTATTATTATTATCACTTTTCTATTTTCACAGAAACCGTATTTCAAGATATCATATTATCAAAGCTTTAAAAGAAATGTATGATTTATATATACGTGTATATACCTATACGTAGAATTGGCGCTCTGTTGTCGCTGAACTTTGCTCTTCTAATCATTGACTCGACTGAAATCTACATAATTAACCTCGAATGTAGTTTGATTCTTGACAATACCCAAACATATTGCTCCGAGTTTAGTGAATTTTATTGTGTACATGTATCGCTAAGGAGTAATTACAAAGGAAAACTGTTCCAATCTTCAATTATTGGTGTCCAAGCTGGTTTTGGGCCCCTCAAAAACTTGCGAAGCGCATACGGTTATGATGATACATAAA
Source organism: Ceratitis rosa (assembly GCA_037013455.1). Lineage (NCBI taxonomy): Eukaryota > Metazoa > Arthropoda > Insecta > Diptera > Tephritidae > Ceratitis > Ceratitis rosa. Next base: position 8,499,065 of record JAWMAG010000006.1, read on the forward strand.
AAAAATTGTAAGCCTTGCCTTATATTTAACGTAAGCCCCCATGTTTTTTTTGTTCTTGCCTTTCGTGTTTTTTTTTTCTTTCCTTTCCATTTTCTGTATTTTCTTTGATTTTTGTTTATTACTGTTATATTCCTTTTATTTTTTCACCTTTTTCTATTTACCGCTTTTCTCTACTTTCCTTTCTTCTTGTTATTCTTGTTCGACTTTTTGTTTCTTTCACTTTTTCTTATTTTTTCCTTTTTGTGCTTGGTGTTTTTGTTTTCCTTTTATTTTTCTTTGGTTCATAATTTTTAATTTTTATTTTTTTATCCTTTTCTTTTCGTGTCTCTTTATTCATTTTATTTTTCTTTTTTTTTTTGTTAGTGCTTTTTCGTTTTCTCTTTCTCCTTCTTTTAAATTTTAATTTTTCTTTCTCCTTTTCCATCTGCATTTTTATTTCTTATTCAATTCTTTGTGCTATTTTTATTGTAGTTTTTTTATTTTAATATTCTGCATTAATTTTACACTTGGAAAGAACATCTTCTGGATAATGAGTGAACTATCGTGAGTCTGTAGAGTTTTTCTTTAAATATCTAAGAGTCATAACCAAATCTTCAGCGGTTCAGGGAAGATCTCAAATAGTGAACGTTTGCCGTTAACCCCGCCCTAATGCTGACTACACATATATACTCGTACATATATACACATACATAAAGTACTTGCACACATACCACCATGTGATGATATGAGTGGCAGCTGCAGCTGTGCATGTAAATACTAGCTCAAACAAAAACAATAGCAACAAACGAAACAAGATTACATTAAATAAATTGAGAGAAAAAATAGGTGAAAAAGAAACCTCTTTGAATTCACCAGCCACTACCGCAGCAAATGTAACTAACTCTACACCAACATCACCAATGCCGCAGTCGCGTCGCTGCTTTGATGCAGCTGGTCGACAAAATATCGCATTGCAGTTACACATCGCAACGAAAACAACAACAATGCATTTGCGCTAGTGAGTATTGCCAACACGCACCAAAGGCAACATTAAATAAACACACAACATGAGGGCGACCGAGAAAGCAGAGATAGCGACGATGAGTGTGGTGAAAAACATAGAGAAATTGCATGAAAATACAGTATACAAGTATGTAGTTTAGTTTAGTCTGGTAAGCGGCAAAAATAGTAGTAGTTGCAGATTGCAAAATAGCTTTTATCTAGTTATATAGGGTTATCCATTTCGTGCTTTAGACCAAACTGTCAAACAAAACATATTCATTAATTTTGAGTGGTTCAACATGGCCACCTTTCGTGCTTTAAGAGGAGTCTATGGAGCCCAAAACCCTCCAAAAACTCCAGCAATTGGATCGGTTACAGATGTAGTAAGGCCTGAGCATCTTCGTTCTGCTCGTTCCACCTCAAATATCGCTACTGTAAGTGAAAGTGTACCCAAAGACTCGAATGTGCCTATTTCTCTGGGACTCTTCAGTACAATATGCAATGGACGGCGATTTTTGAAGTCAAGTTTTCTTCAGCGGCGAGATATACGTATGTAATTAAAATTGTTGTATTTGGGACTCCAAGAATCCTCAGATAGTTGTGGCCATTGCATCAAAGATAAAACTTACTGTCTGATGCGTGCTTTGTTCCGATGGTGTAATTGGACCTTACTTCTTTGAAAACGACAACGACGAGGATGTCAGGAGTATGATAACTGACTCTTTTTGGTCTTTAATTAAGTAACATGACTTGGACAATATGTGGTTTCAACAAGATGTCTCCAGATATGCGAGAATAATTTCCCAATCGCCTAATCTCTTGCCTTCTCGATATAAATTTGCCACCGAGATTGTGTGATTTGACACTGTTGAACTTTTTTTTTATGGGACTTCGGAAATGATTGGATAAACTTTTAACTACAGAGCACTAGAAACCCAACATTTGTCAAGTTAAGGCTGAGACAAGGCGAAAAGTGTTCAAAAATTACCTCAAGGTTTGCAAAAATACACGAGAAAGTTATTTGAATGATGTGGCATTCCACTTATATTGCCAAGGTTCAAACCTTCATGCATTTTACTTAAGTTTATTATCGAAACCGCAGAATGAATAACGCTGTGCAACAAAAAATTTAAATGAAATAAATAAAAAAAATAAAGTAACACCTCGCCGCTTGGAATATAAAGTTACTTTGATGTACAACACACTCGCACACTCGCACATGCAGGCACATACACACTTACAAAAGTTGTTTGAGCGACTTTTATACGCACTAAAGTCAGTAACTCTACCAAAAAAAAAAAACACCTCGAAAAGCAAGCAGTTCGAAGGAGTCTGTTGTGTGGTAGAGCGCTCTATGTTTTGAAACTAGGCTTTTATGGGCTGGAGGGTATATTAAGCTGCGTGTGTCTGTATTTAAAAGAGAGAGAGAGAGAGAAAGAGAGAGGAGAAAAACTGCATCCTTTGAGCCAAATACAAAGCTAGATTTATTTGTTAATTTCATTCACTGCGCTCTCGTTTTTTACTAAATTCTTAAAGCTGCTTAACGGTTTTTTCTCACATTTCTCCAGCTTTTGTACTTTCTTTCATTTACGATTTAAACAAAAGTGCAGCTTGCAATGAAATTAGTTTTCATTTTATATTTATTTTTTTCCAACTTTTATCTTATACGTATTTTAACGGTACATGTACGTAGAAAAAGAAGAATTTAACAAATTATATGACCATATGCCTTTTCTTTAAAACACCTGTAAACAAAAGTAACAAAAAAAATAACAAAATCAACGAACGATTGGATTTGCCAGCTCGTTTGTAATCGTTTATGTTGTAAGGCTCAGCTGGTGTAAATACCAATACCAAAGCGCCCAGCAGTCCAATGATGGTGTTATATATGTACCTATATTGTATTCGTATGTCTGTGTGTAAGTTTACTAGGGTGTCTACCGTTTGCGGAGTATCGAACTCTTATTACTATAACTCATACTGTATTCTTTGTTCGGTGCACCTCTGCGTATACGTAATTTTTTCCTATTTCACTTGAAAAATTAATTAATAAGTTCACATTTAGAGTGAATAATTTTGTAGGACAAAAACTGTGTAAAATCTTTGTATTGCATATTTTTAGCACAACTAAAATTCTATTAATTAAAACACTTTCGTAGTTAAAATATTTTTTTTAAAAAAAAAAAAAAAATCACAAAATCACAAAAAGTGATGATAGGATATAGAGATTAAAATTAATGATAACAAATAATAATTTATGAAAGAAATGACAAAAAGTAACGCCTTTTAAAGAAATAAAGTTTTTTTCTAATTATTTTAGCTTTTCAAATGTTAAAAGATTTTTGGTAAATACCAGAATACCCTAAACAAAATTCTCTTTTAAGTCCACATGTGTACACACATGTATGCATATAACTGAGCATAAAGTCTTCCATTTGTAGCCACAACTAAAAGTTTATTTCGCATTGTCCAGACAGCGACCCACTTACAAATACACCCTCACCCACAAATGCATACACAACATTCATTTTCATTTGTGTTTTGCGATTTTTTGTTTTTTTTCGTTTCTTTGCCATTTTCATTTTCATTTTCATTTGAATTTTCGTTTTTCATTTTCCTTTCCATTTTGCATTTCCATTTCCATTTACCACTCTCTCGCGGCAATTGCAATTGCAAGCTGACCTTTGGGCTTTTTTTGGTCTATCCGCATGTGGGTTTGAGTTTGTTGCTATTGTTGCATGCTTTTGCCATTGATATTGCTGTCATTTTGCCAGGTAATCCGATTTGTTACACTCAATGCGGATGCGGGCTTGTTTCGTATTTGTCCAGGCGTCCGATTGGCCGTCCGTTCCGTTTGTCTGTCTGTCCGTCTGTTGATCTGTATTTGTTTTAGTGTGTAAGTGTGTAGGTGTAAATGCGTATCTCCATTTATCGCCTGCCCGCACAAAATGCCACGCACAAACACCTATGCAAATGAGTAGGCACAGTCATATACGCACACTGAGACACATACTGTATGTTGCGTATTCACCTATAACTCTTGGCTTTAGCGGAAATGCCTATAACAGTAAATGCTTTTCTGTATTTTTGTTTTTGGTTTCTTGAATTTCAAATTTTTTGTTTTTTGTTTTTCGTATTTTCATTTTAGTTTTCTCTTGAATTATATTGTACATTTGTTGCTCTTACTTTGTTGTTGTCAACATATACAGTTTGTGTATACTTTGTTTTTTTTGTTGTTTTTTTTTTGTATGTGTGTTGTTGTTTTACCTAAAAATTTAGTTTGACATTTAAGCGGATTTGCTGAGAGTGAGACTGAATTTAATTTTCACAAACCTGTTTTCAAAAACTCATAAGAAGGAAGTGCAACTCTAGCTAATATAACTACTTTTTATTAAAAAAAAGGTCATATTTTTGTACTTTCTATCTTTTTTTCAAATATTTTTCACCTATAAAATAAAGCTTATATTGAATTTCATTTAAAATTCCCATTTTTATCTGCTAAGGCCTTACAAATTGACGTGATTTCAAGGGTATCTTCTAGCTTGAGAGTGAAAAAAGAGGACTGGACATGAACTCTCTTCTTCGTTCTTCCGCCTACACCACTGGTTATTGCATCGAATACCTTAAAAGCTGGAGAGTTTTACCCCATGGGGAAGATATGACTTAGCCAGCGCAGCCGGAGTCTCTATGTTTGCTGAACTACACCAGTGTTGCCGTATATCTTGTACAGTCCATCGTTAGATCGTTTGTTTAGTAGTTTCACAAAAAGCCTAAAAATTCATAAACCATTACCGGCCTTTTATATAGAAAGTTTCTAATGCCGACTCTCAACGACCACATTTCTGCACCATAAAATAGGACGAGCATGATGAAATTGCTTACTTTCTGATGTATTAGGTATATAATATCAAGGTTTCAGTCGTAAGAAGGAAGGTAATGTATGCCCTTTACCAGTTCCTTTCTGAGGAACTTGTGCGCAGATGTCAAGGCTGGACAGCGGCAGAGGTAGTGCTCGATAGTCTCTCTCTTCTTAGTTCCTACAGCTGTGGTAAAAATCATTAAAGTGATATCCCATTTTTTCCTATGAAGTCCAATTAAACAGTGACCTCTTATTATGCCAGTTGATACGTTAATGGTGAACCGGTCTAGAAAGATCAGATGTTTAGATTTCTTCGCGTCCAACTTCTGCCGTCATGAGTCTATTTCTCTGGGAAAGGCCAGTTTAAGCAAGTAGTTTGCCGTGGACAAAGGTAAACTAGCATCGTGTACATGCTTTATCTTGGATAGAAGGGTTCCTTCCCTTGCTAGTTGATCTGGCCTGAGATGTCCCTGTATCCAGGTACCCAGACTTTTTTACTACCGATGTATAAATTCAGTATATGATACCCGGTTTAAGACCCCATCTTTTTCCTAGCGCCGTTTTGCAAGCGCAACGTACACTTATAGCTTTCCTTGGCCATTCTGCCATCTTCCGGCTCCAGTCGTTTTTGTTATCTATGATTATTCCGAAATATTTGATTGTGGTAAAGAGGGTGGTAGGGATGGTTTGTACCACCTGGTAAATAGAAAATTTTCGATTTTATCTGGGTTGACATTCAGCCAGCTACCTCTGCACCATCTCTCAACTATAAAAAGAGCACTTTGGGGCGATAAAACTCCTCTTTGAATAGTGTTTCTTGTTGTGTGTCTGGTGATGCTGGCGCTGCCCATCTCTGCGAAGATGATCAGAGATCAAAGACTCTACAAAATTCACTCTTGGCTAGGGAAAGCTCCCTCAAGTCAAGTCCTTTTTCGATGCATCCGACTTAATCATGTAGAGCTGTATTGACAGATTTACTGTTAGATTAAGCATATTGCCTCCTCGAGAGGATCACTAGGCCTAGATTTAGCTGTGTATAACTGTCTGGCAGCATTTCAAAGATTTTTAAGAGCAAAGAGGTGAGACTAATGTGCCGAAAGTCAAGCTTTGGCCGTAATTAAAACATGGGTGGCATATCCCTGACGCTGACAGGCTTTGTAAATTTTGCATATAAAAGGAGATTAGTCTTCTTCAGCCCGCTGCAGTTCAGCGGAGAAGATACTATCCAGTCTTGGAGATTCAAAAGACTGGAATGACTTTAGCTAGAGTGACATAGCTGTTAATATCAGAGATGCGCTCACTTTCTCTAAGTGGGATTTGATTTTACTACATGGAAGCTCCCGGAAAATAGATGCTCATAAGGATTATTTACAAACAAAGAATATCGTTTGTTTATAAGCGAAAATCTCTCATACATTTTCACATTAAAATTATTTTCTTTTACTTGAAAATTCTAAGTGCAAAATTTATACTCCAACCTTTGCAATTATGCCAAGTTACACCGTCATATCGGTGAAACTCACGCATGGCGAAGAAAAACGGAAAAGACAAAAAAGCCTTTTGGCGAGAAGAAATAACAAATTAATCTTCATTACATTTATCCCAGAGAAATTCTATTTTCGCTTCGTCAACTTAAATCTTTAAATATTTATAAATTAATGTCATTTAATCATGAATTCCCAAGGCTAAATAAATTCCTACTCAGTGAGCCAGCAGTCTTTATTCTCAGCTCGACAAGAGACAATAGGAAGCAGATATAAATAACTAATGTACGCACAAATGCACAACAAAAACACACATCCATCTAAAGACGCACACACATACACGCACTTATGGATATAAACAGCTAATAAATTGATGTAAGTGTGGGATATTAATATTTAGTGTTGTTGTAATAACAATTCATCTTACATCACATACCATATATAATATATACGTGTATATAAATAATATGTATATAAATTCATAAATGTCCATTTTCGTAGCTACAACTACAACAGCAATAAACTACTACAACAAAAAGAAGAATAAAAGTAGTGGAAATGACAACACTAAATCATTTTTATGATTTCAATTTGCCTTCAATTTCCTTTGTTTTTTTTCTATCCTTTTTATTTTGTCATCCTCTCTTATCGTCAAAATTCATTTGTTGTGCCCTGCTAGCCACTAACTGCACCCTGTATGCATAGCACACGTGTTCTGCTTAAGGTCTCTGTATATTTTGCTATACCTATATTACATTGCTTTCTGTGTGACAAATTTCTTGTTCCGCTTCTTTCCTTCTTTTCCTTCTTTCTACGTCCTTTCACTTTGTCTTAACTGCCAACGTGATTGATGTCCTGCGAATGCGACAGTCAATTATGGTCAAATCACAAAATCACTCCCTGTGTTAGTTGAACTGTGAATGCGTTCGACCCAAAGTTTAGTTGGTACGGTCAAGATAGTTCATGGGTCGTGCGTCGGTTGACGGTCGCGAAAGGCACTATCAACATGGCTGACAACACGACTTGTCAACGCTGTGGCGCTGAACTTATCAGCTCGGTGCGTATGTCCATCTATGTTTCTGTCATATTTGTTTGCGCATATCTGCGCTTGTCAGACACTATTGGCGAGTTGGTCGCAGGAGAGAGGAGTGGGGCCTAAACAAATGCATGTAGGTGAATCCACGTAGGTCAATTTTACTATGAATATCTGTTATGTATCATGTTGTAAGCTTCCTATTACCTTCCTTACGACACTTTCTCTTACATGACTTTTTCTTAACCTTACAAGCTTTTGAATAGAATATAATTCATCTTCTGCTATTGCATATCATTCTTGCGAACTTTTTTAAAATTCATTGTTCCTTTGTCATATTACTGAAATGAATTTTAGTTTTTTTTTGTAATTTGCCTAAATGTTTCTGTATCAACTATTTTTGAAGCAAATTTTGTTCTTCGTTTCTAGACGCAAATTCCTGTTTATAGGTATATGCATAAAGGGACTAAAAAAATAATATTGGAAAAATTTCAGCAAAATTGTATAATAGTAGTGCCAGAAAAGAGCAGTGATGTGCACTCGACAGCTGATCTACGAATATGTTAAAAACCATCCACTTGTCACGATCAACCTCCTGCCTTCCCCTCACGTGGTGGTACTGTATACCTCATTCTGTAAGGCGCTGATTAAGTATGGTTAGCCAACCCCTTTTGGTTTGAGCCTTTCTGTCCACGTGCTCTCTCCTAATCTTCATATTTTGATTTGACTCTTCCGTTCGGAGCTGGTATGCTGGAATGCCCCTCTACAGAAATGGCTTTCAAACCAATGTCAAGACTGTCTCCGTCCCGTTATAACCCTGGCAGGCCTCGTAGTAAGCTCCAGTCTAGTCGTCATTGAATTGATGGCGTAGATACAGTTAAAAACACTCTTGTTTTAAGCATTGGATTTGGCTCTGAGTGTCCAAGATATACAGATCGATTGCATCCAATTATATCAACTGATACTTACTTCAAAACACGAATTCCCATCAGCAAAGCATGGAAAAATTGTTTCATAGCATGAAAATATACACAGTTGGATCAAAGCTGGAGGGGATATAAGGCTGCGATGGAACTTTCTTTCAGGCTATTTGACCATTACAGTGTTTTTCAGCGAAGATATCTGCTATCGGGAAGGCTGCAAAGCAAATCGGAACGAACTTTAAAGATAAAGATGTCTTCAACCTCTGTATCTTACGTGTGTCCCTTGTCAAAGGTGCATCGAGGGAAACTGTAAGGCGTCTGAACTCGCTACCCAAAGTACGACCAAGCAGACTCTTTTCAATAACTCATTAGTACGCCTTTTTACTTATGAATATGGAATAAAACTACAACCTACATATGTACTCCTCAAAATGAAGGGACATATTGAAAGTAAAAGGAGTTTTGACAGGCCACTATCTGGTAGGACGACACGCGGAGAGACTAGGTGCTCCCTAGAGAAGATGCTCCAGAAAGTGGAAGGAGATTGAGGAAAAGAATATGATCACTTATCTCCTATACGACTGTTCTGCTTTGAGTAGTGCTAGGTTTTGAGATTATGAGACACTACTTCTGGTTGATCTATCGAAGACAACCGATGTTAAAGTCAGTTTCATTAGAGAGTCAAAATGGCTGCATAAAGAAGACCGATGGTCAAGTTTTTGTGGTACAATGGCTCTTACTCAGGTCTATGTAAAATTGATAGGATAGCTCGGCAGCCACCAACCGTACATATAATCTATGTTTTGTATACTATAGTATTCAAAACAGACAAACAATGTCTACGCGACTTGTACTCCTACTCTCCGAGAGCATTCATCAGCAGCTCGTTGCAAAGGAACTGCAGAATAGGTGGTGTATGCCGTTGACGTTGTGATTATCGGCATCAACAACCTATTCCTCCAGTCAGCGCACTAGGGCTTTGGTTCCCTCGTCGATATTGACAGTCATAATATTTAAGTTGCCTAACCTTGGGACCAAAATTAACAACAAAAACCATGTCAGCCTTGATATGCAACGCACAATTACTCTCGCCAGTAGGTGCTGCTGAGTAGGCAATGGAAAGGTACAATTCTTGCTCGACAAATAAAAACCACATCCTATAAATAGTTCATTATTGGTACTCGGCATAAGTTTCGAACAGTTTGAAGTAGAGGATCTTGTGGAAAACGACCTGGTTTAATTTTATTTTATGTCCTCTGCTTTTGCTATGTCTCCTTGCCCATACTTCACAAATATTACACATATTTCGTTTGATATTTTTACGCTTTCTTTTACTTCCTGTTTCATCTTTTTTTGCCGCCTTATTACTATTCTTTTGTGAAATTCTTGTATATGCAATGAATGTATTGATGGTAAATGGCATTTCGTCCGATTATACGTGTAGGAGAGAGAGAGAGAGGAAGCACAGGACATATTTTAACCATCTCTCTACTGTACTGCTCGCAGTGGTTAAGGTTACAACATTTTGATGGAGCGTAGCAAAGGAAAAGCTCTTCATAATGCCTGCGAAATAATGGACTTATTAAAATGTGCCTTATTATTTTGACTTTTCGCATAACAATAGATGTATAAATTATCTGTGTATGTACATATATATGCTTGGAGGGTTGCTAAGCTTATAAAAGAATAGAATATGACATACTAAGCTTCAGCTATAAATGTCTACGCGTGTCCCAATACTTGTATTAATAGAAATATTTATAGCTTAGCAACGCTGTGAAATAAGCGTTTGCACCGATTGAATTTGCGGCGGCTTTAAAGGAGAAGGAAATCATTTCAATTTCTCTTTTTTGTACCATATAACCCAATTATTAAAAGAAAATGTTTCAGCGTTTGATGTTCCAATCAGTGATAATAAATGAACCATTTAATTAATCAGTTTTGATTATGACTTTAAAAAATTCCACTTTTAAATTGCTCGATAGAATTTTTTTATTGTTATTTTTTTATTTATTATTACTAATTTTTTGTAGCATAAAGCTTTGAAGGTCGTAAAGCTGCGTAGCTGTTTCTTCATTAAAATTTTCATTAATTTTTTATATTTACTTTTTTTTCTCCTTAACATGCATTAGCAATAAATCACAAAAAAGATTATATCACTTTTATGAGACAAAAGTAAAAACAAAGCAATAAATAAAGAGGAGAAGAGGAAAAATTAAAATTCACCTCAACGTTTTGCACCTTTAACTGAGTTCTGAGTTAACGAGCGCTTAAAAAGCGGCAGTAAAATTAATTTTAAATCTCTTATAATACACACATACATATATATACATACTTACAAATAAATAGAATTCCTTCCGGTATCCGACGCGCCTCCGCGGTGTAATAATTGGCAACTTAATAAACATTACGCATGGCTTACAGCCGGCTCAACGCTCAACGCACCGCTGCTACCCATATCTTTTTGTCTTCTTCCACTTCTTTATGTGCGCTAATCCAAAGCTTTACAATCAACTCAATTTTTTTTTTTTTTGTGTAATAAAAGTACAACAAAAGCAACTTAGAGCATACTTAATAATTCAAACAAACTTTTATGTGGATACGTAATCTGTTTCGCTTGGTTTGTGATACAATAAAAACAATAATATCGACAACAACAACAAAAGCGAATTTGGAGCAGTAGTAATACGTTGTGTATATAAGTAAACAGTATAAATGCAAACAATATAAATGTAAAATGTAAAATCGATTTTGTTAAAGTAACAGGATTTGCGAAGACAATATAAATAAAATGAAAAAGGCAAAGAGAAACAAAAAAAGGAAATATAAAAAAATCAACGCATTAGATATATGTATTGCATATTCAAATCAAACATTTTTCACCTTCCCACATATATATCATATATCCGTATGATTTTGTAATTTTTTTTTTCAGAATCAGTTTAGATGTTGCGTATACGCCACGTCGTCCAATAAAATACAGCAGGTCACAAAGCTAATTTAATATTTGCTGTTGACACAAAAATTGTTGGTGACATAAAATATGCTTGGTGTGAGGTGAATTGAAAAATGATGTATATAGCATAAGAAAAGAACGTGAGACCATGAGATTGTTTGCCATTTTAAAATTGACTCATCCACCAATAGTTCACGAAATATTGTTCACCTAATTCTCTTTCCAAAAAAATGCATGTACACAAATTAATGTAAAAAGATAATTAGGTAACAGCAATATTAAACAATTATTTTTAGAGCTCACATAATAATAAGAATAAATTATACTTGGCACAAGCGGAAATAATAACTGAAATAATAATATGTATAAAAAAATTTCTAGTATATTAAATATCATGTTAAATAAAAAAAATCCCGAAAAAATATATATTTCCTTTTTGAAAGCTTGCTAAAGAAAATTCATTTAAAAAAATTATGTAAATACAAAATTAAGTGTAATTTAATTCTTTAGAACCTCCAGACACATTTAGTTGTGAATAAAAATTTAAACAAATAAGCAATAAGTAAAATTTTAGACAAAAACACTATACCAACTAAAATATATTTTCTTTAAAAATTACTCCAGTAGCATTAAATTTAACAAACGAAAATTATGGTCGGAAAAAGTTCCATTTAAACGAAAACCCAGAAAAATCAAATAAAATGCCAACACTTCGATTTAACCTCTATTGCTTCCAAACTAAATTTTTAACGATATTCATGTTTAAATTGTGCTTCAAAATAAATGAGAAATTGAAATATATTTACAGGAGACATATTTAAGATTTCTTATTAGAAAATAAAATCAAAAATCAGTTACTGGCAGTGTAAAATTAAGGGATATAGACACTCTAGAGATTTGTTGTAGGAATATGGGAAAAGAAATATAATTTCTATTTAACCATTTCATTGAACATGTTTTGAAGTATAAAAAAATATTCTTTAATTATGATTTTGTTACAAAATGGTGGTGATAAAGTCCATTATTTAATCCATGTTTTTCGAAAGGCGTCCACGGGAGGACCGATTCCTTCTAAACGATGAGACCTGGAACAGAAAGGCAAAAAGTTTTATGATCTACAAACTATGGTCTTTAGAAGTATATACGGAATTATTTTTTAATTAATTTTTGTGAAAGCGGAAAATTAAAAAAAAAAAAAAATTGATTTTTGACTAAAAAAATACGCACTAAATTATTAAATTTCATCGAAAACCCCCTACGTACTTCCAAAAAAAAAACAAATTTTTTGTGAAGCTACCATAAACATTTCAGACAAATCGATGCAAAAGGGTCCCAACAATCTGTCATCCCAGTTTGACAAATGTGATTTTGAGAAAAACGCGTTGGAATTACCAAAAGCAAGTGAACTTTCTGACGAAAAAGAGTGAGAAACCAGATTGTAACTGAGGGGGGAAAGCAACAAGTTGATATCGGATGCCAAATCGGTTCAATCAATTTTTCGAACAAAAAAAGTGAGGAGGAAATACGTGTATGTAACATGAAAGATAGAATCGATTTTATATACCTGAGTATTTGTTGTTGTAAGAAATATTCTTTTTATCAGTGTTAGGGTTCGAAAGGTTTTAAGAAGGCTTTAAAAAATCTGCAATCAATTAATGACTTCGCCGGTATCCATTGTTTCTACTGGAAATATCAATGGAAATCTTACAAGCAACTCGGACGAAACTCTTCAAAGTGGTTAAAGGAGCTAACAAACATATAAGGCTTGAGTTCAAATACTCTCAAGGCTTTTTGTAATAAATTAAATAGCCACAAAATTAACTTTTAATATCTATGCATTTGATAAAAACAACTACCATATAAATATGTGAGCTTAATAAAATCAAACTTTTTTTGAATAATTTTTTTTTGTGCCGAATTTTTACAAGAAAAACAAAAAAAAATCTAAAACAAAAATGTATTCAGTGAAAAATCATAACAACAGTGAAAGATACAAATTAAAAAATGCAATTTTAGAAAATTTCCTTACTTGTTAATTAACCTAGAAACTGTTTTTAATAAATTATTATAAATTTTTTTTTTATTATTAAAAATACACACTCACTTGAAAAAAAACTTCAAACTTTATTAAAAAAATTATAAAATCGCAAAATATAATATAAACAAAAAAAATTAATAAGAAAATGTTAAAAAACATTAATTTAAAAGTGGCAACTCAGCACGGAATGCAAATGAAATCACGTTCTGCGCTCACGTGTCGCTCGTAATGAAACACGAACGTAGCAAACACGACAAATACTAAAAAAAAAATACTAATAAAGAAAAAAAAATAAAAATAAATAAATTGATATGAAACCGAAAATCAAATGAATGGAGGCGAAAAGCAAAATGAAAAAATAAATAAAAAAAGAAATAAGTGAAAGTGGCAGTGAAAGTAAATTCAGTTTGAAGGTGCAGAAATGTAGACCAAAATGAAATAACTAATGTAATCCACGAAAAAATACATCGAGCTGTCAGCTTTTGCCACCTAACATTCCACACTCTCTGCCTGCACTCACATACCATACATACGTGTACAACGAAATCACGATATTTAGAAGCACCTTGTGCACTAAAAATTCTTCCTCAAAAAAAAAAAAAAAAACGCCATTTCGACAAATCAAAAGTGAATTACACGCCAAATAAAAAATGACATTGAGCAGTTTATAAATATGTGCAACTCGGCGATGTATGGAACATGGCATAGAAAAGCGTAAAAAAAGCATGTAAAAAGTGCGCGTTGTTGGGTCGGGTCATCAATTCAGTGGATGGCAAGCGAAAACACAAAGAAGCGAAAGCAATTCAAAGAAGCTGGACGCCTAAAGAAAACACGTGAGCAATGCCAAGAAAGGGGAACATTGGTTTTTGAATGAGAAAAAATGCGAAAGAAAGTATACAAAGAAAAACAAGCGCCCTTAAGTGCTGCCCAGCTGCTCTAACTCACAAATCGAAGAGTGGAAAAAAAAATCATTTAACAAGCATTTGTCATTCGCATGCCGAGAGGCGTACGCAAAAATTGTCGAAATGCCAAAGTGTTGCCACCACATAAATACAAACAGCGTCTAATATGGGTGAGTGTATATGTATTTGTTTGTATTGCAATTGCAAAGTTAGCAAACAATCAGATAGCTTTGACAAAGGTACATATCTGTGTATATTAGTATACACACTCACCTACAAAATGTTTGTGGCGTTAAACGAAAAATCCCATTTTCCAATCTGCAGTCCCGAAAAATGGCTCTCCGTCTCGAAATCGGTACTTTTTCAAACTTTTCAAGCGTGAGTACGAAGAGCTAATTTTGGTAAACATTTCGAGCTAAGGTTTTAGTTAAGAGAAAAGCTGACTCGATCAATTTGCAGTTGAAGTTTAGAGTTTTAGGGATCGGCGAAGAATTGTCGGAGTGAAGAAGTAGGTACTCTAGTTCATACAGGATATCCGTTACCCGTCTTTCTTACGGCAAGAATTTTTCCTGATTAAAGTCACTCAACTGAATAGTTTTTCCTTTTTTTTTGTGCATGAATAGCTCTCCTACAATAAATTATTACCATAAATAAGCAAACTGAAAAAATAAAAAATAAAAAAAACAAAAAAACAACTGGCATTGCTGTTTTCCATACCCAAAAAGTCAATATAAAATTATATTTTGTACACTTGACTGTACCGAGCAACAACTTTTGGACTATAAAGTAGCTTTGGAGTAATCCAATAGGTACCCCTCTGTAGTCAACTATTGGGTCAACTCGCGTCTCAATACCACGCTGTTCTTAGTCGATGATAGCTCGTTTTTGGAAAAGAGAAAAGAAAAATGGCATTTCTGACGTAAATGATTGATAGGATGTTTATTTCAATGTATAGTTGTAAAAGAAAAAAATAACAGCCTAATGGTCATCTATGAAATTTTCCATCACCATATGACAAAGTGGCTGCTGTATGCTCTACATAGCTTTAGGAATTCCATGTTTGAGCTCTTGAATCGACGTTGGTCTTTTGGTTGAGACCTTATCTTTCCCGTTGCCTCAAAGGAAGAAATTGCAAGGTGTTAACTTACAAGATCTCGGTTGCCAATTGCGATCACCTCTTCGAGAGATGACACGGTTCGGAAACTTTTCCCTCAAAAGATTAATGGTTTCGTTGCCTGTGTAACGTACAGCGCCGTCTTGTTGAAGGTAAACTTTGTCCAGATCAATACCACCCAATTTTGGTCTTAAAAAATCATTAATCAACTCTCAATAACGCAATCCATTCACAGTCGCATTTACAAATAATTAAATTCTAATAATCCCGCCGGACCTCAAACCGTACCAAACAGTTAGACCTTGGGGCATGGAGGAGCTTTTCAAAAAGAAATCTTGGGTTTTACAAGCTCCAGAAGCGGCAGTTTTGTTTATTGTCAAAGCCAACGAGGTGAAAGTGAGCCTCATCAGTCAAGATGATTTTACGATGAATTCCCCGAAGTGGTTTATCACCGGCCGGCTTGAGTTCTTGTGTTAACTGAACTTTGTAATCCTTAAGACTAAAGTCTGGGTTTGATATTTGTGGAATGCCTTGTTTCAAAGAACGACGAGAAATGGACAAAGCTGGTGTTTCTTCAAAAAAAATTTTTTTTTTATTTAATAAAAATATGAATCAAAGTTTTTGTAGATAAATAGATGTATAAAAATATTATTGTAATTAAAACTAATTTTTTTTTAAATGACGGCTCTTAAATTTGCTGCTGAAACACGTCCCTTTTGTTGGTGAGTGACACGATAATTCTTTAACGAATCATCTGACAGCAAAAATCAAAACTGTTTCTTATTCTGTATCGCATTGTCTATGGCCGGAACTACAATAAAACACTTTCACCAAAAAAAAAAAAAAAAAAAAAAAAAAAAAAAAAAAATGGCGGACTTTTTAATTTTTTTACCCTTCTTTCAATTTCAATTGTTTTGTAAATTTTTTAAATAATAAGAAATATTTTTGGTTCATTTTAATCGATACTACATCACAGAGAGATATTTTAGGAGTAAAATGTCATTTAGTTCATGTTGATAAGCTCAATAGGATCTAAATAAGAGTGTCACCCGGTGGAAAAAAACGTGATTTCGCGAAAAAGGCGATTAAAGTGCTCGAGCGGCCGGATTTAACACTTGGCGCGCTACGCTTTCCCTTCTACTGTACTTACTTCTTGGTCTTGCGGACCTTCTAAATTAATGCTATATTATTTCTAAGAGTATTTTCTAGCAATTTAGAGGGAAGAAAATAATTTCAATTTTTGAAATTTTTTACAGGAACCTGACCTTAAATATCGTTCATATCTCTTCGCATTTCCTCTTTTTATCTTCCTGAGCACGATCGGAAAGCTTTCAGCCTAATATAATATATCCTAAATGATGGTACAATGAATTCTGCATCTATACAGTAGAAAAAAATCAGTTTGAACAAAGTCGTAAAACTGCTGATTTTTACATGGTCCCGAAGCAAGAAATTTCTTATTTCAAAGAAACTGTCTGCAGCATACCGAATACACCCACTCATCACTAACTTCGCATACGCGCACTTATTTATCACAAATTCCTCAGAGTGTGAGAGAAAACACATATGGCGGTGGATTGGAATTAAATGCACCCACTCATGTATGTATTCACATATTTGCATATGTAGGCATGTATTGTATGTACGTGAAATCGTCAAAGTGAAAAACACAAAAGACACCCGAAAAAGGTCAAAGGACACAGTGCAAAGGGCAATAAAGTGTCAAAGTGAAAATGAAAACTATAAGAGAGCAAACAGGAACCAGGGAGCACATGAAAATGAACAACAAAAGGTAATATGCTAACACCATGAAGGGCACGAAATATTGTGTCACACAAATGGCAGTCAAAAGCGGGAAGCCGGAGTAATATAGAATAGAAATAAATAAATAAATAAATAAAAAATAATAAGAGACTGTCAAATATAAAAATCATGTTTTGTAATCGAAATGAGTAGCGGGACATTCTACAATTGCTTTGATTGATTTTTATACACAGTCCTTGGTGTACCGTTATATAAAGTGTAATTCAATGGTAATTGCCAATAGCACCAAAACGTACAATAGCAACGACAACGGTTATAACATTTCGTGATTTTTTTATGAACTTGTCACTTTCCGCCTGTGACATGTTTACCGTAATTTTTCAAATGTATTTTCTCTAACGTGTAAATAGCAGAAAAGCTAATGCATGAAATGTGTGACAATCGGCAAAACGCCTAAAATCACACAATAAATATGTTAGCAAGTGTCATGTTCGCGCAGCGCCAAACACTTATCACCGCCAAATGTGACAACAACGTAGGGCGACAACAACAACAAGAAGAAAACATAAACAAAAATAAAGACTACAAGAACCCTCTGGCAACTGCCGTGCAAAAGTCACTGAGCATGAGCATTCGCGCGCCTAAATGTGTGCTACACTCGCTTAAACATACATATACACGTCTTTTTTTATATGAGATTTTACTCGAACTCCATTTGCGCTGCACGTCGAGCGACCGAGTTCAAAAATGTCACACGCCACTTTGCGTTCTCCACACATGACAGCTGGCATTGGTTCACACCTAAATATAGAGCTCGAGCGAGCTCGTGAGCACCCACACGCGTACTTCACTTCATATACCACTCTAGCGGTTAGTTCGCCTTATAAATACATACATACGAGTATCTATATATGCATGCATGCATATTATTCTAACTTGCTCATGTATATGTGTGCTCGCCTTTATTTTAAAAGTTTTTTTTTTTTATCAACAACCTTTCTGCTCCGCTCGCTTAGCTTAGCACGCCTGGTTCATCGATGATAAAATCGGAAATGCTTTGGTGTCATTTTCGAGGGTTCCGGTCGTTGGGCTTTGGTTTCAATTCTTCGAGGCGTGCACTAACTGCACACACACGTCAGCCTCTATGCTTGCCAAGTGAGCAGTCAACCGGTCAAGCATAGCTAAGAGTATGCGGCAAATTGCTTGCATATGCGGCTAGGTGAGTGTGTGTGTGACTGTGAACTATAGCGTGTTTTGTTGAAAGTGTCGACAGTTTTATTGCTTCGACGAGATTATCATTGTCGATTTCAGCTGTTCTAAATGCGCACATAACTCGAAGGTGGCTGGTAGTTTTGTGCTGCGACAATACATTGTTATTAGTT